>VXBZ01004564.1:392622-450324 GCA_013399135.1 Heliornis fulica | reverse complement strand
ATCATCTTTGTGGCCTCCTCTGGACCCTCTCCAACTGGTCCATGTCCTTTTTGTGTTGGGGGTTCCAGCACTGGCCACAGTACTCCAGGTGAGGTCTCATGAGGGTAAAATGCACCGAGCGAGCCGGGCAGCAGCCAAGTTCAGCTGCGTTGAGCAAGCGGCTTTGCCTGGGGAGCACGTCTGGCCTCCCACTGTGCCATGGTGGGGTTTCCCTGGGACACCCCTCACTGCACCCTGTTCATTGTACATCCATCCTCGCTGTCCACGTTGTGCCTGCAGCCTCTTGTCCCTTCCCTTCCCCTCTGCTTTGCTTTCCCACTGTCCCCTCTCCTTGCTCTGCCAGCGGTATAGGGACAGAGTCCTCCTTTCTCCAGGAAAAGCAGATGTTGGAGAGGAAGGAGGAGTTCTGCTTGTCCATGGCCCCTTGGGGAGGAGGGGTTAAGAGCCCTTCAGTCCAGAAACTGATCTCCTAACTGGCATGATGGCACTGCTGGCAGTGGCTTGGGGAATTTTGTACTCAGGGTGGCCTGAGGTCTGGCTGTGCAGAGCAGGCACCGTGGGCAAGATGGTGCTGAACAGACTAGAGATGGGCCAAGGGGACATCAGGAGCTTTTGTAGAGCTCATCAGCATTAACTACTTCTGTAGAACTCTTCCTGCAGTGGTGTCCAAGTGATTCTGCCCTGCTTTGCTCACCCCTGCCTCACCTCCACCAAATTCATTCTTCTTCAGATGTTTCTATCTGGCTGGACAAACTAGTGTCTGGGTGCAAGGTGCAGGGGTTCTGCTGTGTGGAGAAATGGACTGGTGAGGTGAGACCTTGTATTGCTTACAGGTTCCTGTGCAGTCAGAACAGTGTTCTGACAGTGCTTTGGTGCCCAACATGTGCTGCCACCCTTTGCTCCAGATTTCTCAGAGGCCCATTAAACCTGACCTTGGATGTCTCCAGCGATGGGGCTTCACCATGTCTCTGGGCAACCTGTGCCAGTGATTCACTATCCTCATATTTAAGATTTTTTTCCTACTATCCAATCTAAATCTCCTCTTTTCTTGTTTAAAACCATCACCCCTCATCCTATTGCTCCATGCCCTCAGGATCAGTTTGCCCTCAGGATCAGTTTTCCCCCAGCTTTCTTATAGGCACCTTTCAGGGACTGGAAGGCCACTTTAAAAGGTCCCCCTGCAGCCTTCTCTTCTCCAGGCTGAACAAGCCCAACTCTCTCAGCCTGTGCTCATAGGAGAGATGCTTCAGCCCTTGGATCATTTCTGTGGCTTCCTCTGGACTCTCTCCAAGAGGTCCATGTCCTTCTTGTGTTGAGGGCTCCAGAGCTGGATGCAGCACTGCAGGGGGGGGCAGAATCCCCTCTCTCATTCTGCTGGGCACTCTTGTGATGCAGCCCAGGATGTGCTTGGCCTTCTGGGCTGCAGATCCACATTGGTGGCTCACATCCATCTTTTCACCCATGGTTTCCTTAAAACTAGAAGTGATGTAAACACAAAGTTCAGGGCTAAATGTGAGCTTTGGAGGAAGGGCTGCAGCACCCATGTGCTGATCAGTGTCTGAGCAGACCTGAAATCCACACCAAGGTGTGGAGCCTTTGTCTCATCCACACTGCATGGCTGCAGCTGGCACCAGCCAGGCTCTGGTTTCCCTTGCAGCCTGGTCTGGCAGGAGCAATACCCCATGGCCATGTGTTTACTACGAGCATGCACGTCACTGTGAGGTTAAACATGCTGGAGGAGGTGAACACAGTCACCAAGGGCTTCTCCAGCTGTTGGGACTGAGTTTGTGTACTGTTTTGGTTACCAAGCAATCCTCTCCATCAGGGCACCTGATGTAAGTCCTGTGTGCTCGCTGCTGAGATGGCACTTCGATATTCGCTCATTGCAACTCCAACACCCTGTTTCTTTTACAGACTGAATTAAACCCTGAGCAAACAAAAGAGAGACACCATCAAAATTACAGACTACAGAGTCCTCTGTAAGTAATCTCTGTTTTTTTCCCTGGTGATGTGTCCTGGATGTGTGCACTGACCTTTGCAGAGGACTTAACCTGGGAACGGGACTTGCTTTTCTGTTTGTCTGGTTTACTTTGCTTTTTCTTCATTATATCTGAGAAACTTTTGCCTGACATGTTCCCCCAGTGCTGCAGCAGCAGCATTTTATATTACTGAGTCTAATTATAAGAGGTAACAGGAGACCAGCTATTGCTGCTTGCACTTTGCATTGTAAATCCCTCTCAGTCATAAATCACTTTAAATGTCTAAGGTGGCATCTGCCCTTTCGTTCAAAGCTACAGTTCAAGTCTAGTTGTGGACCAGGATCTCCAGGTAGTAGAATATCCTGCCCTGCACTTTACCCACCACCTTGTCTGCTTTTATAAAGTGTGGCATTGCAGGGGTTTTTTTGTTAGGGACTGAGGACATTGTGAGCTTAAAAAAAATGTTGTTTTTTTAAAAAAAAAGTGTTTTCCCATGGTTGTGTCTCTCCAGATTTATTTATCTGTAGTTTAAAAGTTGTTTAATATTGAGTGAAGTTTTTTTCTGCAGACAGGGCACTTCAGTGGCTGTCAGTAAGAAGGGAACTGTACCTTTCCCTCAGTCTGCAGCAGGAATTGTGCTTTGTCTAGTTCACTCACTTTGACTAAATTTTTAAAATTTAGAAATACATTTAACCTGTGTTAAATATGTTGGTGATTGGTTAAATGTGGTTAAAAGTGGGCAAATGGCTTAGAAGTTATCATGAGGAATGAGGAGGTGGGTTTTCTAGGACCACACCATTCTTACATCAGTATGGCATCCTTCCAAACAGGATAAAAAACTAGTGTATAGAAGAAAATGCTGGTATGGTTGGACTAGTGTAGGAAAGACAGAGGTGTAATAGCTTTCCACTGCTCACACTGGATCTCAGTCTGGTTGGGACAAGACCCAACAGCTAAGAAAATCCTTCCATCTGCTTGAGTGCTGCAAACAGGGGGTTTGCCACCAATGGAGTTTTGAGGAACCACTGTAACAAGATGTCTCAGTGCCCTGGAAGTGAAAGCCCAGTGACAGAAAACCAAGCACTACAGTTTTCCACGTGATGCCTGAAAGGAACAAATTCTGGAGGTCAACCACAGTGTAGAGAAAGTCCTGATGCCTTCTGATGTCTTTTCATCAATATTCCTACTTGGAGCTCAGGTGTGAGGTGCAGCATTGCTCTTCCCTTATGGGGAGGGATCTCAATCCCAAACCTATCAGTAGAGACCTCATTTGTGTGTATATATGGGGTGATTGTCCCAGGTAGAGGGATCAGCCTGAGGCTTGGCACTGGTTAGGTGCTCCTTAAAGCCTTTAGGAGGACTTAGGTGAGGTTTAGGATTGTGTTTGGGCCTCTTTGCAGGAATTCACTTCAGCTGTAATAAAGTAATTTAAAATACCAACAAATGTGACTAAAAACCCCATTTCTAAGCATTTTATCTCAGGCTTTAGGGTAAAATTCTGGTCCCATTAAAACCAGAAAGGATTTTGCCATTGATTCCTTTCATCAGGGTGTCAGTCTTTGTTTCTGTCACGGAGAATAAAGCAGGCATTCCTGCCCGTGTCCGCTCCATTGCATTTCAAGTAAAACCCTAAGAAATGATGTTTGAATAGAAATAATAGCTGGAATCCCCAGTTTTAGTTCCTGTACTTTGGATTTGGCCACAGACATGCAATGTTAGCAGCTGGAAACCATGTGCCATAGAGTCCATGTGACTTTTTTTCTTAAAGATTTCACTGAAGTTGTGCCAACGCCGTTGCGCTGCCTCGCTGGGCGTTAGCTGCCGCGGTGCTGATCCACACAGAGCAGGATACGTGCTAAGTGAAAGTGATAAGTAGTAGAGGAGTAACACATGACAGAGAGAATGAGCTGCTCGAGTCATGAGGGGATGGAGATGAAAGTAAAAGCAAAAGATGTGTCTTTTCTGAGAAAAAAAAAAGTAGAACTGGGAAAGCGTGGTGAATATTAAAAGGCTGAGGTCTGAAGACTGATTTTGACTGAGGTAAAGAGAATAGAAACTGGAAGGAAAAAAGAAAAAGGTAGATTTTCCCACCCAAGTTAGTCCCATGGCATTTCCAGGAGGAGCTGGTTGGAAGCTGTCTGTGCACAGGGGCTCTGGGGAGGGTTGATCTGCACCCGCTCCGTTGTCTCTGCAGCTGGATGAGGACATCAACCAACAGAGAGAGCAGTGGGGACAAGGTCTCTTATGTGGTTTAATGCAGTGAGGTGATCCTTAGCTACTTCAGATGGCACCTTAGCTGGGCAGAGCAGTGGTAGGTATCTTCAACCAGCCCTTTGGTAGCTCTCATTCCCTTCCTCTACCATGCCTCCAGCTTCACAGGGGAGAAACCCTCCTACAACTTTTAGCTACATGGACCTTGTTGGAGTTTTATTTGCACTGTTGAATTTTCCTTAGAGACTTATCCACCAGGTGTAACTTCATGCAGCTAGGAGAATTATCTTTTGCCATTGGCATTCCAGGGCCCATTTCCAGTGATGGAAAAATTATGTTGAAAGTAGCCTGTGTTGCCCCAGAATAGCTGTGCTCCCTGCTGTAGGCAGCAGGTGTGCTTGTTTGTTGACCTGTTCTTTAAATGTGAACTTCTGTGAAGAGTTCCTAACAAAATCAGCTGGGGCCCATGTGTTCATCAGAGGAGCCTGAGGATGTGTGGAACGCTTGCAGGTGATGTTGAATCATCTCAGGATGCCTCCTCACAACCCTAAAGGTTTTACACTCAGGAGTGGATATGGAGGCTATAGGAGAAAATGCAGTATTATGTTTTTCAGGTGTTCTTGAGTTGTCAGTTATTAAATGTGAGTGCTTGAGCTGGTGGGAGGCAGTTTTCAGTTGGTGCTTGCTGAAGAAGTCCCTGCTTAAATCCACTTCTACCACGTTAATGTGCTGTCACGAGTGGAGCAAAGAACAGCATCTTGGGCAGAAATCAGCATGGTAAAACAGCTCCACAGCTCTCTTTGGTCTTGAGTAAGTCCTGTGCTGTAAGTACAGTCTAGCCCAGACCATGGTTGGTGTTGGTCAGCATTGAGGAGCCAGTAGTCTCTTAGAAGGGTTTTTAAAATGTAATTAATTACTCCTCCTAGCAATGCACCCATGAGCATGAGGCACTTTTCTTAGCAAGTTGGGGCAAGTGCAAGTGCTCTCCAGGCCCTGGGAAGATGTGAAGCTCATGCTGGAGGGGAGTAGAATGTATATTTGGGGAAAAAGAAGGTGAAGTTCAAGGACAGGACTGATTTTTTGTATGTTTACTTAAGATGTGAGTAAATGGCCTCACAGCTGGCCAAATAAGCCACTAATCCAATCAATAAGAGATTGTACAAAGATCAATTTTATGTAATGTAATTAATTCCACCTTAATGTGGGATCCATTGTCCCCATTGCATCCCTCTTTGGCACCTGCCTGCCTCACTGATACTATAGGGATTTAGTTGTGTTTAGGAACCTGATCCCTGATTTTTGACCATCTAAGGTTAGACTAAATCAATTCTGTCCATACACAGTCCTTAATCACTCTTGTAAAGTCTAGTTAGTCTTGATGTTAGGCTATTAACACTTTTAGACTGCTAAATTAAACTATTTTACCTTACCCTCTGTGTCTCTCTTCTCACTGGATGTGGAGAATCCATAAAGAGTAGGTTGTCCTTGGAGGACCTCACAATGAACACAACCAGTGTTACCAAGGGTCTCCATCCTTCCTCCTAGAGATGAAGTTGGGCCATCATACAGCTAAAATCTCAGACCCCTGTGCTTCCTTCCCTGTTCTGCTGGGTTTACACACCAGCCCCATCCAGGCACCCTCCCCTGCATGGGGCAAGATCAAAGCAGCTGGGCTTTAAGCAATTTCCCATAATTAAACCACTGCAATTCTGTCATAGCAAGGCACTGCACCCTAAGGCAGATAATAGCTTTGTAAAGAAGGAAGATGATAGTTCGTTTCTCATTGTAAATTATACATATCAATTTGCTTCACTTAAAAAGCACCCTCCTTATTTTCCTTAGGAGTATCCCACCCATTTTCTATTCCATCTCTTGGCAATACTGCCTTGTTTCAGTGGAACCAGTATTTCCTCCCTGAGTGTCTCATTAATAGCTGAGTTTGCTGACAAGGGCGGTAGGTTTAATAAAAGTCTCCCATTCAAATTCATTGTAGGAAGGCTTCTTCTTCCAATTTTGACATCCTGCCTGTATGAAATATATGCATGCTATAGAAGTTGCCTTTGCACCATTGTTTGGTAGAAAAAAGGCAGGAAATTAAAGAGGCAACATTTCAGCAAAGGGGTTTGTGTGCTTTCCCTTTACCTGCCGTCGTTGTAAATGACACTGAAGATTACTGCAGGCTTAAGAGCGGGTTTTATGCCGAAAAGATTTGCTTTTTATTTGTCAAGGAATGTATTAGGCAGAGCTTTGTATTTAGTCAGCTTTACCATGTAGTCTGTTTGGAAGGGAAATATAATTATAAAAATTGCAAGACCATAAATGTTTGCAGAGTAGAAGGAATTCAAGTTTGAAAACATTTTAATACATTTTTTTTTTTCTAAAACTGTCTGTGTTTCAAGTTAAAGTCTTTGGTTACTGATACAGAGCCAGGTTATTTGTGTGTTAAACTGTGCATGAGTCCCTGAGGTTTGACATAGTACCATTTACATTTAGATTACCATTAAAAGTAATGTCTCACAAATGTTGGACATTCAGTAATTTATGGTGAATTTCTTTTGTGCAAAATATTTGCTGTCATCCCCTATAAAAGTAGCAGCATTTAATTACTTAAATACAAATGCTGAAGTAATTTTTTTTTCTGTTTGTTTTCTTTTGGATGTAATTACAGAAATGTGGGAAATACTTTTCCAAGGCTTTTGAACTCAAAAGTGGAACAGCAAGAAGACACAGGGGGACACACACCGTTCAGTGTTATTTTCCTTGCACAGGAAAAAAAGATCATTATGAGATGAGCACTAAAGTCTCAAGTTTTCAAAGGTTTGCATAACAAACAAGAGACACATTGTGGGTTGCATCTTGACTTTGAAGGCTTGCCACTGTCAACTGAAATAAAATGGCAAGGTTTAAAGCCTTAACCAAGTTCACAAGGAAAATATTTGGACTAAAAGTTTTGGAAAGTTTTCTCTCTTTGAAGTAGTTTGTCATGTGTTACCAATGTGAACTTTATTGACCTTGAAACATTTTTTTTTTGAATCAAATAGCAACTAGTGACACTTTAGTAAAATCTTAAATCAACAACCATCTCCTGGCGGCTCCAGCTTCGTAGCAAATGCAGGCAAAACAGGGAATCTACAGAAGAGACCTTTATTATTCGTAAATGAAGCCTGCCAAAACCTTCCCAAAATAGCATTCAAAGACCCCTTTAAGGTCATGGATCCTGAACAAAGCCAGAAGAGCACAAAAAAGGCTGAGGAAAGTCCAAGAAAGAGGCTTCCCAAAGGAGAGGCTTTCCAAGCCAGTATTTCAACTACAGCTACGTACCAGGGCAGCTCTGCTTCTACACAAGGAACCCCTCTCCGAGACATCATATCACAGCAGCACTTTTCTGGTTCTTTGCCTATTCCAAGAGAGGAGTCTCAGGAGAAGACTGGACATCAGAAGCAAGCCAAGCCTTCCTCTTTCGAGCATCCTCCCCACGTTTCGCAGCTTCAGCAGCACACACTGTCACCAGCATTTATGTCTCCTGGGAAACCAGAGCATGCCCTCGAAGGTCCCACATGGCAGCTAGTTGATCCAGTAAGACCAGGTCCCTCTGGCTCTTTTTCATCACCCGGGCTTCACTCTCACCATGGCCAGCTCTTACCTTCCCATTCACCGATCATTCCTGGAGAGGACATGCCGTCCGTTCAAAAGGTCTACATCCCTCGCTCTTCACAGGTTTCCTTAAAACAAGCTGAGGAAGTGCACAAGAAGGAAAAGAAACCTCAGAAGCCAGGCAAATACATTTGCCAGTACTGCAGCAGGCCTTGTGCGAAGCCAAGTGTGCTCCAGAAACATATCAGGTCACACACGGGTGAGAGGCCGTACCCTTGCATTCCATGTGGCTTTTCCTTTAAGACTAAGAGCAATTTGTATAAACATAGGAAATCTCATGCTCATCGGATAAAAGCTGGGCTGGCCTCAGGGATCGGAGCAGAGATGTATCCATCCAGTTTGGAAATGGAAAGGATTGGTGGGGAGGACTTTGAGGAGCCAACAGAAGGGGAAAGCACAGATTCGGAGGAGGAAACGGGTACAATGTCGGGCCACTCGGTTGAGCTCTCCCCCAGGCAGAAGCACAGCCTGTTGTCCAGCAGTTTGCTGAGTGGAGGGAGCCAAGGCTCCAGCCAGGACCGGTGTTCCCTGTCTCATTCCAGTATGTCTCAGTCTCTTGAGGACAGCACCCAGTTTGTGGAGCCATCGTCAGACCACGCACTGAGCCATAAATCCGAAGACACCCATACTATAAAGCAGAAGCTTGCGCTCCGCTTAAGCGAACGAAAGAAGGTCATAGATGAACAAGCTTTCCTGAGCCCTGGGAGCAAAGGGAGCACGGAGTCAGGCTACTTCTCGAGGTCAGAAAGTGCAGAGCAGCAGATCAGCCCACCAAATACCAATGCAAAATCTTATGCAGAGATTATTTTTGGGAAATGTGGTAGAATTGGGCAAAGGACTGCGGCGTTGGCTGCAAACACCACGCAGGGGTTTCCTCACCTGTCTACCGAAGAGAAACCCAGTATGGTACCGTTATCTGTGCCTAGAACACAGGTTATTGAACACATCACTAAGCTAATTACAATTAATGAAGCTGTTGTAGATACCAGTGAAATAGATAGTGTTAAGCCTAGAAGAAGCTCTTTATCTAGACGTAGCAGTATTGAATCTCCAAAGTCTGGTGTGTACAGAGAACCGTTTCAGTTTGATATCAAGTCTGGTTCCAGTAGCCAGTTGGATGCATCGAAAGTGTTGACATCCCATGGTGAAAAAATCAAGCCCGAACAATCATTGTTGTCACTTCAGCAATCCCACAGTGCCACAGAGACAGTGCCTCTCCTAAGAAGCCACTCAATGCCTTCTGCTGCATGCACTATAAGCTCCCCACACACCTTTAGAGGTAGCTACTCGTTTGACGATCGCATCATGGAGCCTGAAGTCTTAAGCCGCAGTCAAGCGTTTTCTTCCCATCCTCGAATGCTAAAACGACAACCAGCTATTGAGCTCCCTTTGGGAGTGGAATATGTCTCGGAGGAGGTCAGCTCTGCAAACAAAGAAACTGTTTCCAAACCTCCTGAGGAGCCTGAAACCAAGGAAAGCGATCTTACCAAAAAGTCACGCAAGGGTCCGAAAGTCAAAGGGTTCATGTACGAGTGTAACATATGTGGTGCTCGTTATAAGAAAAGGGACAATTATGAAGCCCATAAGAAATACTACTGTTCAGAACTGCAGCTCTCAAAGCCTCGTTCTTCCACCTCCCATACCTCCTCAGAGACTGAGAAAAGCGCTGCAGAGCCCGACACGTGGCCCCAGATGATGCATTACAAGCTAGGGAGCAGTTTGGAACTCACCCCGCTCCGGAAAAGACGAAAGGAAAAGAGTCTTGGTGATGATGAGGAGCCTCCAGCTTTTGAGTTGTCTGACACTCCCTCTGCCAGTACCGGGCCAGGGACTCAGTTTGGAAACCCGGCATCATCTGATGTCGCTTTAAACCTGACCCGTGAATCCATTAAGTCACCAGCAGACCCAGGTAAATCCGCACCTTCTGATGTCAGTGCCAGCTTTCATTCCAGGAATACCAAGACAACTTCGAGTGCAGAGGGCAAAGAGAGAAGGACAACCTCAAAGGAGATCTCTGTCATCCAGCATACGAGCTCCTTCGAGAAGTCTGACTCTGTAGAGCAGGTGAGCAGTTTGGAAGAAGAGAAGCCCTTGTCACAGTACTCATCTCAGCCGACACCCCAGCACAGCCGACCGCCTCACTCCCTGCAGCCCAAGCTGGTACGCCAGCCCAACATCCAGGTCCCAGAGATTCTGGTCACAGAAGAGCCTGACAGACCAGAAACAGAGCCAGAGCCTCCTCCGAAAGAGCCAGAGAAAACAGAGGAATTTCAGTGGCCGCAGAGGAGCCAGACCCTTTCTCAGCTCCCTGCAGAGAAACTCCCACCCAAAAAGAAGAGGCTGCGGCTGGCAGAAATGGCTCAGTCCTCTGGAGAGTCCAGCTTTGAATCAGTCTCTCTCACCCGAAGCCCAAGTCAGGAAAGCAACATATCCCATGGCTCGAGTCACTCTGTGTCACTGGATCGTGAAGATCACAGCAAGTCAGAGTCGACCAGCCAGCCCTCAGAATCCCACCCAAAGGCTCCCGGTGTTGGCTCCCACATGCTGATGGTACCAAGCCACCATCATCACTCCAGGGAAATGCGGAGATCTGCTTCGGAGCAGACACCGAATGTGTCTCATCCTTCCCAGATGTCGGAAACCCGCAGCAAATCATTTGACTATGGGAGCTTGTCGTCCACTCCTGCCTCAACCCCTGGCCCCTCAACCTCCTCGGCTCCACAGGAGAGGAGAAAATGCTTTCTGGTTCGTCAAGCATCCCTCACAAGACACCCTGAGCACGAGCCGGACTCAGCCCCCACGGGCCGGCCGGAGACAGAAGATCCAAGTACTTCATCAAGTAAATCTCCTTCAACAAGTTTACCCCATCAGCCAACATCTTCATCCCCTTTACCCTCTTCTCATGGTACTTACCCAAGTGAGAAGAGTCAGCCAAAAGACAGCCCTCAGCCAGCATACACCCAGCCATACACCGAAGCTCTGCAAGTGTTTCATCATCCCGTACCTCAGCTAACGCTGCATGAGAAGCAGTTCATGTCCCCACAAGTATCTATCTTCCCCTACCAGCACCTCCTGCCGCAGCCAGGGCAGTCTGCAGAGCTCTTTGCCGCACACACCATGTCTGACATCCTCTCTGCTCAGTTCTCCATGCCTCAGATTCCTCCTTCCATATTTCAGAGCCCACCTCTGCCTCTCCCTCAAACGCTCATCCACCCAGGCCCGCTTCACATCGCTCCTCCGTTGATGTCTCACCCCGTCGAGGTGCCGTTCAGGCAGCATTCTTCATTCCTGCCAGTGCACTACCCTGGCTCCTCACCAATCCCTTCAGCCTTTTTTCTGCCTCTTCAGTCTCAGTTTGCTCTCCAATTGCCAGGTGAAGGCGGTGGACATTTACCACAGATCAAATCCAGTTTATTCCCAGAAGCAGGAACCTCCAGTCTTTCCCCATGCACAGAATACAGCTCAGACAGTAGGTTGCACCCTCTGACCTGCACAAGTAGTCCTTCAGTGTCTGTATCTGCATCTCAGCTCATCATTCCCACGCGGTCAGACCCGATGGTGTCGCTCGTTGTCCCCGTTCGCATACAGACAAACATGCCGTCCTACGGGAGCGCGATGTACACGACGCTTTCCCAGATCCTGGTCACCCAATCCCAGGGCAGTTCCTCTTCTATCATCCTCCCAAAATTCGATGATCGTCAGCCCAAGGGTACCCTGGTCTGTAGCGCTGATGTGCACGGACTAGGCTTTGATCTGGCACAGATGATCACAGAGGATCAAAGAAGCATCTTCCAGAGCCCGTATCTGAGAGTGCCCTTGCCCTTACCGGAACGAAAAGGCTACATGCCACTCACCTCCCCGTCAGACAGTGTCCTCGGGCTGGAAGGAGGCTCATCAACAGTCAGTGGAAGCAAAAGGATGCTCTCTCCAGCTGGTAGTTTGGAGCTGACAATGGAAACACAACAGCAGAAGAGAGTGAAAGAGGAGGAAGTGTCGGAAGCAGAGGAGAAGCTGGAAGTGGTGAAGCCTCCCAGTGCAATAGAGGAAGGGAAAAAGCAGGACAAGCCCCACTTTCTTGCAGAAAGCCAAGGCAGGATTGAGGTTGAGACACCACCTAGCTTGTCCTTAGAGCAGTCAGAGCCAAAGGAAATCCCAAGTACTTTGCAGCAAGCTGTGTCCCATCCAGGGTCTCCAAGTTTTGAGGCACTGGAAGAGTACAAGCAGCCAGCTGGCAAGCAGTTCCTCAGCAAGGCACCTTTGCAACCCGTGAAGAAAGAAGACTCCAAAGAATTGGCGGAGCCGTCTCCGCCAGACCCTTCAAGCCCCGCACCTCTGGCTGAGGTCACTCCTAGTGCAATGAAGTCTCGAGAAGGTACAGATACCAAGAAGGTACTTCAGTTCCCCAGTCTCCACACAACCACTAATGTCAGTTGGTGCTATTTAAACTACATAAAGCCAAATCATATCCAGCAAGGGGATCGACGGTCTTCGGTGTACGCCAGCTGGTGTATTAGCTTGTATAATCCCAACCTTCCGGGTATATCCACTAAGGCAGCCCTGTCCCTCCTGAGGTCCAAGCAGAAGGTGAGCAAGGAAACCTACACCATGGCTACTGCTCCACGTCCAGAGGCAGGCAGGCTTGTCCCATCCAGCTCCAGGAAGCCAAAAATGACAGAGGTAATGCAATCCTATATATTTCTCCTCATCCATTTGGCTACATGGGAAGAGGGGGACGAGGGACGGGGAATCGCTATTCTTAGTTTAATAGGAGTTTATTCATCCCTCTCTCAGTTTGGTAAGCACTTGTTCTCAGTGAAACTTTTAGAATGAAGAAGCAAAACCCCATTGTAATTAAAAAAAAAATAATAAAGGCAAGCCTTCTGCAAGGCAATATGCCATATTCCTGTTCTCCAGTTTCTACTTGCCTTGTAACCGAAAGAGCATGTAGGAATCACCACTGCACCGTGAACTGCCACTGCTCAAGCACAAAGGATTAGACTTGATTTGCATTTGTCTTGATATTTCAAATAGCTTCACAATTTTTTTTTTTTTTAAATAAATGCTGTTATAATTCCCTACATTTTGCATGTTATAAATGAAAAAGGATTACCTTGGGGAAATGGGATTCTGTCTGGTTGTGCATCTACTGATCTCACATTAATGAACATGGAGAGGCATGCTTAAAAGTATTAAAAAACATTAAAGGGAGATTTGCAAGTGTATTTAGGCCCCCAAAGAGGCGTGAAGGCATGCAGTGACATTTATAAAAGTGCCTCAGTAGGTTAGATGGGGAGTCTTATTTGGTCTGTTTAGTTCACGTCCGTAGCTGTCTACCTTTTCCAGGTATCCAAGGATATTTTCTACCTGGTCTTTAGAGTTAAGGGAAGCAAGGCAAAGAGCTTCCCATGGGTAGAGCTCACCAAAGGTGTGGGCCATATGGGCACAGAAGTCTTCAAGACACTTCTGGAAGCTGCCTAGTATTATGTATCTCGTTTTGAAGCCAGACTTTTCCCCTCTTGGTTAATGCTGAACCATACAGATCCCTTTAATCCAGATCATGTTCGTATAGATTAGCAAACAGAATTGCTCTAAAGATTTTGCAATTTGATATTCATCTCAAGTCAATTTCTATTGATGGATTATTCATTTTATTTCTGTATCATGGAATGAACTCTGAATATTAAATTTATCATAATCACTGCTGCAGCTGCTGCTTATAAACATGTCTTAAAATACACAGTAGAGTCACTTTGAGTCGATAAATCTTTATTTTTATTCAGCATCCCCATCATTCTTCTGCAGAATGACAGAATTTCTAGGGACACAGGGCAGACAATTTATTACCTGTGAGGTGCAATAACCACACTAACACTTGATATTTGTGCACCCCTTTTTCCAAGGATTTTAGCTGAACATTGTCGTACCATCCTTGATTCCATTCTCTAACAGAAGTGCCTGTGCTCCTCTGAGCTTTGCTCTTCGACATGGTGCTAAAATGCACACTGAGTGTGTGTTTCAGAACAAGGAGACCCTCATACCCTGAAGTCAAAGGTTAAGCTCTAGACAGAAATGGTTCTGCCCTCAGTCATCAAAACACACGTTTCACTGTGTGCATTTGCCCAGAAGACTAAAAAAGCCTTTTAGACAAAACCCTCTAAGATGACTCATGGTGAAAGTTAAGGTTTCCACGGTACAATTTGCAAACGTAAGAGTTTGCACAACCAAAATTCACCTAGAAAATGGTGTAGCCTAAATCTAATATTAATACCTGCTGCTCAAGGGAGTGCAGTTTGCAGAAATTATGTTAATTTCAGTGGAGATAAATTGACATCATGCCAAGCAGAGAAATAATTTTTGATTAGATGATCAGTGGGAGTGAAATTCTCAGTTTAGTTTCTAAAATATGTATGACTGGCATGGATTAGGAAGTAGCATTGCTGGTTACTCAGGAAGATGCAATTACTAGGAGCTGCGTACCAGTAGCATCTGTCAAAGGTTGAAAGTTCAACCTTCAGTTAACTCTGCTCTACCTATTTCCCTTAAATATTTTCTCTTTTCTGTAACTCTGAGTTGTCAGTCAACACAACAGCAATGTAAACCAGCTTATTTTGTACAAGTATGCATGCAGCAAGCTACCAGCAAGCAGTAGTACTGTATATAATGTCTACGTACTTGGCTTGATTTTTAAATTACCAGTGGGATTTGCTGAGCAGATCAATTTTGCAGTGACTGTAGGCTGCAGTGTGCATGTAGGGATGGCTAATTACACTGTATCGGGCTTGCACATTTTGTAAATTAAATGAGATTGTAAAAGGGGATAGTAGTGACTGTATGATTTTGGCTCTCTCTGGTGCCTTTCATCTGTCTGTGTTTTGTGCTTTCAAAAGTTGCAATAAATAAACCTCATGCTACATCTAGAAAGTCAATTGTTTTGTATTCCTCAGTAAATAAGGAGCTGGACTGGGAAGGTTCATTGATATGAGTGTGCAGCTCATATCAGGAGGTGAAATCAGAAGGGCCAAGGTTTAATTTTTGGAGATGCTCAGTGTGTCTGTGCCTCCCAGCACAGACATCTCCATGCCCAGAGACACCAGCTCGACTCTTTCTGCTGTTAAGTTGATAAGTGGTTCCTGGTACAGTTCTGCCCTGGACTGATAGCCCTCTCCCAAGGAGCTCCAGGGCACACTTAGGGAGATAGGACAGCACAGGGAGCATTCCCAGGCGGCATCCAGGCAGGATGTGTGGAGGATGGTCTGGAGGTGGGCTCATCTGTGTGATTCGGCCTGAGGGCAGAGATCAGTCCCAGGAGTGTTTAATGCTAGGGCTGAGCTCCTGAAATAACTGGGCAAATTTAAAATGGTCGACCTCAGCTTTGCAAAGATGCTTTTTAGTGAGTCCATCCCTCCTGCTGCTGCAAATGTGATGGTCAGATGAGCGGCGCGCTGCTGTCCAGGCCAGGTTATCTCCCACTGAATTTTACATGTCTGAGTTTGAGCTACTCATTCCTGGCTTCCAGCATTACCATGGGAGACAAAGAGGCACCTTCTGGGTGATTCATTCCCCCTCAAGATAAGTGTCTAACATAGGGCAGCTGAATCAGCCTTGAGAGCTGCCACTCTATCCAGCAATGCTGAAGAGTCAAGGGTGACCAGCCTCAGACCTCTGCCAGTTCATTGGCAATGTTCTGGCCAAAATCTCTCTGATAACCCTGGTCTCTGATGCCTTGTCTGTTCCATAAATCATATATAAAGCGAGGATTTAGGTAGTTCCACTGAACTTCTGAGATATTCTTGCACTTGTGTAAGAAGTAACCTGGGCAAAAGGCAATCTGATTTCCTCTTGCAGACCCACAGAGACCCCATGATTTGTGCTGTAGATTGTAGCAGGGCAGCATCCCATAATTCATTCAGAGAGCTCCCCTTGCATTGTACAGAGCTAGACAGGAGGCAACTGTAAGGTTGAGGTCCACATGTTACAACAAAAATCTTTGAACGTGCTCGATGAGATGTCAGTGCATGACTTAAACCTTGGTCTGAACAAGGGGTGGCAAGCTCAACAACAAAAAAAAAACCCAGATTTTACCCTGGGAACATCTGGGGAGGTTGAGGATTATTTTCTCCCATTGGTTTTGTGGCTTTCCCTGTACTGCACCCTTGGCAACAGGGGCTTGGTGAAAGGAAATCATCCGAGAGCTTTGACTGTCAAGTGATTTATATCAAGTTCAGATGGCTGAGGTCCAAATTTGTGTGAATGTGAGTGCATGCAGGGGAAACCCGAAGGTTGAGGTTAAATATGTGAATTCTACAGATGCCTCCTCTCTAGACCTTTGTAGATGTATGCCCTAGAGGGAGGATTAGCCAAGGACAGAGCAGTGGATTTGGGAATGGTGTGACCCATGGCTACACCACACACCCAAAGTAACCCCAGCCAAGACACTTTATGCCTCAGTTTTCCAGTTGGCAAGAGCTGGATAATATTGAGCCACCATATGCAGGGAGGTGACTTAAAGCCTTGTAAGTGGTCACAGTAAATATAACATAACCATCAGGGCTCAAAGTCCAGAAGCAGAAGCCCTGTTTGTTAAGAGGATGTCCTAATTACTGCACTTAGCTGTCAGGAGCAGCGTGTGCAGTAGGTTCTGGCTCTTTCTGGGGCTGTTTGGTCTGTGTCAGTCTTTGAGTGATTTTGTATGTAATCATTGGTTGTTTTGCTCTTTTGGGGAGATAGGTTCATTTGCCTTCGCTCCTTTCTAATGAAGGTCGAAAAGATATAACTAGAGCTGAGAAGGAAGAGGATAAAAGAGGAAAATCAGAAGAAGAGGCTCTTGTAACCAAAAGAGGGGAGCCAGTCAGGATCAAGATCTTTGAAGGAGGGTAAGTGTCTCATTTTATTTATCTTTCTGTGTCACAGCTGTAAAAGAGTCACTGATACTGGTGATGGTGAGTCAGTGAAAGTACCTTGTGGAGGTGAGCAGAAGGCCAGATATAGGTGGATTTCAGCTTACTTTCCACATCTGTTGTAAAAACCTTTGGAATCAGTAGGTACACTGGACTCCATTAATTTTCTTATGTTTTGAGTTGTCTTTAAATTAGCAAATACTTCCTTCTCTTTCCTGATCAAAGGTGGCTGAAGAGCACAAATACATCTTGTGGCAGTCTCTGGTGTGATGGAGGTGTACTCCATGTCTTCTAAATCTTTGCAGAGTCTTCTCCTGAAAATGATGTTCCTAGTGGTTCTTACTGTTAGAAGGAGGATCCAGGGAGACCTTTTCTGATGCCTGGGTTTGGAGTGGGAGAGAAAAGAAGGATTATATTTATGTGATTTTAATCCCACCCAACCAAAGTAGCTCAAACCAGAATGGATGCAAGATCTAAATTTGATGTATAATTTAATTTTCAGCTCCAGGTAATTCATAGAACTCTTGAGTAATTAGCACTGGTCTAATGCCACTGTTTATCTTTCCAAAAGTAAAAAAAAATCAGCTAATAAGTAGCATGTCAAAGGGATACAGTTAAAGATCATCCTTCCTGCACATTGCAGAGTGGGACACAGATATGTAAGCTGTCCCTAACAGGATTCATCAGTTCTGCTTGTGCCACTGGGTGGTCTTTTTTGTGTGTGTGTGTTAGAAAAAGGCTTTACATAGTCAGTGGTTGTGGTTTTCTGCCATTATTGGTTGAAGTTTGCTTTTATTTAAAAACATTTCATTAGCAGGTGATCAAACTAGCTAACTGAGAGTGTAAAACAGTGCTTTGAGGAAGGAAACACAGTTGTTTGCTCAGGACAACTCACCTCTCACTCAGATGCAGGCATGATGTGCACAGCTGGGGTGTAGACACGTGTCAGCAGCAGCAGTGAGTGCAAGGAGCTAAAGAAGTGGTGACCTGCTCATGGCTCTGACCAGAAGTGGTTTAGAGAGGGAACCAGGGAATGGCAAAGCAACAGATGGAGAACCATGATGGGTTCTGCACATTGCCACCCCCCTCCTGCAGCAGACAGCACCCATGGGACCGATGGGCAATGGGTTTTATCATCTGGAAGCCCACGAGAAGCTGCCGTTCCCCTTGACTGGGCTCTCACGGAGCTGCGACTGTTCCAGAAGGACCCTTGGGCTCCTTCCTAGACATAATTAAAGAGGCTTCAGCATTAACATGAATGAAAATCACCCTGCCCCTTGTAGAGCAGCTCCATGGGGGTGTTTTGGGGAGAGATGCGGGGGTGCTTGGTGCCGGCTGCTCCCCACCGAGCCGCGTCCCCGCGCTCACACGGGGAGGCTGCCTGCGCCCCCGAGCCCGGCACAACGGATGCACAGTCACATTTTCGAAATGACAGACACAAAATAAAGCAACTTTCCCAACATGTTCTGTGTAAGCCAGCATCAGGGAACACATTAGTCACCCTGAACGTATGCTATGCTTTATTTTAAAGTTCCTGTAGCGCTCACATCCTTCTGGATGCGAGACAGAATATAGTGGCTGTTTAATGCCAAGCACAGGCACTGATGCAATGCACCAGGTCATGGAAGTGCATTTTTTTATCTAAATTGGATGGCATACACACTGTTTAGAGGTCAGGTAGGTCAGGCCATCCTCCCAGGGTACTCAGTGTGCTCCTGGTGGTCTGTACCTGGCTCCGAGGGGGTTTCTGATGTTGGATGGTTCAGCATCATCAGCCTGTGCCTGTGAGGGGGTTTTCTTACAGGAACAAGCCTGCAGATGATGCTGCATGGTACCTAGAGCTTTGTGCAAGATACTGACTAGATCAGACCCCTTTCCCAGCCATCTCCTGAAAGTGTTTTACTGAGAGTGCATCCATTCCCAAGACATTATTTCACCTTATTTATTTTTTTCCCATAAAAATTTTTCTCCTTGTCTCATTTTCTCTTCTTTCCCTTCTTTATTGGTTTCACATGGTCTGCTGCTGGCTAGATACAGGGGGATGCAGTTGATTTCAAATCTTTTGGAGCCATCCCATGCTTCATAGCTTCAATCAAGGAGGGAGATTATAAAGAAATCCGAGCATTACCACAAAAGCCAAACTTGCTGCAGTTTTTTTAGCTCTTTCTTCCCTTCAGTTTTTATTTCTTTAGAGCTCTTGCCTCTCTCACTGCCATTTTCAACCCTTTCTTTTCCCTCAGTATGGTATTTTGGTTTCCTCCATCCCATCATTGCCTTTCCCCCGTTGCTTGTCTCACTGCCAGGACCAGCTCTGCTGCCCAGAGTCGTATTTCTTGGCTTTCCAAGAAGACTGGAAAAGTCAGTTTTCATACTTTCATCACAGCCACTGCCCATTTGTAAGGTACAAACTGATGGAGCCTCCAGGGTGGCCTGGCTTCCCTCTCAGAGTCTCTCATTTGAAGGTTTCCCCTCCCTGGCTGTGAAAGTGGATGGTTGCTTTGTGTTTACCCACTGGGACGTAGCGTGGAAACAGCCTCTTGCAGATCCCCTGAGCCTGGAGGTACATTTGTACCTCCAGTTCTGTACCTGGGTTTGGGATCAAGGCTCAGTAATGTTGTGCCTGGGATGTGGTCGGGCTCAGGTTCTTCCCTCATCACCCTTTCCATGAAGGATGTCATTGTCCCCTGTTGTGCCATCTCGGGATGTGGGACAGTGGCCACTGGGGCTGTATGAGGACCTGGGGCGGTGGTGGTCTTCAGCTGTGAAGAGGACCTGTAGTCCCCTCTCTTGGGGACCACAGGAGGGGTATGTGTGGTTCTGTCTAACTTCTCTGCAGTTACCTGTAGATGGGCTGCACAGAGTTTTCTTTTGGGCCCCTGTTTAAAGAACAAATTCCTTTTGGAGACCAAGTCTCAAGGTCTTTCCACATGTAACTTCAGCAGTGACTTTCACCTGCAGGCCTGAACTTTTGTAAGACTGGATCTACCTCCATTGCAACCAGCATTCACCCCCAGCCCATGAGCACACCCCATACATTTGGCTTTAGAGGAGATGGGAATTGTTTAACATCCCCCACACAGACTGGGTGCTGCATGTTAAGTTGTGTCATGCCATTAGGCAGCCAGGTCAAAGTTTGTACTTCTGAAGGAGTTAATACAAATACCCACTGGACTTCTCCTGAGGGATGTTGTGGTGGTTTTGAGCACTAAAAATGATCTTTGAAGGTCAAGCTGGACAGTATTGCTTCAGGAGAAGGGCCATGATTCCTCGGTGGCTCTGTGTCACCTTCATCAATCCACTCTGGTAGTTTGGAGGCACCAGGCCCATTCTGAAATCTGACATCATGGAACTGTAGATTGGTATCGACCTGATTTGAGAGTGAGGTCTGTGATGGTATCATGGTCTTGTCGAGGAAATGTTGCCTGTTTACTGTGCATTAGCATTACTGTGATGAAATCTGATAGTAGTGGGGTAGTTACAGTCAATATATGTTCTTCTATTTCACAGCCAAGCCCTCTGTACTTTAATGGGCCCCATCAGTTGGCTCATTGCACTAGTTGATTGCAACTAGTAGAAACAGCAAAACCAAGATAGAGAGGGTTAAAGACCATACCCTGACATCCTCCAAGCAGTGTCATGTAAAATTAATAGTATGTCAAAAGGAAAAATGTTCCAATCCATTTTTCTTCCCTCTTTACAGAACTTATGGTTACAACCTCATGGTTGCAGATCCAAGTACCCTTCCATTGACACCTTAAAAAAATACCTCCTGTTCACTCCATCCCATGTGTACAAATCCATACATGAGTGAGAGGAGCCCACAGAGTGTTTTCTTTTAGCATTAAGAGAGATGCTCATAGTGCTGTTGTGACCCAGGATGCTCTGGTCATCAATTTGATCTGACCCAGGTATGAATCTGAGTCCTTCACTCTTTGTCCTCACCAGTAACTAACAAAGTTGCAGGTTCACCAGCCATGGGATCTGCTCAAATGGGGTCCTGGATCCCCACCTTCAGCTGGAGCAAAGCCCAGGGCTGGAGGGGTAGAGGCTGCTGCATTTCCCTGCCCTCTGTTGTCTGTGCCACAGGGACCGTGGGCTGGTGGGAAGGACGTAGAGCTGCACATTTGTCTCTCTCAGCCTGTCCAGTGAGGGAGTTTGCCTGGGGTTGAAAGAAATTTGAGAAGCCTTGGGACTGTTTTATCAGCCTCCAGTGTGATAACTAACTAGTGGATGCATAAAGAAAACCTCAAGGGGTCCCTTTTGGGGGACCCCTTAGCTGTATGCAGAGCTCTTCCCAGTCCCTGCTGTTGTGGACTCACTGGAATTCTGTGGTTGGCTTCTCCAGGGTGATCTCACTCCATTTCTATGACCAACCACAGCAACTACATCTCCCACCACCCGCTGACACACACCTCGTGGAAAATCCCTGGCACAGGAATGCAGGAGTTTTATTACCCCAGAGAAAGCCTCTCTGTTAAACAAGCAAAGTTTCTCAGCGTGTAACTCCAAACCCCTGCATCACACCCAGTTGGTTCAGGGGATTTCCTTTGCTGCTTAGATGAGTTCTAAGAATTCACCATGTTTGCTTGGAAAGGAGTCATTTATCCCAGAGAGTGTGCACGGTAGGAGTGAAGGACAATCTGGGAGAGGTCGTCTCTGTCACAGATCCAGCTGCTGTGTGTGAGGTAAAGGCTGATGCTGCTTCATTTACTTGTAAACTGCCTCAAATCCTGGAGGGAAACTCAGCTCACAGCCCCAAGGCAGTGCCTCAAGTGTGAAGAGGAGTTAGTAATGTTTTACCCCAGAGTCTGTTCCTGGATATGAGCAAAGAATTCTTCAAACTTGCATTTTTAAGTGAAAGGGTTTTTCCTGACACTGGTCGCTTGCACAGAAGGGAGAAATCGGTGTTGGAACTTTCCTGATAGGGGTGGTGGTGTTGGAGTGACCACTCAGAGTTAATTTGAGCATCTTGTGGGGTTGGTTGCTGGATTTTCCCTGTCTTCAAAAGTGCTGAGCAGGCACTGGTCCATGTAGGCAGCCCTGTGGCTGCACAGCCCTTCTGCAGATCTGGTCCTGCATGTGTCGAGCTGCTCTCTGAAACATGACTTGAAATTCTCCAGCACCAGTTTGTGCACAGGTATTTATCCTGCTTGTGCACAGGTGTTTGTCCTGCTTGGTAACAAGAGATAGGACAAGAAGAAATGCCTTAAAATTGCACTAAGGGAGATTGAGGTTGGAGATTCAAGAAGAATTTCCCCCCTGAAAGTGTTGTCAGGCGTTGGAACAGGCTGCCCAGGGCAGTGGTGGAGTCCCCATCCCTGGAGGGATTGGAAAGGCCAAGAGATGAGGTGCTGAAGGACATGGTCTAGAGGTGGCCTGGGCAGGGTCAGGCTGGGGTTGGACTCAATGAGCTCAAAGGTCTCTTCCAACCCAAGTGATTCTATGATTCTACAATCTGTAAAGAACCTTTTTAAAAAAGAAAAGTGTTTCTTATATATGGAATTTAAAATTTGTTTTTCAGATTGGACTTTATAGCAAAAGGAGAGGAGAACTTTGAGCCACAGGCTTTCAGACCAACAGGGATATCCCCATTGCCTGGGAAGATCTGAAAATTATTAACCAGCTTGTGTTGGGGATGCTGGGACAAAGGAAAGGAAGAACATACCCTGATTTTGTTAATGCTCACATGAAAAAAGCCATGTGCTATAAAATGCTGGCAGCTCCCCAGGTAACCCCACCAAAGCAGTTGGTCATTTCCCTCAGAGGGGCTGGATTTGGGTACAGCCCAAAGGGTCACAGTGCTCATGGTCACTAGGATCCATCCATGTGGGTACTGGGGGATGCTCCCAGACACTCTGCTCCATACAGGGGAAAGGACAATCCACATTTCTCATGTCCCCTAGGAGCACATTTGGTCTCTTTTGAGCACCATACGTTTACACTCTCTTTTTTTGATAGCACAAGCAAAGCACATTTTCTGCTTAAAAATCTAATGATCTAAAGGAGACAAGACACAGGGTGGATTTGTGAATTTTACTGGTGCTGACAAGATGAAAGGAAAAATTGTTTGAAGAGACAGGTTTGCAGGCAGTGAGAAGGGCTGCTTGCAAGATTCATCCAGGAAGAGCAGCAGAGAGAAATAGGAACTGGAGAAAAAAATGTTTCCAGAGTGAAAAAAAAATGGTGCTTTTTGCTTTGAAAATCATTGCACACTTATTTTAAAATATCTTTAAATGCTAATGGGAAGAAAAGGTTCAATCCAACTTGAAGCAAATGTTTTTCCCTCCCATAATATGTCTTCATGAAAATTTGGATGCTTGAAAATAAAGCATCCAAATATCATTTTTAATTTAGGATTTAATTAAAAAAAACAAACCCAAAACACAAAACTAAAACAAATCCTAAAGGGATTATCAGGGAATAGCCATGCTGCAAACCCCGTTGTGTTCAGGGGAAGGGAGGATCAGCAATTAGACATCAGGGAGCATCACGGGGGACAGGAGGAAAGCGAGCGGGGTGCGGGTGGGCGCAGGGGCAGCGAAACGAAGGTGTAACTAACTCCCTGGAGCCCAACCTCCACCCCAGCCTGTCTGCTGGCCTCGGGCCGCTGCCGAGATGTGTTAGATAAGAGCCGGTGTGTCTGGAAGAGCTGACAGATTCCCTTTCCCAGGGAGAGTGTGGGGACGCTGTGTAACAGCACCGGCTCCCGATCCTGCCACTCAGCAGATGGTGCCAAGAGCTCTTGTGTAAGTAACCTTGTGTAATATCGAAGTAATGTCGGGTTATTAACTTTAAAACAGGTTATTAATTTCTGTTGGGAGCAGCTTCTGGTTGTATAACCGCTCCTGGAGCTTCAGGCAAGATCCCAAATGTTATCTTTGGGACACAGAGCTCGGTGCTCGAAGCACCTGATTCTTACCCTGCCTTTATGACCGTGCTTACAACCTGTGAGTTGATACTCACCCCAAACATTTCCCAAGGGTCTGATGCAACTCAGCATCCTTCTCATTCAGCCTACTCTTTACTACCTCCCCTGGCTTCCTGTATGGATGTGGGAACAATCCCATTAAATCCTGCCCGTGGTTTGGTCAGCTCAGCATGGCCCCGCTCTCCGTTACTGTCTCTGTTACTACCACTTCCACCCTGGCTCTGAAATATGGGATGTCCCTATGTGCCCACAGCTTGGAGGTGGCTTTCCCTTCACACCAGCTGTGTTTGTGCTGAGCAGATCCTGGACATGCTGTTCCTTGGCCTCCTGAACATATCCCAGAGCTGCCAAGTGGTGGTTAGAGGGAACAAGGGTGACTTGAGGATGGGTGGTGGGCTCTGACTCACCCTGACTTTTGGATTAGTCTTTCTCCTCTCCACACTTCAATTTCCATCTTTGTGAGAGGGGACACACAAACTCACCTACAGCCAAGCTTGATTATATTATGCCTTTAAAATGTCTTAATATTCCTCAGTGGGAATTGTTAATGTTTCCTGTCCTGAATATCTCTTTGCTTCACCTGACAAATTGGGTTCGTTCTGCAGCTTATTCCTGTTTTCCCAGGAAATTTGACAAACACAGAAGGATTTAGTCTGGGTTGTTGTCTGGTTTTCTTTATTATTTTTCCTAAATGATTTTTGCCTGTACAGACAGCCTGCTTTCTTGACACATCCCGCTGGCAGATGCTCATAATGCAGCTTGATGCTAATTTCCCACAGCCAATTATTAAACAATGTTATTTCCAGTTTCCTTTCTGACCTTGTGTGGGATTCTCAACTTTCTGCAGGGATTTCTTGCCTCCTAAGTAAAGATCCCTGGAAACATCTTGCCAGCCAGCCCATGGGCTTCAGTGGGGCACTGGTTGAGTCTGGTCCCTGGGTGGATGATGGTGCTTTTCCTCAGCCCAACATTCCCAGTAGGATTTTCTCAGCCTCTTATTCCCCTCACCACTATGTCTATATTCTCTATGCTACACAAAGAAAAGAATTCACATTTTCCCTTAGCTCAAATAATGAAAAACACAGACTTAATAAACAGTGTCAAGCAAAACAAGTCTTTGATGCCTTGCACAGGTGCCTGGGTGCCTGGCTAGGGCAAAGCCACCTTGCTGGCATTGTGATGGATCTCATTTGGGGAATAAAGAACACCCCAGCTGCCAGGCTTGCCAGTCTCCTCTTGTAGCACTAAATGAATTAAAAAGCTATTAATGATCACATTTATTTTAGGATTACTTTGCTTATAACATCTTGTAGATGGTAGGGTCAGTCCAGGTAGATAAAGAGAAACATCACCTGTTCTGTGAGCTCTGAGACCAACAGATTTGGGGACAGAGCACGATTTTCCTTTCTCCTTCAGTGGAAAGATGAGCTGAGGTCACTGCAAGCCAGGTGGTAGCAAGGGAGCATTGTCTCACTTGGGCTATTTCTCCCACACACTGACTTGTGTCCCTCAAATCACCTTGTCTCTCCCTTTCTTGGTCATTGCTTTGCAAAAATGGGTGTAAAGTCCAGGATGGCAGTAGTGGGTGTTTTGGTTTTAGACCTCAGTCCCTCCTTGGGGCTGGTCAGCCCATTCCCCAGGTCTGCAGCACTGTCTCTTTACTGGACCTCTGTGTAGATTCATCTCATTCCTGGGACTGGAGTTAACCCTCCATGGAACACTCCAGAGTCATCCTCTGTGTGAGGGACCTGTGAGGGGAGAAGATAGACACAGGGAATCATAGAATCACAGACTGGTTTGGACGGGATCTCAAAGATCTTCTAGTTCCAACCCCCTGACCATGGGCAGGAGACCTTCATTAGAGGGTTGCCCAAAGCCCCATCCAACCTGGCCTTTAAGGAAGGTTGACCCTCACATTCCAGGTGGAGAGAGTCTCAGGCTACAAGCTGTGGGCTCACTGATGTACCTGTTATACAGAAGAGACACAAAGCAAAATGGACAAACAGCATTTGTGCCAAAAGTGCTGGTGGGTGTTGTAGGTCCAGGGCTGCTGGCAGAACCGAGCAGAGCATGAGAGATGGGAGATGTGAGGAGCAGAAAAAGGGACACATGAGAACAGTGCCTTCTTCACACAGTAAGGGGAAGCCTGTGGAAAGGGTGTGATTTGATCAGACAGATGTTTTTGGCAGCTGGACAGGGATGGAGAGAGGCAGAAACGGGTTAGAAGTTGCAGTTATCCAAGCAGGAGTGGGTCAGGCTGGAAGATCTGAGCTCTCACAACAAAGAGTGATGGGGAGAGTGTTGGATGGAGAGAAAAATGGTACAAATTGGTGCCAGCAAAGAAGTGAAGAGAGGGAATGAAGGTCAGAGGGAGTCTCAGGATAAGGAAGATGACATAGGAATGGGTGCATGAGGGTGCCAGGTTAATAGCACTCGTGTGTGTCTGCATTTCCAAGGTTGTATATGTTTCATAAGAGTGAACAGTTTTTTGCTGGACACTTCCCTTTATCAGGGGTTTGATAATATAAAGGAATCCATGAGAAATCCTGAAGTGAGCTCACAATCACCTGGGCTGTCCTTCTGCAGCTGGGATTCACAGGCATGACACAATGTCTTCTTCTGAGCCTCTCTCTGGAATGGGCCAGATGTCTGGAATAATGAGCTCCCCATGTTAGCAGACTGTTTATGAGCTTGTGGTAAAACATCAAGATTAGAGGGTTTTCACTTTATTGATTCAGTGGCACAAACTCTACAATTAATTCAGTGGAAAATGTGAGGGAGCAAACGTTTTTACCAGGTTTGCTTAGTTCTTAACATCTGCATATTTAGGCAGCCTGTCCTATACAGAAATGTAATTTATGGGAGCTCTTTAATAGATTCCAAGTACTGTGCAATCGATTAGAAACCTGATGATCAAATAGACAGACCCAGGCCTGAGTGCCTGAGTCCATATTGTGCTAGGTAAATGGCAGGAAACCACTCTGAGATTGCAATTCTGATTTGGCTGTTTGGGTTTTCCTTATCTGTCCCTCTCTAATAATGAAAAAAATTACTTTTGAGGAGACTGGTCTCTTCTCAAGGCAGGTGTTACTCTGGTTTCTGTTTGGTGGGGTTTTTTGTTTGGGTTTTTTTCAATTATTTTGTGAGATATTTTTTAAATAATTCAACATAGCAGCTGATTTTCAATTCTCTTTAGTATCGAGTACCAGAGAATCCCAGTGATGACAGATGGGATGTGAAATCCTTGGGAACATTCAGCATGATGGATATGATAGACATCTGAGAGGAAGGAGTACCTAAATCATATTTCCAAAAAATAGCATGCATTTGGGAGCATGAATCCTACAAAATCCATCTAGTGAGTCAGTATTTCACCTAGAGTGAGATCACATCCCTGAGACTGGGACTTAAGTGCTCCCTGCTCCCAGTTTGGATTCCAAATTTTACTTTTGGAGAAGTGTCACTTCTTTGTGTTTTCTGGAAGTAAGCACACAAGTCAAACTGATGGTAAGAATGCTTGTAAGGACTGAGTAAAGCCTGTTCTATCCTTAAGTAGTGGGACTGTGAGAGCCAGACTGTACATTTAAGGAAGATTTTCCAACTCTTCCCAGTTTGTTTCTGGAAGGAGGACAGCTTAGCCTGTGTGCTTTGTCCTGATATAGCCCATGATGTAACTGGATCTTTGATGGTTATGGATATCATCGCTCATCTGCACACCGAGGGAGGTGCAATGCCATGGAAGGAAGGTGAGATCATTCCTCCTCACGGGACACCACTGGGCTTGCTTGAGAGGGGAGAGGTTGGAGAGGCTCTGGGACGTGGCAGGAGCAGATGGAAAGAAGACAAGTGGAACCAGAGGGGATGTGCAGTCTGCTGCTGCTCTGAAAGCCAGCTTGTTGCTGGAGGCAAGGATCCAACTGCAAGGATGTGATGGGCAGGGCTGCATAGAACCTTTTTTTTTATAAAATTCCATTTTCCCAAGTTGCTTCTGACTATTTAAAAGTTATGCTTCCAGGCTTTCTTTTTTTTTATGATAAAACCTGTTTACTTGCCTTTTAGTTTTAGTCTTCCTTGAAGGAGGAGCTCCCTGGGGACATGGTGCAGGCAGATGCATCTCAAACCTGTAGCCAATCTGAGCCCAATGGTCTCTGATCATGAAGTGCTGTAAGGTGGCTGCCAGCCCAGCGTTGTTCCTCTGGGATGGAGGAGTGGGGAAAAGCTGTGATGACTCACTGCAAGGGTTTAAAGTCATTTCCCTGTCCTGAAGGACCTGTGGCTGCTCAGGTGGTTGTACAGAATGTACAGAGTTGGGGCTGTTCAGCCTGGAGAAGAGGAGGCTCCAGAGAGACCTTCTAGCGCTCTGCCAGGACCTCAAGGGGCCTACAAGAAAGATGGGGAGAGGCTGTTCAGTAGGGCCTGTTGTGACAGGACAAGGGGTGATGGTTTTAAAATAGAGGGAGGGAGATTTAGATTGGGTATTAGAAAAAAGTTCTTTCCTGTGAGAGTGGTGGAGCACTGGAACAGGGTGCCCAGGGAGGTGGTGGATGCCCCTGGATCCCTGGAGACGTTCAAGGCCAGGTTGGATGAGGCCCTGGGCAACCTGATGTAGTTGGGGGTGTCCCTGTTTCTTGCAGGGGTGTTGGACTGGATGACCTCTGGGAGTCACTTCTAACCCTGATCATTCTATGATTCTATGAATCAGTTGGCTGAAAAGGGAGGATGGGATAGGGGGTCCCTCTGTAAAAACACATGAGAAATTAATACGTTGAGAAGTACGAATCCAGACTGACAACATGCTTCTTTGTGTACAGAACCTCAGACAAAAGGCAATGTGACCTAATCAAGATATTCTTGCCTCTCTGTTTTGCTGCTTCTGCTGGTGTAGAGATAAGACAGAAGAATTCCAAGATTTTTATAAATCAGAGGCCGGGGAGCTCCGGGGGGAGATCGCAGGCAGGGTCTTGGCTAACTCTCCTGACGATGTTCATCTGGCATCTCTGCATGGTGGGTCAGTTCCTTGGAAGTTCACGTGCTTCTGAATGCTTGGGTGCTCTTGTCTTGAAACTTTATTCAGGATTTGGTATATCAAACTTAGGGGAATAATTGGATGCCTGCAGCCAAGTTTTACTAAACCTCTCTGCTTGTTGGGTGCTTTGACTCCTTGCAGACCCCGGACGTGACCGAACTGGTTTGTGTTGGGTTCGCAGCACAGTAGCGGCACTTTCAAAGAGTAAATATTTCTTGCAGATGTTTTAGATCAGCAGTTAAACCAGTGGTTTTCAATGTTTGGGGATTTCTTGCCATTCTTATTTAAACAAAACTATTTGATGGCAGAATTATGTGGTTTTCAAGGTTGTGAGAGGCTGAGCACTTACACCGCTCTTCTGAGCTTCACGTCTGTGTATTTCAGTCCCTTTACAAGACCAGAGGGTTCATCCAAGCATGGGGTTAACTGCAAAGCCTTGGTCTGAAGTGTGCCAGAGCCTCCAGGCTGGTTTGGATAAAATAAGAACCTTTCCAAGATGTGAACTGAGCAAAGACCCTCATTACTAAAACCACAACCCTCTGCTGCTGTGGGGTGAGAGACCCAGGGGCTAATTAGCATGTCAGGTAATTAAAGTTGGTCACTGGGGAGGGACACTGAATGATGTCCCTGCCTCGGGTGTCATGGGGGTATGGTGCAGCTACTGAAATGCCATAGATAAAAAGAGAACCTTGGGGAGTTTAGGCTAAAGATTGAAGTTGGTTGTGAGGATTCAAAAAGCCCAAGTAACACTTGGCATGTGCTTGCTGAGGTAGTGTAAGTTGTTTTTCACAGGGCTCTGTTATTTCCTTAGTTTGAGGCTATTTAACTTCTTTGCCAAGATGGTGTGACGGTGAGAGCTGCAGTGAGATCTCTGGTGTATGTAGGGTCACAGTATAAATAAAGGATAATTAGTCTATTTACCCAGGTTATGAATAGCTTTGTGTTTTAGAGCTGAAACGTGCTAGTTTTGCTGCAAAATATCATTATTAACAATAATTTCTTATTAATTCTTCATATGCTGACTCTGGAGATGAGCTTGTTGAACTGAAAGCTGAGCTTATCACTTAAAGAAGGGCTTAATCTTCCAAGCTGAGTAATGGGCAGAGCTCATGCAGTCATTAAGAAATTTAGGTATTTGTGTCTGTGCATATGGGACCTTTGTGTGGATGTCACTGTATGCATTTAATAAGCTCACCCACAACATCCAAGAAAGCCCATGGTTGCACCATTAACACTGATGGTTAATTAAGAAAGTGCTACTACATTACAAATGAGGCTTGGAGGTGGCAGCAGCCTACAAAAATAGAATTGCTGTGGGAGATGCCAGTCCTGTGCTGTGAAGGTTTGCAATCTGCAGGTTGCCTTTACCAGCAGAGAAAACCATGGGAATTTCTGACCCCACATTGCTGGGCCCCTGTGCATTGCACAGCATCTCTCCAGGGTCAGAAAACACACTCAGGCCTCTCTGCTGAAGCTTAGGGACTTGTTATTTCTTGCAGTGAAGAGCAGGGGGTTAAAATAGTTCCTAATTCTGCCACTCCTCCTTCAGAAGGGGACTTTGTGGTCCTCCTTTCTTCTCCAGAAATGCTGGAGAGCAGAGGACGTGTCAGCAGTAACGGCCGCCGGTTATTTTGGCACAGACAGTCCCTGCAGCCCTTCCTGCTGTCTCTTAAGAAGTGTGAGTCGTGTCACCACGAAGCCTCCAGCAGCCAAGGTCACATCTGGAGAGTGGGTTCATGAACTGTGCCTGGGATCAGATGGCTTCGAGTTCCTCTGCAGATGGCCCCGTCAAGGGAACTCCCGGCTGGATGGTGATCCCATGAGTGCTGGTGGTTGTTGGCAGCCTCCAAACGCTCGATGTTTATCTAAGAGAGGGGAAGATGAGTGGTTTTGAGGAGGAGTCTTCTTGGATTCTTGCAAATTTTAGCATTGCCTTGTCTTCCTTCAGACAGCAGCATGTCTTCTAGCAGAGTCTTAGCTGGAAGCAAGCCCACGTGTCCCGTATGAAGACATGTACATGAGAGACACCCCCAAGCCTGTGTGTCCCTCCCTGCCTTGGGAAAATGCCACAATTGTGGGATAAGCAAGGATGGCTTGGTTTATAATGCTCCAGAGATAAAAATGAATATATCTTGGTCTCAGCAGAACTGGTACATTTGACAGACTCCTCACACAGAGAGTTCTGTGTAGGGATTTAGGTGATGTTTCAGTCTTTTCCTTTTAAAGGGGAATATTCTGAACTCTTAATGCAGAAAGGGAGAATGGTCTTTACTCCTCTCTGCATCTTGAGTAGTTTGGTCTTGTCTGCAAGCCATGTGCTGTTGAGCTTGTCAAGATACCTCACCTCAAAGGAGGGAGTGGAGAACTCTTGAACCCCTTCCTTGGGGTTATTCTGGCTTCCTGCACCCCAGATGATCTGCTGGGTGGGCAACAGCCTCTCCAGCAACAGGAGCTGTGACCTACTTGCTCTTGCTGACACTTAACCCATCCCTCCATGGAAAGGCAGCAGGGGTGATGCAGCCTGACTTTTCCCTTCCCTGGTGAACACATATAAATCCAGCAGCTGTAAACAGGATAATGCCACCAGAGTATTCCTGCCTATGGACTGTTCCTGCCTGCATGGTGAATTTGTCCTGGGTAGGCAGCTTGGAGGTGGCTGAGGTGAGATGAGAGGAATTCTGCCCTAATTAAGCTCAAGTTCAAACTGGAAAAAACGTGCTGTGCAAGTTCTCCATCCCTTGCACCTCTCCATGATTGCACTCAGCAGCACCAGCTTCACCTCTGTTACTGGAAAGGTTTATTCCTGGTACATTCAGGTTCTTTTCATGCACAACCTTTCCCACCTGTGCACAGAAAAGATGCTCTTCTGACTACTCAGCTATATCCCATCCTGTGTGCTGCAGTGGCCACCTGGATCTATCTCTAACTGTCTTGGAAAAGGGGTGGACAAAGTCTGTTCCCTGGTACTTTGTCCACATAGAGCCCTCTTTGCATCCCACTCACCTCTATCACATCAGACACAAGCTGGTGTCACTAACAAGACTCTTCACAGCTCAGCACCATCCTACCTGTTGTCTCTTTTTGATTACAAGAATGTTATCTGAATGGGCAACAGGATCTCCATCACTCTCCATCACTCTCACCAACCCTATGCATTATGCTCTCAAGCCTTTCTTCCCTGCTGCACAGATCTCTCTGTCCACATCTGCCAACCTTCTTTTTCCTCCTTCAACTCACCTCTACTCTGACATGTCTACAGAAATGATGACAAGATTTAGGCTGCTGTGCCAGGACATCCCAGTGCATCACACTGCCCAGTGCTGCCCTGATGTTTTGCCATACCATCCACCAGTGTCCATCTGCTGTGTTGTCATATATCCTCGGGGCAGGATCTCTCTAGGGTACAAAACAGGTTTGTTTTTTACACTGTGTGTGGTGCCTGAATAGTGGAATTTTAGGAACTATCTTAAGAAAAATAATAGGGTTTCTGTCTTGGAAAACTTTCCTTTTGTTACATGTGCAAGGTACTGGACCTGCAACACTGAGTCACTGTGTGCAGAAAGGGGGGTGGCCTGGCAGAAGAAGACTTGTTCTGACCTGTGAGAACAAGCTAAGGAGAGCAGCCAGTCTGCAGTGCAGAGACACGATCCATGGAGCTCACCTGCAATTAGCAGCTTCTTTTGCCTACAAGCCACCAGAAAAATCATCCAGAAATCATCCAAATCTTCCAGCCACAGCAGCTTTGGGCTGAATGTTCAACTGAGGTCTCAGAGTGAAAGCCCTTCAGTGTCATCAGCAGACTTTGGGGCTCTCAGGGGAACTTTTCATTTAATATATATTTTTCTTCCTGTTTAAACACTCTCCCCTTCCTCCAAACCTTATGATCTTCCACCACTTGCACACACAAACATGGGTCTTTTTTTTTCTCCCTGTGTGTTAACTCTGCAAGTTTTCCATGGGAAACTTTCCAAGAAGGAATTATTTCACAGTCCCTTTTAACCCACGGGGGAGGTGTCCGGTCCTGGGGCATTTTCCCTCAGGCACTTGGGAGCCGATCTCCTCCCACCATCTCCACATTCCTTGCTGAGAAGTCCATGCTGCCGGTGTGTCTCAGCTCAGTGTGTTGACAGCTCATCCTTGTCTCCCAGTCCCTTTGCTGCTTGTGGCTCCCGTGTCACACGTGAGCGTGGCAGAACGCCTGGGAACACACAGAGCAGAGGGGTCCCGCGGCCCTGCCAGGGATGTGGGGTGGGGGGAGGTTGTCTTGCATCTTTGAAAAGGGGGGAGACCTGTACTAGATGTTTGTGCTGAGTGATGGTCCCGTGAGAGCTGATGAGCTCCTGGGACTTATGAAAACAGGGGTGTGTCACAGATCTGCTGTCAGAGGTTCAGGAACTGTATCTGTAGAAATGGTTTAGAAAACTAATGGGATGGGAGTAAGACTTGTCTGTGGCTGGAGAAGTGTCCAAGTCCTGGAGCATCTCTCCTATGGAGCCAGGCTGGGAGAGTTGGGCTGGTTCAGCCTGGAGAAGAGAAAGCTGCAGCGAGACCTCTGAGACCCCCCTGCAGTGCTGCATCCAGCTCTGGAGCCCTCAGCACAAGAAGGACATGGACCTCTTGGAGCGAGTCCANGATGATAAAGAAAAAATAAATTATTCTCTATCAGCGTAGTGATGCCCTGGCACAGGGTGCCCAGAGAAGCTGTGGCTGCCCCTGGATCCCTGTCAGGGTTCAAGGTTCGGTTGGATGTGGCTTGGGGCATCCCATGGTGGTGGTGGATGTCCCTGCCCATGGTAGGGGTGTACTGAGGAGGCTTTAGGGTCCTTTCCAACCCAAACCATTCTACAATTCTGTGATAATATTTAAGGACTTTTAAAAGAAACTACTTACAGCATGCAGAGATGTTGTGTAAGGTACAGAAGAGTATGCTCTTAGCATAATTGCAGTTTTTATTATTATTATTATAATCATTATACACTGAATCTTATGCACAGCAATTATCTAATGCGCCAGCTAAAAGCAGATGCCTAAGACAGAAGTGTCTTGTGGTTGGCTTCTCTCATTCTTTTATTATTTTTTTTTAAGTTCAGTTGCAGAAAAATGACTGGGAAAACAGCATTATGGATTTTCCAGATTTTATCCTCAATAATTGTGGTATCTGATGTGCTTCAGTTCCAAGTTAAGAGATGAGGGGTTTGAACTGTAGGTCCTGCAAGCACAACTTTGGCTCTGCTCACCTCCTCACACATCATCATGGGTAATGAATGCTCTACCCCTAGTTACCCTTGGGCTGCCCTGTTTCCTTGGGTTGCTTTGCATGTGTGGTTGGAACTGCCTAAGTCATTGTGTTGATTATGTGCAAGAAAGAGAGAACAGGATCCAGCCCTGTCTCTCTGGGCTGTCTTGGGTTTTGTAGCAATAGCAGAAGAGGGAAATCACAAACTTTTTTTGGTTGCTGAAGTCAGAAATTCTGGCTGAAGATGCCCTGGGGAGGAGCACTGAGATGGGAAGGGGGACTTTCTGAGTCACTCCTCACACTGCTGTGAGTGGCCTTGGAAAGCCATGGCCTGGTTGAAACTTTGCTGAAGACTTCATGGCTGACAGAGAATGGTCCTTTGGGGTGTGTGATTTTGTACAGATGTGGGAATAGTAATCACCAGTTTTCTTTCAGAGTGCCTGGGCTGGAGGAACTAGTCTCCTAGCTGGCAAGAATTCAATTGCTTGGTCAAGGTTTCAATTACAACACATGGGTCCAGGTCATGCTGTCTGAAGAAAGCCTCCACTCAACCCTACCTACAGCCCTGGCTTGAGGGCAGGTTGGATTGGGACCCATATTTTGTCTGTAGTAACACTAAAAGAGCATCCTGGTGTTCATAGGTTCAGTGACTGATGACTTACTGCATCTTGCCACGTGTTTCATGGGTCCTCCCTGGGAGTCAGTCATTCCTCATCTCTATTAAAAATGAGGAGGACTTAAAATGTCCTCATCCTGTTAGTCCAGATGAGTGCCTGAGGGTCAAGACACTTCACTCCAGCTCATCTGGAATCCCTTACCTGTCTATAACTGGTCTGAAATTTGGTAGGACAAAACTTTCTTATGCAGTTCCTGGTGTTTCTGCAGTCCAGTTGGACTGATGATATCTCAGACCCCCTTGGGATTAGTCCTCATTTCCTTGCTTGGCCTTGACAGGAGACAGGAAGCACAGGAAATGAGAAATAATTAAATCAGTTCTTACAAATTGGTTTGTCTCAGATCCAGTTTGAAGGATGGGTAAAGGTTATGGATAAGTCTGAGGTTCATGTTTCCTTGAAGCATTTCTCTATCTAGCAGAACAATGTACAGAATCTCATTAATAATTACAATTCCTAGGTCTCATAAAGCAGAATGAGGGTTGATGTGGTGGCTTACTTGTAGATGAAAGTCTAAGATCAATCCATTAGATCCTCCAGGATGTCAAGATCTCATAACTTAAGTGTCTTGAGGTATTTTGTCAGTGGTATTTATAGCTGTAGATCAAAAATTCATCAGCCATCAGTGTCCAGTGGTGACAAGGGCAAGAACAGACCATAAAGTGATACTTAGTGATTTTTTTGTATGGTTTTGTTGCCTTTGGGGCAAAAAGGAACCAGGCAGCTGGACTTACTTTAGTTTACTACATTTCAATATAGCAACAGGCTTTTTGGCTTCTATGCTACAGAAATAAACCTAGTCTATTATTATTTATTGTTATTACTTACTCAGAGATTTCACTGGGGAGTTGGACCTCACTTAGGGAGGTGTCAAACTTGGTGGAACCAGTCTATTCCCCTCCACCATCCAGAAGCTGGTGGTCATAACTCAGAAGAGTCATCTGGCAGGAAACCCCAGGATCCTGATACCAAGGAGAGGTGCTCCAACATCTTGAGGTCAGATGGAGTTTAGCCCAGGGAAATGCACATTAAAAGGAACCTTGAAGGACTAAGGTGATGATGCCAGTATCATCCATAGACCCTTCTTGCCCAAGTCTTTCTGAAGGTCTTGAGACTCCAGAGAGGACCCTCTCTCCTCAAAACCATACTGCTGTGTCCAACCAGCTCCCTGATTTCTGCCAAAGCTTTGCATGGGATTGGCAGTAGGGTTGTCTGGGCTATCTTGAGAAGGCATTTGGAAATCCAGACTTTGTCTTGAGTTTGTCCTCCGTAGTGTGCAGGAGATCAGGTTCAGGTCCAAGATTCTTTGAAATCAAGGCACTTCCTGTTATTTCAAAGTGTAACCAGGCTGCAGCTTGGATGGGGTTTACATTATTGTTAATGGCAGAGAGTCTTAGACCTTCAGTTTTTATTGTGCCAACAGCTTAGTGATGGGTATTCATGTTGCTGGTGGAGAAGTGAATTAAATTCAATACTCCCTGCAGGGCTGCTGGAAACCTACACTTGGAGAAGTGTTTGGGTTTGTATTGCTAAGTAACAAAAGGATGGGAATAAAAACAGTTCCTGAAGAGCAGCCCCCTCCCAATTCCCTGTACACCTACACCAAGAGCTGTGCAGTAGCTTCTTTATACAATCTAGAGAGGGAGACTCCGTTCCCCAAGGAGAACTTCTCCATGGTGGAGGTGGAGGAGCTCGAGAGGAAGTTTTCTTTTCTTTCACCCCTGCTGTTGCTCTTATGGATTCCTCCTGTGGTGATCCCAAAGTCTGTCACAGTTGGAATGATGATGTAGGAGGTCACTGTAAAAGCATCCTTGACAAAGTCTTTCAGAAATAAGCTTACATGTAAGGAAGATGGGCTGAAGGCCCATGAGACAGCAAGAGGAAAACAGATGGGACAAAGCAGACATCTGTCAGTGAATGGGTTTAGTCTGAGCCAGTTTTGTGGCTCACTTGTATAGAAGAATCAGTCTCTTCTTATTCTGTCTGTGCATATCTTAATACTAACGTGATTACCATTACTAGACTTGGCTGATGCTACAGGGAAGCTGGAAGAAACAGTGATCCCTGTTACACTAAAGCCTTCTGCAAGAGAAAGGAGAAGCAGCACCTTCTCCTCATCTTATGGAGTACCTTAGATGTTTTACTTAAGTAAGCATGGCTGAAAATTTCCTTTCTCTCACTTGGAGTACTCAGGGGACTTAAGTAGGTAGCTTGGACAAAGAGTGAGTGAAGATGAGTATCCTCAAAGACAAGACATCCATTGCCATCAGCACCAAGGATACACACAATAAACAGGGACACTTGGCCAGGGCAAATGTCCACAAGTTTCTAATGCTTTAATATAAAATACCAGGTTAAAAAAAATACCAGGTTCTGTAGCCCTGTTCATGTCTCATTCACTGTGGGCATGCTGAAAGGCATTGTTAATTTGAGTGATTAGAAATGGTCATTATAAAATACATAGATTGATGTTAAAAAAATAAAATTAAAAAATGTGGGAATGTCATATCATATGTCTTCCAAAGTTTGTCAGCCTTAACAACAAAATCTAATAGGGCATCACCTGAACTACAGTCAGACATGTAGCATTTACAGTTAAGAGGGCAAAATTACATGTAGTGTTTCCTAATTTCTAATTAATGGAATTTGCAAATGTAAGTGGAAATATAGCTTCTTTTATCCTATGATTTATTTATATTTATTTTGAAAATTTTTAATATATACTAATATTAGAAATAGCACATAAGGCAAGGAGTCAAGATGCTTTAGTCCTGGCACAAGACTGATTGGTGTGTGGACATGGTAACAGCAGTTAACATCTCCAAGATGTGTCCAAGCTGTGAAGTGAAACCCCATACAGAAGAACCTAAAGCCTGGAGTGATAAAATTCATCCAATTTGAGGTAGGGATGATGGAGTGACTTGCAGAAAGCTCCAGTTGCATGGACCATCACCCCAGTGTGGAGATGCCATGCTCACCTTACCGGTCAGAATGGGATGATCCCTGGCCTTGTTTTGGTGAAAGGTTGAACTTAGGGCTGAAAGGTTACTGGTGCATCAGGCTGGGCTGTTCAGTTCTTTTAACCCCTTGTTATTACTGTGATCTTCTTTGCCATTTCTCTGGTCTGTTCATGTTGCAGCTCCAGCAACGTTGGCAAATAAACTATTTCTAGATGTGAAATAATCTCAGGATCCATGAGGTAACAGTGGATGTTGTTGGTCTCAGTTTCCTTGCTGCTACTTGTCCTCCTTAGTGAAGACTAAAGTGATTTTCAAATGTAGCTCTTGGGTCCACCCATGCTGCAACCACTCTTGGTACCCTCAGTGCTGAGGGGTAAATAACCCTGGGCAGAGTGGGACATGGGGCAATCGGGCTTGAAGCGACATCCAGAGCAGTAGCAGAACTAAATCTCCCCTGTGTAGTGTTCATCTTAATTACAGCTTTTCATTATTTGTAGAAATTCAGCTTTTTTAACACTGTAGTGATTTAGTCTAAAAATGTGCAGCAGAGCTTTTGCTTTTTTTTGCTTTTTTTTATTTTTTAAACAAAGAAACAACCAACCTCATTAGGTATCAGCTTTCTAAGTCTCACCACAAAAGCAATTAGCATCCAGGCTGAGCATAAAATGTTTTCAATGTTAAAGACCTTGCAGAATTGGCTGCTGCACTACAGATTTATTGTAAAAGACAGTATATGGCTTTTTTTTTTCCTTTCTGCCTGCCTACCAGTAATTCCAGTGACCATGGATGGGACAACTTCATTTGTGGGTCAGTGATCTCTAAAAGCAGAGGAATTACTTGGAGAAGATGAAGCAATCTTTGGATGAAACAATGTAAATATAATTTTGGACAGAATACTAGAAAAAAATTCCAACCCAGCCTTCTATTAAGTGTTAGTTAACATCTGTTTCTCAAGTGAAATGATGAAATTCCACTTTTTAATAATTTGAGCACGCAGGGGCAGCGGTGATTTTTTTTTTTTCTGTACATGTGCCCACCCCCAGACCCACCAGCATGTTCCTTTGAGGTGCAGGTGGTAAATGGGATATTTATTCATTTCTAATAGGAGGGAGAATGAGAAGGCATGTATCAGATGAGGTGACAGAAGAGACAACTTATATCTGTGCCCCAGTCACTGGAGTCTGTGGTTACTCATCTTGCCCCATGGCAGGAATACTGAGCTGTCTTCATCTTGGCTCGTGTTAGGTAACCAGGGAACTCCCCTGTGCTGCATCTTATTGACATGGTGTCCAGCAAAACCCAAATCTGGGTCAAAAATGGAGCAAGCAGAGTGCTGTGAACCCTTCAGAATGGACAGGCACCTTGCAGGGTGCTCAAGGAGGAGACAACCGTGTCTGGGAGAGAGGCGGCTTTGGGAAGAAATTCTCAAAAATGAGATTTGGACCAGCCCATGCATCTGACCCAGAGGTGCTGAGCATCCTCTGTACATCCCTGTCAGACTGGGAGGGAATTGAAGGCCAGAAAAAATTCATCCACAAATGGAATAAACTTTGAGTCACCGGGAAGAGTCACTTCAGAAAGCAGAATTTTCTTTTTTGTTTGGTTTTTTGGTCAGAATAAGGCTATTGAGAGACTCCATGAACGGTCACATCCCAGCTCTACTTAACTCAGTAGTGTGTGCATTTCAGCAGTTTAATTAATGGACTAATTTGAGACTGAAGCATTGGTTGTGTATACCCATGTAAGTGATAACCAGCTGAAATCAAGATTCCTGTAAGGAATGGACTTGATGTTGGAAATAACTGGATTTCTGCTGGGCTACTGTAAATTCTGCTTCTCAAATGAACAAGTCAGCAAATGTAAAAAATGCTAATGAACAGCATCAACATTTCAGAAGAAAACCTGCTTGAAATGAGTGTGGAGGTAGATGTAATGTGACAGCATCCAACCCGAGCCACGAGCTGTGGCGAGGTGTTGAGTACCCTGAAGTGTGCAGGGACAGGGGTTCTTTGTACATGCATGCAGGATGCACTAAAAATGGGCATTAATGTATATGCATCCTGAGAACCAAATCTTCATAAAGATCTTTTCTTTGAATGGTGCTAATGGTGATAAGATAAACCCTGGAATATATTGGTAGCAGCTTCAAAATGAAGGGGGGTGTAGGTGGAGCTGACGGCCCTACAACAAGAGTAGTTTCTTTTCACAGTGGATATTTCCATTCAACATCCTCTGTATGGCTTGAAATGACTCTTCAGTTGTAACTGATCTTGATCCAAAACAGTTTCTTCAAGACTTTGATGATCTGTTTAGGGCTAAAAAGTGTTACAGGCTCTTAATGTGCCTCCAAAAATACAGGTACTAGTGCTGGGAAATAGAACATGGGAGCAAGGCCATCATCACAGCCTGGTCTCCTTGACACGGCAAGCGACAGAAGGACAAGGCAGCAGCCTATAATTAAAACGGTGATGGAATGCAGAATTATTCAGAGCACTTGGAAAAAGAGTTGCAGAAAGAGCTGTTTTGAGAACAAGAAGTATCTGTGTCAGACGAGAGTCGCTTGGAGTCAGATGGAGTCATTAATGGCAGATTCTCCGGAAATTGTTTAATCAATTTTGATGGGGGCAGAGGAGGAAGAAATGGGATTGAGACAGGTCATCTATGGGGATTTCCATGCTAGACTTTCTCTATGAATATTTTATGAATCAGCTGTATGAGACTGTAGCAGATGTTTTTTGGTTGGGTTTTTTATATCTGGTACTTTAATCTATTTGTATTTGATCTTCAGAAGGGAAAGGTGGTGCTGGAGCAGCGCCCAAGGAACAGAGTGTGTGTTTACCCCGTGGACTTTTGTACCCTGACCTAACCTGTCTGGCCAGTGCTGGCAATAAGGACCCAGGCTCCCATTAGCAGTCATGCAGCATGAATTCATTCTAGCAGAGGGAAGGGTTAGGTTTCTGCCACGTAGAGGTGGAAGGCAACGACGACGTGATGGTTGCGACGCTGCCATCACATCGTTACGAAACCCTGCGGCAGCTCGTTATTTTTTCTTTCCTGTTTCTGGCAGCGTGGTGGGTGGGGGGAGATCTTCAGGCTGCCTGTGCTTTCCAACCACAGTTTGACTTTTGTGGGGCGTATTCTGAGAACGGGGACACCATTGTTACATGAGAAGTGTGAGGCCGAGGAAGGTTTTTGCTGTGCAATTGCACTTAATAGAAGGGAAGCCCAGAAGGGACTAATTAGGCTGTGCACACAATCAAGATAATTCCACATTTCTTCAGGCTGACATGGCTGAAGCTTACTGCCCAGCATGGACAGGGGGTGCATGTTGCAATGAAATGCTTTCACCTTGCAATGAATATACTTTAATTTTCTCAGTCTTGGCTCATCACTAATTGCATTTCAGTACTTCAACCTGGGTGTTCAGCTGGGGTAAAACAGCACAGAACTATTTACATTGATATTTTTCTGAATTAGATGTGTGTTCATTGCAGTTTGCAATGGCAATTAAATGACTAAAGCATAGAGGGTGAAGCTGTATACCAGCAGATAGAGCCAAAAGGAGTATAACTGTAATTTTACTTCTAATAAAAGAGAAAAGACCTGATGCCACAACCCAAAATTGAATCAAGCTTTCACTCAAGCATAACATTTGGAGGAGCAATACAGAACTGTGCTTTTTTCTGCAGTTTTACATCCATGCACAGAGCTTCCTGAGGTTCTGCTTGCTCTGTGTCAGATTAATTTAATTGAAGGAAATCCCATGGTCTACTTAGGACATAACCAGACTGCTCAAGGGCCAGCTCCAGGATCAGGGATCAGATGCTGCAGGTGTTGGGGAGCAGTTCTGCTGCTGCAGACCAACTCATGTAGTCTCAGGTCCTCTTGTCTTTGTAGCCCACAACACATGTTCAATCAAAACAGGCTCTACTGGCAAAAAAGGATTTGCTTTTGCTGGTGGAGAAATGCCTTTAAAAGCCATTCTCTGAACTGTGTTTTCATGGCAGTAAAAGGTGCTTCTGTGCAATTGGGTTGTTTATGCATTTTTTCTGTATTGCTTTCACCCTGGCTCCTTGTCCACCTCTGGAGACCGATGTGTGTGCTACAGAGGTGTCAAAATTTCTGTCAGCTCTTCCAGCAAGAAGCTGTGTCCAGTGAGAGAGGCTTCAGAGGCTGAGCATGCCAGAGGTGTTAGACTGCTTGAATCCACACTGCTCTTCTGGGTGGCATAAACCTACCTGGAGACACTGCCCAGCTTTTTTCATATTTAGCTTAGAGTTTCCATTTCTTGGTGTCACCTTCTGGTTCTCAGGATAACTGTGAATAATAAGTGTCTGTCTATCCTGACCACCACACACATCTTTCCAGACCATCAGCCTGTCCCTAGTCTTTTTTTCTGCCTATGGTTCAATACAGCATTTGAATCATACACTTTTTGTAGGCTTTTCTACCCTGATGAGATGCATCTGGAATATTATGTCCAGTTCTGGGCCCCTCAGTTCCAGGACATAGAATTCCTTGAAAGAGTCCAGCACAGGGCCACCAAGATGATGAAGGGAGTGGAACATCTTCTGGGGACAAGCTGAGGGAGCTGGGTCTCTTCAGCTTGGAGGAGACTGAGGAGTGACCTCATTAATGTCTATACATATGTAAAGGGTGAGTGTCAGGAGGGTGGAGCCAGGCTCTTGTCAGGGATGGCCAGTGACAGGACAAGGGACAATGGGTCCAAGCTGGAGCAGAGTAATTTCCATGTGAACATAAGGAAAACCTCTTCCTGTGAGAGTGCCAGAGCCCTGGGCCAGGCTGCCCAGAGAGGTTGTGGAGTCTCCTCTGGGGAGTCTCCTTCTCCTGGAGAATCACTGATCTACTCTTGGACAGTGACATGACCACCCATGGTGCTAGCATCACTTCTGAAGCAGCTGGCCTGTCCCACGCAGCCCCAGTGCCACCGAGGTCGTGCTGACAGAGCTGTGATCACAAGGAGCCCACTGAGGGGATACACCCACTTTATTGTTTCCCATTCAAAGAAATGTGGAAAATTGCCTTAGGTAAAATCTGAGCTGTGAGGACCCACCAGGGATATTATAAAAAGCAGAAAGAGTAACTTAAGCCTGAACTGTCCTGTGTGATGATTTTATTATTTTTTTTTGCAGTGCCATAAAGTTCCTCATCCTCCTATGAGCACTCAGAATCCCACAGAGAGTTTGCTGTGGGGTCTCTGCCCTTGCGTCCTGCAGCCCCAAGCAGCCGTGGGGCTGCCAGCAGTGGTCTGGACAGAGAGATGGGTTTACAATGGTTTTATCTGTTTTCTACTATCAGCAGGAAGGGACAGAGCCCTTACCAGGGCACAGACACCCACCCAAGAGCCTTGAGGACATTGCAGTGCAGTGGGTTGGCAGCAGTGGCTGCCCAAGCTCTCCTCCATGCCAGCAGCACGCGTCGATGGTTAAGGGAAGATTTAATACCCTGCAGCTTCTCTGGGGTTCCCCAGGAGTCCAAGCCAGCTATTTACCTTTGGATCAACCCTGATGTGCTACCTGAATTAGTGTCACTCAGGAGGTACCTGTTGTGTCAGGCCCTGTGTTGCACTAGTGGCAGAGGACACACTGCTCTGGTGTTTCACTGAGCAGAGGGAGCCCTGGGTGGGCAACTTCAACAGTGAGATCCTTCCAGTCTTGAATTTCATTTGAGCTGCTGATGCCTCATTGAAGGGCAAGGTGATGCTCGTAGTAACCCCTCCAAACCAGGGGTCTGGTCTGGGTGGCAGTGTCTCCTGGAGCTCAGATTTGTGTCTCCTGCAGTTGCACTGGAGATTGGCAAGTGCTGTTTGTGAAGGATCCATTGCTTCAGACAGGGGGGAGGAGGTTTCCATGCCAGCTCTTCCCACAGTCATACCCATCTCTCTCTGTCTTGCTGTATCGTTCTTCAGAAGTTTGTTGTTTGTCTTGGTGTAATATCTCTGTCTGGTAAATTGGGATCCTGGAATCTTTTATGATGCTTTTAGAAACCTGGAAATGACATTGTCTGGTCTGGAGTTTGTAAAGAAATCCTTCTGTTTGTTCTGCTGTAGCTTGGCTTGTGTTAATGTTGATTTCACAGTAGCTGTCTGGCCCTAGAGACACAGCTCTGTGTGTGGGGATCCTTAACACAGGCTGCAGTTGTGCAGGGTCAGCTCCCAGGTCTCCCTGGGGTGCCCGAGGTGAGGATCAGGATTTCTGTCCTGCTGCACTTGGAGTTTCAGGGTGGGCACTGCCTGCAGTGCTATGGAGGAGATGGTCTAATTGTCTAGCAGGGAGCTGTGAGAAAGGCAATAAGTGTACTAGTAATTAGTATATTATAATAATTATGCATTTATCAGTGGTCTGGCAGGTGGCATCAAGGACAGATGAGATTAGTTAATACCAGGGCAGACTCTCAGGAACTTCCGAAGGACTGAGCCAGGCCAGATGTGTGGGCAGCCTGATGACAGATAAAATGTCCCACCAGTAAAACCAGAGGACTTATGCTGAAGGAAACAGCTGGAGCTGCTCGGATCCCTTGACTATGAACCAAATGCAGCAGCTCAGGAAAGGGATCAGGTATCTGATTCCTGTTACTCTGTGCCATAAATCCAGAAAGCAAACAAGGGAGTTTAGCAAATGTCGATACCAGTCAAGGAAATGCTTGTTGCAGTTGCTGCAAAAGTAACTAGGGGTGTACTTTACCTTAATGTGTTAGAATCATACACTCAGGACCACAGAATCTCCTGAGCTGGGAGGGACCCACGAGGATCCTCAGCCCAGCCCCTGGCTCCACACAGGAGCAGCCAGGTCAGAGCAGGGCACTGAGCGCATCGTCCAGACGCTGCTTGAGCTCAGCCCAGCTGGGGGCTGGGACCACTTCCCTGGGGAGCCTGTGCCAGTGCCCGACCCCCCTCTCAGGACAGAGCCTCTTCCTGACCCCCAGCCTGACCCTCCCCTGGCGCAGCTTCATGCCGTTCCCTCGGCTTCTGTCCCTGGTCCCCACAGAGAGGAGATCGGCGCCTGCCCCTTCGCTGCCCTCGGCAGGAAGCCCCAGAGCGCCAGGAGGTCTCCCCTCAGCCTCCTCTTCTCCAGGCTCAACAACCCCAGGGCCTTCAGCCTCTCCTTATAAGACTACCCCTCCAGACCCTTCCCCATCCTCATTGCCTTCCTCTGGACACTCCCCAGTAGTTTCATGTTTCAGATTCTGAATATTACTGAGGTTATTGAGGTTTCACATTCTGAAAACAAATTAAAAATATCAGGCTGGCTGTGAGTCCTTGCATATTAGACACATGCTGATGCTTTGATCACCAAGTCACATCAGTGACAGCTTTGCAGGGCAAGGTAAATTCCTGGCTGGTGTGGGAATCGGAAGGGAAGGGGTGATGCAGCCCAACTATGTCACATAGTGAAGCAATGAATCCCCCAGAAACCTGCTCTCCCTTCCTGCCTGTGAACCGCCAAACTTCCTTCCCCCTCTGCTCTCCAAGGTTTTATCATGTGCTTTTCAGCCACATGAAGATTTTGGATCTGTGGAAAAAGTGCACTCACAGTGCTGGAAAAGAAAAAAAAAAAGGTGTCTGTGGCTAAAAGAGATAGTCAGATACCTGTAAAAGCAAATAGCAAGAACTAAGCCTCCTGGAGCCTGCAAAGGAGTAATGCTTCATGGTTTTAAGATTCAACCACATTCAAGGGAAAGAGCTGAGAGAAATCTTTCTCTGGGTTCCTATTTTTCCATTGTTTCCTGGCAGTGATGGGCTGGTTTGGAGCCATCAAGTCTCGGAGGCTGGTACTGCCTGTGGTAGCACCAATGCTGCCACGGCTGTGCCAGTTCCTCTTGCTCTGAAAACCATTTGTGGTGGTTTGCACAAAATTCAGCAGATGTGCACTTGCTAGCAGAACGTAGCAAATGACTTTAAAAAAAATGGATTTAATAATTAATTGTTGGGGTTTATTTAAATTTCTGTTGGAAATAACTATTTCCTATATTAGTCTCTGAGCTCGTAACGGCCAGTTACCCTCCTGGGTTTGAAATCATCCTGGTGTTAGATGGGAGCTGTGTAGGAGGAGGTATAAATTGCTAACTACAGGATTATGAATTCTTCAATGCTCTGGGAGAGAAGCCCAGGTTTGCTGACAAAAACTCAGACAGTGGATATTAGAAGGATCTGGTTACAGAGCAGGGAGATCCCTTGTCCAGGGTGAATCTTCATGTGAAGTGAGCTGTCACTGATTTGTCTTTCTGATGCAAATCATATGAGCATATTAGATCCACAGAGAAACCAGCATCACATTGAAGCCATTATCTCCATAACCATATCACAGCCTTCAGTGCAGACAGATGGCATTTGCAGCAGCCTTCTCTCTGCTATGGCAGTATCACCTCCCTTGTTTTCTTCTTGTTGGGCTTGGTTTTTTCTTTAGGTTACCTTCCTTTTTCTGATTCTTCCCTCTCCCTGTGCATTTCACACATGGTCTGAGGGAGCTGTGGAAAAATATCTGTGTTGAAGGATGGCTCAGGCTTAGAGTGCCAGATAAACTGCAATGTCTAATTTCAGATTAAATCACGTGTCCCTTTTTATCCAGGAAAAGCCAGCCCTGAAAGCTTTAATGAAGCTGAGGAAGGGACTGCTGGACACAAAGAAGTCACTTAGAGATTTCCATGGGAGAGTGTAATTAAGGGCAGTGTGAGTACAAGGCTGATAAAGGAGCAATTTCATTTTTAAATACCAAGGTGATTACCAGCATAATGACAGAAAGAAAGGAAGGGGAGAAGGTAGCCTCAAATATAAATTTGAACAGAAGAGGAGAAATCAGTATCCCTGGGTTCCTTTTGCTCCTTTTGCTGCTTTAGCAGGCACTGGCTTAATGAGGGAGGCACCTTGGCCACCCATAAGAGCTAATGATGCTGTCTGCAGGGTTACATGGACATCCTGGGCTGGAGGCTGGCATTCAGGGTGTGCTTTTCAGCTCAGTTCCCCCTGGCCAAATAATGAGAGCCTTGTGATGAAGGGGGTTTAGTGACAGGGCTTTTCTTGGGGGGCTGGGTGGGGAAGGCATGGGGTAGATGGCACTGCTGTGGCTTCCGTTACAGGACCTGGAATGTAAGGGAGTACTTGAGCTGCCAGGTGACCCTGGTTGCTCCTGCTGATGCTGAAGGAGATCTGTGACCTCATCACCTGAATGCATGAGCAACTCATCATCTTCCAGGCATCTGCTCTCATCTGTCCTATGAAGCAGAGAATTGGCTCAGCTTCTTGCAGATAAGACCTTGAGGCAGAGAAACCAGGACTTTGCAGGGGAGGGGGTGGGGTTTAGTCCAGAACTTACATCTACCAGCTGCCACCCAAGAAGTTCACACTGAATTTGATGCCCCAAACACTCAAGTGGAACAGAAATTCCCTGCAGACTTACTGAGGGAATGAGATGAAATGGAGCCAAGGCCACGTTCTCTGCCAAGGCGTTCATGCAGGGTGACTCACCTGCTTTTGGATCCAGTTGCAGGTCATTGGGATGTCTTTTGGATGCATCCTGAGCAGGCCATGCCATTGTCATCCTGTCAGCCCAGGCTTGGATCCGTGATCTATGTGTATTTTTACTCAGTTTTAAAAGATTTCCAGTTTTTATTTAATTATAAACCCTTCTTTTTGTCTTCTTTTTTTTTTTTTCTTAAATATTCTGTACATTAATTATCTAAGCACTCACATCCCTGGTGCTGCTGGTTCTATGCATTTTCCCTTCACTTTGGCTGCTGGTTTCTCACCCTTCTGGTATGGAGCAGGCTTTATTGGGAAGATTATAAAGGTGACTGGTGGTGATGTGTGTCTCTGGGCCCTGTATTTATGTGCTCTAGAAGACCTCATTTTCAAAGGTGGATGTCAGGAGATTTCCAAAGACCAGACATAATTCATACTGGCTAGAAAAAAAATGAGTTGCAAGAAGTACCAGGCTAAGAAAATTTGGCCTCTGAAAAATCTGAGGGGACCAATTCCATGTTACCTTATTCTTCTTGTGCTGCAGGTACAGGAAATTACAGACTCCATTTGCTGAGCAGCAGGAGGCTAAATGATTTGTCTCACTCTCACAAATACTTTTCAAATCCACATCATGTATCCTCCCCTATGCAATAATGTGTGGGCAGAAAGCAAATGAATATACAATGTAAAGGAAGGATGACCAATCTCATTCTCTTGGGTATACCTAAGTCATGGTATCGTTCCAGTGATGAAGGAGCCTGGAGTCTGTGGTATTTGCCTGTGGTGTTAGTCCAACATATTTTTAAAAATGGCTGTTTTCTTCTCTTTGTGTCCATTCTGGGTGTCTCATCCTAGCAGCAGTCTGTGCAGGGACCACATCTTGCTGTGTGGCATCATGGGTTTCTACTGCTGTCCCAGTGGGTGGGAAAGGTCCTATCACAAGAGGTTTAGCTAGGATGTGTTTTGCCAGCGCTTTGCATAGCACAGTGACAGACTGTGCATATTTTAAAACACAGCATAAACTGCAAGAGAGACAATTCAGGCAGCCAGGCAGGACTCTGACATGTCTGAATCAGACCGAGTGCCTCAGACTGTGTTTCAGGATGGGGAAAATCAGGACGTTTGGGTGACATCGTGCCTTGGGCTCAGACTTGGGGCTCTCTGTCTGTACAGAGAAGATGCTGTTAGGACATAAAATCCCACTGCAGCAGTGGAAGAAGCCATCTGGTGAAGAGGTTTTGCAGATATTTGAATTTAGCCTAATTACCCAGACCTAGCAAATGGTAAACGAGACCGGTGGTGCCAATAACATACTGCATTAACCCAGTTGTGACTACTTTTGAGGTGGGAATCTTCTTTTTTTTTTTATCTATCATGACACCTGTTGCTCATAGGTACAAATCAAACGAAGAGTATGTATATGTGCGAGGCCGTGGAAGAGGGAAGTATGTATGTGAGGAGTGTGGAATTCGCTGCAAGAAACCCAGCATGCTGAAGAAACACATTCGCACGCACACAGACGTCAGGCCATACGTCTGCAAGTACTGTAACTTTGCTTTTAAAACCAAAGGTAAGAGACAGTCAGCTCTTAGCTCCTCTGCTTAGTATATTGACTTACAAGCCTTCTTGGGGGCTCTGGTGAAGGGCAAGGGAAAGCCTTTCCCAGGGTCTGGAAAAGCCCAGGAGGTGGAGGGAGGGGGATGAAGGCTCTTGAGTTGGCTGAGGTTTTCGGAAGAGGCCCAGCCATGCGTGTTGCGTGTGGCAGTGGAGAGCACTGGCTGTGCGTGCCAGCCTGCAGCAGAGCATCCATGCTGTCCCATTTGGGCTTCTTCAAGGGAATGATCCTGAAATCCAGCTTTGCTGGCAGGGATTTAGAAAGAAAAGCAGCCCAGAGTGAGAGCAGGAGCTCCTGGTGAATAGCCCTGACCGAGCACCTGGAGACAGACTTTGGGTGGCTTTTGATGCTGCTGCTCTGCAGATCTGTTTGCGCTGCATATCTCCATCCTTCGCAGTTGCATGTGGCTGTGACATTTTCTCTATCATATCAGCAGTCTTCTTCTCTAAAGACCTCCATTGCAGGGCATCTAGTCATTAATGGTCCACATCCTCACTGCTACCAGATATTCTTTGCGAGCGACCTTCTTCATTGCCTCAGTAGATGTGCGAGTGAGCTCTATCAGGATCATGCAAAACCACATGCCAAACAACATCTCTTTTGAGACACTGTGGGTGAAGTTTTCAACAGTGCCAGAGATGCCTTGATCCCTTTAACTTCCAGTAAGAGCTTGGCACTGTGGCATCTCCACTCTGTCTTTGGTTGCAGCAAGTCTGGCAATAAAGATGTTGAGTTCGGTTTCTTGATCATAGTTTGACATTACTGTAAAATGTCTGGTGTCTGTCACCCCCATCATTGCAAAACTCATTAGATGACAGAGCTGGGAGAGTTAATTACTCAAGAGGGGTGTCAGCCCCCAAAGAACAGTGCTGCCCGTGGAAGTGGGTGTGGGAAGGAGGCACTGGGTGCTTCGTGGATGGCAGCCTGTGTCCTTCCCCAGAAGGAGGAAGGGCATGTCCATGCTACACAAGTGACCCAGATGCTGGGTGGTTCAGGACAGGCAGTGCCTGGAGCTGATGGCTTTGCTGGGCAAGTTAGCTGGTGATTTCTGGGTAACTGTGTTGGTATCATGGGGGAGGGATATTGAATTTGAGGCCAAATTCTTGTCAGACACATGCAACGGATCCCAGTGATGGCTCTTTCTCTCCCTCCCAGCCTGGAGCTATTTCTGATTGATTGCCTTTCTCTTTCTCTCTTGCTTTTGTTACTCTCCTCTGAAGTTTTCCTTTGAGAGGTGAATCCATTCAAACCTCTCCCATCACCTCACCTTGCTTTCCACCATTGCTTCTGTTAGGCTTTTATTCAGGATGCTGCAAGCAAGCCATCCCTTTCACCATCTTTCTAGCTGCTTTGCTCTTCATCTCTGCTCCCTTGAAGCTCAGGAACTGTCAGCACTGACTGTGCCCATCACACATTGCAAATAGACACTTGGCTCCAAGGGACTTCCCTGACTTCCCTTCATTCGCCATGTGCATGAGGAAGGAAGCATGGAAATGCTTCCTTAAAAAAACCCCAAACCACATAACTCAGTGTTGGGATTGGAATGAAAAACTCTTCAATGGGTGCATGAGGGGGCAGAGCTTCCCCAGATCAGCGATCTCAGGACGTTGTTGCATGATGGTAACTTGGAATTGCATGAAAAGGGCTCGTTGCTGGATGGGGGTGGGGACAGTCAGAGCCCTGGCTGTGACCTGAGGACGTGCTTGTGCTCCAGATGACTTCACAGCACTTGGGTGAAAGCTGTTTGCTTGGCTGGTGGAGGCACAAGTTCCTTTGGAAGAGTTATGGGAGAGTGAGAAAAAGATTAGTGCCGGGTGCTGATAAAATCATCAATTAAATTCCAGTTACGGGTCATTGATGGTGGTGATGGAGTGGGAACCCGAGGTCTGGGAGGTTTGTAGGACTGGAGGTTTCAAAGCTGGTTTTGCAGACATCTCAAATAAGTTTGTTTGTGCCCTGATTCATTAGGATCCTCCTTCCTGCTCTGCAGTTTTGCAACCAGGGTTAGTTGCAGAATGGAGAAGCTGGAGCTCTCACTACCGGACTGCACTTGCAAAAACACAAGTGGAGTTGAAACTCTTTCAGAAATCAACTTTCCAAAGTTAATTTTAGCCTTCAGTGTAAACTCAAGGGGGATATCTGTGGAGCTGTCTTCATTTTGGCTGTGGTAGATCTCTCCAGCATGATCTAATGCTCTAAACTCTCAAGTAGGCTGGAAGCAGTTAAAAGTTTTTCTTATTATTGTTTTTAATGAGGATCTTTATCTGGTTAAAATGTACCTTCCCTCCCTCGCCTTCCCCTTACCCCCCCAAAAAATCCATGTCTGTGTTCCAAGAAATGGGAAAACTTTTTTACAAAAGAGAAAGCTTTAAATATTCTCCCTTTTTCACTGATTGTGCTGTTTCTCTGGTTTTTGTGCATTTCTGCCACTGCAATGAAGCTGTTCCTTCGCCTTACAGAACTTCGGGGAAACATTTATTTATTTTTAAATATTACTTTGAAGCAAATCCATGAGATTTTTATGTGTTTGCTGATGGAAACAGCAGTCTTGGAAATTTGGTTTGTAAAGATTGATTTCATTCTGTGCTTCTGGACCTGATATAAATGTACCTCTGTAATGAGGTGTCTCTACCTCCACTGCAGTACCCATCTCCTAAGAGGTTTAGTACCGTGGCCCCCAAGATGTTGTTTAAAAGAAGTCAAGTAACTTCTCTGTTGTTTTCTTACCAGGAAGGAAATGAGGAAAAAAGTTACAGTGGGACAATTTTCCCTTTCAGGAAGGTCAGGGGGAGCCTTTCCCTTGACCACCTCCCCGAGGGGGCACAGAACCACCAGCCATCCCGTGTCCCTCCCCTCCAACCCCTCAGGGGAAGAGCAGCCCCTTCCTTTGCTCCTTCTCTTGGGATGTGGGTCAGTTTTGGCATATTAATTCCCCTCCTGTGCAGACATTATCCTTTTCCACAGCTATTTTCTGCTTTCATTCAGACTCAAATCAGACTCTCATATCCTGATTGCTTAAATTTTCTGAAGATTTTGGGATAAACTGTATGGAGCAGCTCGCTGTGTCTGTGCTTAGAGGTCAGAAGGGACAGTTAGCTTCATATTAATTTAAAAGGTGCTTGTGTAAAGGACATCAGTGCCTGTTGGCTGAAGGTACCCATTTGATAGTCTAGTCCACTCACAGTTTCCAGACACCAGACTTCTCCGTGTCCTCGGCCATAGTCTTCCTTTAATAAATTAGTTTGCAGCTCCTTAAATCAGCACATGACAGGCACTGAAGTTATTGAACATGTTAATATATTAAATGCATTACCCCATCAGCCCTTAAAGGCAAGGTTATGGCTGTACAGTTTATTATCATTCTTACTGCTCTAGCAGACTCAGCTCTCTGCTAAGCCTCCTCTGGAAACTACAGAGCGGGTCCAACTGGCGGAGAGCTCCCGAAGCATTAACTGCTGGTAGAGCAAGGCAGATGATTCATGTAGAGCTTTGCAAAGTGTCCCTGCACCCTGGGTGTGCTGGGACCCTTCCTGTGCAGCTGGGGAGAGGGACAGCCCTGAGCATCCCTGTGGAGCCACTGCTGGGTGTGGTTTTGGTGTCCTACCCCCTGCACCTCCTCAGGATGTCACCAGCGTCCGAGGGGATGAGGTCAGAGTTCTCCTCCTGGATGCAGTGTGGTGTGAGATGTGTCACTGGGAGCAGAGGACAACGAGGGGGTGCAGGCAGGAGGTGAAACAACAGGAGCAAAACGGCTCTTACCACAGAAGGGTGAAAAAAATAAAAAGGAATGAGGGCTGGAAGTCAAAGACTGGATAATTCAAGTGAAATATTAGCTGTTATTTTTTTAAACAGTGAAGCTATTAAGTCTCAGCACAAGCCTCAGTGGGAACTGTGTTAATTGTCTATATTTTGAAACCTGTAAACCCAGCCTAGATGCCTTTCTGGATGCTTAGGCTTTGGTTTACACAAGCTGATAGGCTTGATCTAGAAGATGGGTAATAAGTTTTCGGCTGTATCACTACAGGCAGGCACGCTCGATGTTCAAATTCTCTTCTTTAATCTTTAAGACAATAAGTGTAAAGAATAATAAGAATATTTTCTTTTAAATTAAATCTTTTACCCAATATATTATTTAAATTAAAGCTTTGCTTCTCACAGAGTCTCACCTGGGGACATGATATCCGTGCAGAGACATAAATCACGGCCTTTGCATTATTTAAGTCACACATAAAACCCGGCTCCAGGGTTTTTCTAGGATGAAGAGTATTGCCCTGTTGCTGTTCTCTGTGTGTGTGAGCGTGTCTCACAGCAAATCAGGGCTTTGTGAGTTATAGAGTAGCTGTTTCTCTCCTTGCATTGTGTTTTAGAAGGAGAAGAGGAAAATACTTAAGTGCTGGAAAGCTGTGAATGTTTGTATGACCGTGTTGTCCTGGATACTGAGATCATGTAGTTGGTCATTTGTTGGGGTATTTTTCTGTTGTGGAATTGTTCAAATAAGAGCAATAGAAAGCATGGTGTGTGCCCACTGTGGTCAGGACCATTCTTCCAGGAATTTTAATGTTTCTGTTCCCTACTTTTTTGCTTTAACTCCACCCCTTTTTAAAATATGATAATGGATACTCTGAAATATTAATTTCCCTCTTTTAATTTAAATGGGAAATCACTTCTAGCCCCTATTAAGTTGCCTGAAGTGCTTTTAGAAGGCTGGAATTTTAGCTTTCTCAAAACAACACAAGTATTTAAGCTCTTTAAACCCAGAGTAAGACCTCACAACATCAGAAGAGCTTAAGCAGCAGCCAGTAGTACATAGTTGTGAGCAGGCGTAAGGAGAGCTGTGCTGGTACCACATGTACTCCTCCCATCCAGGATTAGTTGGGGCAGGGACACAATTCCCACTGATTCCTGAAGTTTCCATATAACCTCTTTATTTCAAATCTGGGAACTTTTTGGTGACAGTCCTTAGTGCAGACTAATTGCCAGCTTAGGGTTTAATACAGCCTCTCTGCTATTTGAATCCAGCTTCCCTGCCTGACAGTTTCCCTCTTGCTCCTTCCAATATGTTTTTTTTTTCTTTTCCCTCTGTTTCCAAGGAAGCAATGCTATGTGGGTTGGGTTTTTTGGGTTTGGGTTTGGTTTTTTATTTTGTTTTTTTTTTTCATTTGGGAGGCAGAATTCTGTAAGACAAAGAGTAGCTGTGAGTCCTTCCTTGTAGGATTCATATCCAGCTTTTACTTAGGCAAAGTGGTGTTGATTTTACTGGAAATTTGCCAAAAGACTTTAGCATTTAATCCTGCCAGCATTAATTAAGGGGTCTTAAAACATAAACTCTAAGAAGAACCCTGATAAGATAAATATCATTGTCCTCCAAATTGCTCCCAAGATGATAACTCAGCTTCTCAGCTGGTGTAAATAAGCCTCAAGCCTTCATCTTCCTTAAAATGATGCAAACTGAAGTCAGATGAGAATCCAGCCCATGGAGTCTCTCTTCCCTGAAAGGATAGCAACAGCCCTGTTTTGTTGGGATTCCTTGCTGGGTGCATGCAGGGTGCTCTGCAGGGGTATGCTGTGCACCAGGGGGCTTTGCACCAAGGGCTCATTCATCACTGTGTGTGGCTATTGCCTTCTCTAACCAAGCAAGGATGAAGGAAGTTGGAAAGCAGAGTAGAAAAAAAAAATAAAAATAAAGCAGAAATGCAAAGAAATTCACTTGCTGTGAATTGTTCCTTTGGCATTTTGCATAAACTCATTTGCAATGAGGGTTTGGGCATTGCTGGTGTGGTGCCTCCCAGCTCATGAGTGCACAGGCAGCCTGGGAAAGGATGAGGAGAAGGCAGGAGAAGCCTCCTGCATTGCCTTGCATGAGGACAAGTTGCCTTCAGTGAAATAGGAAAGGAAGTGAGAGTGATGGCTTCTGGCAGAGCTTGTCACCCCAAACTGTAGCTCAGGGTGGAGCTGAGGCAAAGCAGAGGTGTGATGGGCAGAGAGCTGGGCTGCCCCTGGTCCTGCAGCAGTGAAAGGAGAGGGTGTGTTTGCTGCAGAGCTGAGGTGATGGGGAAAGCTCCTCTGTAAAACCAACCTTTGGATGTCTGTGGTGGCTGCTGTACAGCCCTGAGGACCAGAGGCCTTCCCTCAATTATGGGGTGGCTGAAGTCATGCCCAAAACATTGCATCCAGCAGCACTCCCCAGCCCCGAGTCATTAGTGTTGCACCCTCCAGTTTATCCAGGATAAATCCAGTTTATCCAGATGCAGGTAGCACAGGGAACTAATGAGCTTGTTTGGGGGATGTGGCAGCACCAAAATGCCTGGTGGACCCTCCCTTCCCATCTTCCCACCCTGGGGATCCCAGTTGAATTCCCAATGTGCTGCAGACCACAGCTCAACCAACACCTCCTGCCCACACCAGGCATTTGCTTGGGCTCATTTTCTGTGTTTATCATCGCTGGAGAGGAGCCAGTTGGGGATTTTGCTGTGGCAACCAAGCAAAGATGGGTCATTTTTGCCAGCTGAGATTGGATGTGCTGTGATGGACAGGCAGTGGCAGCAGGGGTTGATTTCTACAGACTGAGTCAGTTTGTCTTTTTGCTACTTTAGGTCCAAACTCAAATTCCAGTTCCATGAGGCCACGATTTGGACTTGCTGGATACTTTTCAGTGAAAGAGTTTTTCACTCTAAAACAATGGTGATTCACTAGAACTGGAGGTGTCTGTGAGAGCATGTTCTTGTCTGTAGGGGTGTCTTTGGGTACACAACAAAACTCCTGGTCTAAACTGGAGAAAGAGAGGTCTGATTCAGAGCAAGAACCTGGGCCAAGCTGGCCTCATCCTCATAACTGAGTGTCCTAACCATGGGGCTAAGGGTATTTAGACACAGAGTTTAGAAATAATAAATCTCTCTTCTTAGAAAGCTGGTTTTCTGTATTTAAATTATTAAGTATCCTTTGAATCTACATCCTAGATAGGTGCCAGATAGACAAGGATATATAGTCACCCTTTGTCTCTCCTGGTCTTTCCTGTTGGAGTTATTCCATTTTGTATAAAATGGGCTAAATAAATAATTCATGGACTAAAGAGAAACTAACTTGGTAGTGAGATGGTTATGGCAATCTTCTGAGCTGTGAGGTGTCACGGGTAATTCTCTGCTCCAATGAATAGTTGTTTATTTATTTATAGTATCTGGAGCAGCAGGAGGAGAGGTTGATAGAGGTTTTCTATACTCCCATCCACCTCAGGGACTAGGGGACCCTCTGGATTGCAGGATACCAGCTGAGGGACCTCAGTCCTCTGCTGAAGGTTAGAATAAAGTGTGAGAATTTCTTTTTCCTTCCTCAAGTTTTTTGGTGTTTTTTTGGTGTTTTTTGGTGAGGAAAACCAGCCTCATGTTCAGCACCACTCTCAAGCATTGACAAACAAGAAGGCTGATGGCACATAATATCACCACAGTGAACTGGAGGGCTCAGCCAGCTCCTGAGCTGTACTGGGAAATTAAACAGCTCTTGATGGAGCTTCTGCAAGGGCCCAGGTTTCATCTCATCACCAGCTCAGCCCATAAAGAGGTTTGGGAGAGGAAAGGGAAAAATGGGACCTTTTTTTTTTGTTATTTCTCCTACCCTGGTTTTTTCTTTGTTTCACCTATTCCCCCTCAATAAAGGATCCTCTTTGTTAAGTGCTTCCCCTGGATATAAGTAAGGTTAATTAACCTGCCTAATTAACCTGCCTGTAATTTGGGAGTTAGAATTAGATAGGTGCCCTGTGAGGCTGGCATGCCCACAAGTTATCCCATCACACTGTGATGGGATAGATGGAAAGAGCAGTAACCAATGCCCCCAAGCTCCCCAGGGGAGTCTGGGATGTGGGGGCATTGGTTACTGCTCTTTCCATCCCAGCCCTGAGGAAGCCTCATTAGTGCTCAGTGGGTTTTCTCAGTGCTGCCAGACCCCAGTGCACAGATATCTGTGACTTTTTCCTGGGCACTTCAGTGCATGCCAAAGCATCTGAGCCATCCTGCTGGGACCAGAGGCTGATTGTAGTTTTCCACTGTCTCTGGCATCTTGAACACTTATTTTTAGTAGTTCCAGTCTGGCCCATGGTGCTAAGGAGCTCCACACCTCCAGACAGGTGACCCATGTGTGTGGGATGAGGCAGGAGGTGATGCTAGATTGAGTTGTATTCCCTTCCCCACCTTCCTACCATTTTCCTTTGCTGCACCATCACAGTTGAAAGTCATCCAGGACTTTTCTTCCCCCCCCAAACCCAAACCTGTGTCCCAGCAGTTGTTTCAGGTTGCATGACACCTGAAAGGTCCCACCTCCCTGTCCACACCTCCTCTTCCACCCCAGGGCAGCAGCAAAGGGACACAAGTGAGGATGTAGCCTCCTGCCATAGGGTATCTACAGTGGATAGAGGTTTGGGAAGCATCAGAGGCCTCTTTGTCCAGTACAGAGCCAAGTCATTAACTTGTTACTGCTGAGCTTGCAAAATGAGGGGAAGAAAGACAAAGCCATATTGACCAAGACATGTTTTCTGCTTCTTTTCAGGGAATCTGACTAAACATATGAAGTCAAAGGCCCACAGCAAAAAATGTCAGGAGATGGGCGTGTTGGTATCTTCACTGGTGGATCTGGAAGCCGAAGAAGGTAAAATCTTTCACAATATAAAGCTGCTACTGTTGCTAAGAGAGGGAAATATCCATTCAGGCAGGAGATGTGCTACTTTTCTTCGATCCTTTCAAAGATTAGGAGAAATACTATTCACCTCTGGCTCCTCCCAGCACCCAAGGAGGGATATTTGCTGTCATGGGGTGTCATAATGGCCAATTACCCTGGACATTTGCATCTGTGGGACAGTCTGTGAGCCCAGGCCTCAGGCAGGTTTGTGCCTGCCAGCCTGAAGAGTTTTGGATGGCTGTGGACAGAGGCCAATGTGGCCAGCAGATGGAGAGAGGGGATTCCCCTTTGGCTTTGCTCTGGTGAGACCTCCCTGCAGTGCTGCATCCAGCTCTGGAGCCCTCAGCACAAGAAGGACATGGACCTCTTGGAGTGAGTCC
>VXBZ01004564.1:380750-392603 GCA_013399135.1 Heliornis fulica | reverse complement strand
GTTCAAGGCCAGGTTGGATGGAGCTTGGGGCATCCCGTGGTGGTGGTGGATGTCCCTGCCCATGGTAGGGGGCACTTGAGGATTCAAAGGGTCCTTCCAACCCAAACCAGTCTGGGGTTCTGGGATTAAGTTGGAATCACAGAATCCCAAAAAGGCCTCCAGGGAAGAACTTTTCCCTAATGATCATCTTCTAGGGACCTGCCCATCTCACTGCCTTTGTCTGACCCCAGGAGCCTCCAAGTTACCAGTGCCAACCTGGTCTGTGTCTGGAGGGACTGGTCCATGCATGAGCTGCTCCCACCTCCGCAGTCAGACCCTGGCTGGACCCTGCTCCACTGCTGGAGACCTCAGCATGCCAGGCCAGGGCGTGAGCAGCTGCTTCCCCCATCCCTCAGTCTCACAGGGCTTTTCCATGTGTAGGGTGAAGGTGAATCACTCAGGGCAGAAAGGATCTGGAAGATTTCTCAGTGGGTAAAGAGCCAGCAAACTAAAATAACCTGGTGCTTTGACATTTAGTGGCCTGATTCTGAGTGGTTTACAAGGAGATACATTTACCCTGACCTGCTTATTTCTTCCATCTACTTATGCATGAACACACACACAATGTCTGTCCAAGGCTCTGTAAATTCCAGACTCTGCTCTTTGAGCAGGACACAGGACTCTTATTTAGTAATTTCTGCCCTTGTTGATAGTACCTGCAGCTGAATTTAGATCTCTAAAGTCATCCCAAGAAGCAGATCTCCTCCTGAGGAGCTGGGAAGCATCAGGCAGGTGTGTGATGACCATAAGCACTCCTGTCTCCATCAGGAATGCTGAGGGAAAAGTGAGGAAGATGTCCAAGCGTGGAGATGAAGGAACATGGGGAAGTGTTGTCTATACTTAGCTCTTTCAGCTAGAAAAACGATATTTTACCCGAATTATTGGAGACTGCACTCCAACAGCTGTGAAGGGCTGGGTTATGGGTCTCCAGGGAACAGTTAGATGTTTTTATGATTGTTATTCTGTTTCCTTTAGCAAGACCCTGACTGTTCAGGGCTGGAGCTACAGTGCAGGAACGATGGGGAAGAAGCTGTAGGGGTAGCAGAACTCATGTCCTCGTGAAATTTTGGGTCATTTGCATTTTCCCCTGGATCCCTGGCAGGGTTCAAGGCCAGGTTGGATGAGGCTTTGAGCACCCTGGACTGGTGGGGGGTGTCCCTGTCCATGGCAGGGGTGGCACGGGTGGGTCTGAGGGCCATTAGCACCCAAACCAGTCTGGGTTCTGCAATGCTATGAACTTACCAGCTACAGAGGGAAGAGAGGCTCTGGGAGCACAGGTCTGTTTCTGTCCCAGTGTGTTTATTCTTGGATAAAACACTTGGTGCCACAGAGCAGGGCGATGGTTTCTGTTTGCATTGTGCTGCAGGCTGGTTTTGACACCACTGACCCTTCCTGGCTGCCACATCAGAAATCCCAGTAGAAAACCAGCTCTTGTAGCTGTCTTCAGCACATTTTCCCCCCGCTTCCCATTTCACCCTCCCCGGTGTGACCCCAAACAATGTCGATTCCCCCATCCCCAGGATTCATTCTGCCACAGCCTTAGAGGGTTTGTTGACAATGGGTTAAAGTGAACTTCATAGAACACACGGCGCCACGGTTATTTTTATAAAGTGAACATCAGCTGAGCAAGTTCTGGAGACGGTGCTGGGAGCCAGGGAATGTTAACTCGGCAGGAACAACAAACAGTGCTTATCACCCCGGTCCCCTGCTGAGGTCAAGTCCATCAGAGGCTTTACTGGGAAAGGGGCTGGTTCTCTGGACGTGGATGGTGTCACATGCTTCCTGCTTTAAAGGTAATTAAACATCACTAAGTGTGTTTCCCTAGAGCCTAGGATGGAAGTGGGGTTTGCTCAGCCCTCTGTGCTGAGGCAGCTCTCAGGGCTGGGGAGGTTGCACCCACCAGGCAGCCCTGGCTGCTAGGACCCTCTGAGGTGATGTATCTCTCTGCTTTTGGCTATCAAACCTCATAAATACTGTCCCCTGCAGTGTGCTTAATTATTGGGGCATCTTCACACTGCTTAATTAAACAGCGCTGAGGACCTTTGCAACCCACCATGGTCTCAAACTGCAGGAGCAATCTTAGAAACACAGAATATCCCATAAGGAACAACCAAGAAGACATTTGTGGTTTAAGGTGTTTATTTACCACATTCCTGAAAAAATATGGAGCACAGTTTGGGAATTAGCATGGCCCTGGGCCCATTCCTGCATAGGAGGTTGGATGGGGCCACCCTGTTTAGAGGCACAGAGGTGCAGGTGCAGGGCTGTGTGATGGGGCTGTGGGACTCTTGTCACTGTCATGAATCATACTGAGTTTTGCTTTTGAAACCCTGCAAATCAGAAGTCTTATTTAAGGTACATGTAATTGCAGGCTTCTGAGGACAGAACAGCAAGGGCTCACTCACCAGCTGATGGGAATACTTTCATTCATGAGTTCCTTCAGCCATTCACCTCCAGACTCATACAGGGTTAACAGCAGTGCCCTCAGAAGCAGGGAGAGCCAGGAGGGTTGGCAGGTGATGGGGATGAGCTGGTCTCAGCCTTTGGACACAAGGCAAAAGTAGGTCCAAACCCAAGAAAGCCAAGGAAAGGTCTGCATCACATCCACAGATCAGCTGGGAGAGCACATGGGAAAGGATGGAGCCATCAGCTGGGGGACTTTCTCCTTGTTTTGGCCATCATTAAATCATTGTCTGCTTGAAACTGAAGATTCAGTGGTTTGACACTGGCTCAGCCCAGCCAGGGAGAGCCCTACCTGGGCTGCAGAGGAGAGGTGACCTTTCAGAGTCCTCTCCCACTGTTGCTGTCGGCTGCGGGGCTGGACTGTGTCGTGCTCTCTGGACTGTATGGTGTTACACAAACCATCTGTGTGACTTTAGAATGCAAAAAAATATATAGTCCCCATTTCCTCTCATGGTGTGACAGGAAGGAATGCAGAGAGATGGAAATGGGAAGATGTGGTATCAGAGGACATTTACTTTCTTTCCTTCCAGCTAAAGCTTATATTGGACTGTGCTGAAGTTTCAAATGTTCTGCCTCGTGGGTAAAGAGCCCATCTCTCACAAATGCCAAGTAAATGATAAATAAAGCAGCCAGGAAGATGGGCAGAATATTGTATTTTGTCCTCTAATGGTTGGGACTATGGGGATAGATGAGAAAATAACATAGAAGTGGCAGAAAAGGGTCCAAGAGAAATTGGAGGTCACGGCTGCATCGTGTGTCCCCTGCTCTGAGAGCGGTGGGTTGCAAAGAGCCTTTCCCTGTGTAAACACAGAGTGTCTTCTCTATGAAAAGGTTCAGAACAGAGCCTGGCAAAGACTGTTTTAATTAAAAAAAAACCCCACGTTACTGTTTCTGTGTGACACAAACCAGTGCAGGAAGATTGCCGTGTTTTCCTTTGGGGGCAGACAGGGAGGGAGCAGCAGTTCCTAAAACTCCCTGGATTGTTTTAAACTGCAGTTATATTTCACTTGATTGTTTTTATTTCTGTTTAAGGGGCAGGAGAAAGTAAGAGGTGTTACTATAAAAGGAGATTGGAGTGTAATTCTTCACTCCGGCATTGGTTTTGCTCGGTGTGAACACATCGGTTTGATAGAGTAACTTGGAATAACACTCATGTAATGAAATGCAGCCCTCAGACAAAGGCATTTTCACTAACTCTTTCTCCCTCCTTCTCCCTCCCTCTCTGTCTCCTCCTGCCCTGCCTCCTTTCTGCCCCTTAGCTCAGCAAAACGCTTCTCAGTTGCACGAAGCCGTGGCTCAGGTCTGAGCGAGGCCAAAGCAAACTCACTTTGGGCTGTCCTGGGCCTCGCTGAAACGCTTCCCTCGGTGGCAAATGCAAACAACTCCCCAGTGCAGAGCTGGCTTCATGTTTCTTACACTCTGTCCTTCTGACCTTGCTGTCTGTCCTGGCCAGCGCTTGTCCCTTGTGTGACTGGGGCCAAAAAAGGCGATGGCGTAGGACAGGGCTCTCCGAGCCCTGCAGTGGAGGCTGAGGCTGCCCATCCCATAACCAGGAGATGTCAAACCCCAAAACCAGAAGCAGGGACTAGCTCTGAGCTCCAGTACAGAAATACATTCCTTTTCCAAGCAACAAATATGCACAGTTCATCCTACAGCCGGGATAACTGAGCGTTTGGAATAATATTTGTGTGAACTCAGGTCCTTTGGGAATTGGCAAACAACCCACCACTGGATCCAGGGCCCAGCAAACACCATCATTACACAAGTGTTTCACAATGCAAGTCAGCTTCTTGGTGGAGAGGGCTGACTTCAGCTCCATGCTGTGGGAGTTCCTCTAGTTAAGAGACTTTGGAAGGGGAGGGGGGGCAAGTGAGATGGGTTTGAGGCTGATTCTTGGATGGATGGATGGATGGATGGATGGATGGATGGATGGATGGATGGATGGATGGTCAGCCCTGGTAGAAGACATCTCTTACTTCACTGGTAATGCCAAACAATTAATAAGTATTTACTAGTAAAGCCCTTGAATTCAAAGTAAGCAAAATCAGATGTTTTATCCCTAGGTGACAGTGACTTCTGACTGTGTGGCCATGTCCCCTTGTTCAAGCCACCCTGCCTGCCCCAGGCAGGTGTGGTCCAGCCTCAGCCTTAGCTCCGTTTAATTTCCCCTCTGGCTCGTCCTGCTGTTTCAGTGTTCCTCAGAGGAGGAATGGTGTCCTAGGCTGAACTGGTGAGGAAAAAGACAGCAGTGGTGCTACAGACAGTTCCCCAGCTTCACACGGGTGTCCAAGCACTCTCTTTCCAAAGCTGGGCACCAAGGTGTCCCAACAGCTCTGCACCCATCATCTTGGTCCTTTGCACAAAGTTTGAGAAACTGGTCTTTTACCAGCCCCTCCCAAGCAGTGGGGACTCGCAGGAGCCTCCTGACGGTGCGGTTGTGTTGAGCTACAGTGACATCCAGTGGCTGTTCCCGATGGACCTTCTTCAGACTGAGCCTGCGCTTCTGCCAGGATCGCTGCACATCTGGCATGGGGTGATGCACAGGATCATACAGTCACAGACTGCGTTAGGTGGGAAGGGACCTTCAAAGCCGCCTAGTCCAAGCCCCAGCAGTGAGCAGGGACATCTTCACTAGATCAGGGTGCTCAGAGCACCATCAAGCCTGACCTTGAATAGCTCCAAGGATGGAGCCTCCACCACTTCTCTGGGCAACCTGGACCAGCGTCTCATCACCCTCAGAGGGAAGAACTTCTTCCTCAGGTCTTAACTAACCCTGCCCTGTTCTAGTTTAAACCATCTCCCCTTGTCCCATCACTCTATCCTCCTATAAACAGTTCTGCCCATCTTTCCTGTAGGTCCTTCAGGGACTGGAAGGGGCTCAGAGGTCTCCCTGCAGCCTTCTCTTCTCCAGGCTGAACCAGCCCAACTCTCTCAGCCTGTCTTCATAGGAGAGGTGCTCCAGCCCTCTGATCATCCTCATGGCCTCCTCTGGACCTGCTCCAGGAGGTCTATATGCTGAGAGTTTCAGAGCAGGATGCAGCACTGCAGGGAGATCTCACTAGATCAGAGCAGAGGGGCAGAATCACCTCTCTAGATCTGCTGGCCATGGTTCTTGTGATGCAGCCCAGGATGCCATTGGCCTTTTGGGCTGTGAGTGCCCATTGCTGGCTCATGTCCAGCTTTGTGTCCCTCAGTACTCCCAAATCCTTCTCCACAGGGCTGCTCTCTATCACATCAGTGCAGATTTGACACAGTGCAGGGCAGAGCAGCAGGTGGGTGGGCTGCAAGATGCTTGGGAGCTTGGTACTGGTCTCGGAAAGCTGCTGCTGGCCCTTAAAGTATTTTTACCTGCAGGCACATCTAAAATATTTCAGAATTTACTTTTCGGATGTTCCTCGCTGTTTACAAGCTGGTATTAACAAAGCATCTCTGTGAAAGACCTTCCAAAGACAGACAGAAAAACCACAAAGAAGTGTCTGTATCATAGCTAGAATTTATCAAAATAAGGGAAAATCCACAGAGGGTCTTTCAACACTATTGTTTGTTGTTTTAATAAAAGTCCTGACTTGCAGTGTTTGACTGTCACGTAATCCGGGCAGGAAAGGCCCCAGTGTGGGGAGGTTGGGAGCAGTTATCCAGGTGGCTTTCCTGGACTTTGACAGCTGTAGATATTTTGTAGGCACCAAAGAGTCATGCAAAGCCCACCAAAGGATGACAGTGAGACTGTTTTAATCTGTTAAGAGCATTTTTTTTTTACATTTCTAGAGGAAGGCAGGGTATATGGAGGGACTGGTGGCTGCGTGGGTCACCAGAGCATTGGCTGGAACCAAAATTAGTGTAGAGCTCCCACAGCTCACTGAGGATCCACCTGGATCATGAGGGATGACACAGAGGTGAAGACCTCAAGCATAAGATGATCAGATCTAGGAAATAGCTGGGTTCTGTCTCCTCTTGTCCTCTTAGAGCTCTTGAGCAGATTTAGCACTAAAATAGTCCCCATATGTACGTTTTACATTCATTCTTCTGTGTTTGCCTCCCCCTCCAGGAACCAGTGAAGACCTATTCCAGGACTCTGAGGGGCGGGAGGGATCTGAGCCAATTGAGGAACACCAGTTTTCAGACCTAGAGGAATCTGATGATGATGATGACAATGAAGATGAGGAAGATGAGGAGGAAGAGGAGAGTCAAGATGAGCCACCTTTAAGGTTGCCGGAAGGCAAACATACCAACCTCCCGATGCACTCTTCAGGTGGCTCACCATCTTCTCAAGAGGAAGACACTGAAATAACATTGTCCTTAGCCCAAGAAACTTTTTCCAGTGGCCAAAAAGTAGGTGAGGGCCAGCAGGGCTCTTCCTCAGGGCTGGAAACAAAGTGGTCAGCAGACAGCAGTGACATTGCTGTATGCCACAGCTTCTTGAGTCTCCACAGACCAGCTTTGACCTCCACCGAACAATTGGCTTCTGCTGAAAAAGAGTCTGTCACAAGGCCACACATGTCCTTAATTATGGACCTGTCAACCTCAAAAGACACCTCCCCAAGAAAAAGGTGGTCTCCAAGCCAGGACTCTGGCAGAGGTGGTGGCAGCAGCAGACCAATGCTAGCGAGAAAGCACCTTTTAACCAAAAACGAAACTTCACCGAAACGGTTTTCACCAACTGGAGAACTGTCCTCTCTAAGGTGTCTGTCTCCAGGGAGAGGGTTGTCTCCTTGCCAGCGTGTCTCTCCCAGGAGGGAGGCATCTCCACTGAGATGTGTGTCACCACGACTTGAGCTGTCACCCAGCAGGCATCTTTCCCCCAGAAGAGAGCTGTCCCCGAGAACATACCTTCCACCAGAAGGAGAAGTGTCCCCTGTGAGGCACTCATCGCCGAGCAGAGAGATGTCATCAGGCAGATATTTATCTCTGAAGAAAGTCTGGTCTCCAGGCTGTTCAGAGTCACCTAGGTATCCGTCCCCTGGGAAAGAGGACTTGCCTGGTACTAGTAGATCAGCAGCAGATGACAAAGTTCAAAGCTCATATCAAGCCCAGCATGGGATATTATCTTCGATGCCTCTACCTCACAGGTTCTTTGGCAAAAACGTACAGCTCTACGAGTCCAAGCTGGTAAGTCCAAGCTCTTCTTGCCTTGCAGTCCCTGCAGTACATTCTCTGATGTGTTTTTAAGTGAAGGTTGCACTGCAGAGGTGCACAGTGACTGTGACTGATGTCACAGGTAACCCAGAGAAAAGTGACGGCAGACAGCGATGGGTTTTGCACCCATTTCGGTCTTGCCCATGTCAGCTGAAGAAAAATAAAGTTGTCCCTTCTCCAAGGGATTATTTATACTCCTGACCCAACCCATCTGCTGCTGAGACAAGCAGTAAGGATGACTAGAAGTCATTAAGACATTTTACATTGGGAATTTCATGTTCATTTCTGAGATTTCACCAGCTGAGGTGAAGTTGTGACCATTTTTCACTGGTTCCCCAGACCTGGACAGGCCATTGCACTCTATTGCTGACTCCTGGGCTCCACACACACTCAGCCAACTCTCTTCCATTAAATTCTGAGAAACATCTGTGTTTGGACATCTCTGATTTCATCTCACTCCTCTCATCAGCACAGAGAGGCATTTCCCACTGGGCCCAGAAAGTTATTTAATGTCTCTGCTGGACATATTGATTCCTATGGGTAAAGGACAATTATATGTTCCTCCCACTACTACAGGCAAATTAGACATTGGTTTTGGTGGAACATTTCCCATTCCTCCTGAAATGCCTCGTTCTCCTGTGTTTTATGCTGATGAACATGAGATTCAGTTGCTGAAGTTGCTCTGCTGTGAAACTGGTGTGAGGAGAGACTGGAGCCCTTTAAACAACCCCTGAAGAACCTGTCCTGGCAGATGCTGACTCAGGTCTTTTCCAGAAAAGCCACGCTGCCCAGTGTGCGTTTCTCCCACGTTTATGATAAGCTGACACCCTCTTTTGGTGCTGCCTTCCCTCTGCTTTCTTCTACAAGTGTTTGTCTGACCTTCTCAGAGACTATAATTTTATTATTTAATTTTTTTTCCAAACTTTTGCCTACTTTAATGCTATTTCCCTTTCCTATCTATTAACTTCTTGTGGTGAACCTCAGGGCTGTGGAAAGCCCTGGTCCTCCAACTCTAAAGCATCTGTGCCAGGAAAACTTCCCACTGCTACTACTTGTAGCAAATCCCCCAAGCTCCATAGTCCACAGTAGGAGACACACATGTGCTCTCACATCCACACCCTTTTGCTCTATTTTCCTGCTGCTTTTATGCACCACTGTTTGCTTTCCCATGTGCCCCCAAAGCACCAATAAAGACCTGGATGGGAAACTTTCCATTTATCAGCAAGATGGACAGCTGGGCTTTCACTGCCAGATTATGATCCTGGTAAGGCTACAAGGGCCAGAAAGATTGGAGTTAGATTTATCAGATCCCTCTGCCCTCAAAACTGGTGCCCTGAGCATTGTGTAGTAACCTGGAGATGGTATCAGCTTACCTTCAGTGTAAGGTTTTCTGCCAAGGCAGTGCATCAGGCCTGGCCACAAGCATCTCTCTTCCCACTGGTTCCTGCAGTAGGTCACCTCCCCTTCTGATGGCTGTTGCACCACTGAGAGGATTTGTTTGGGGGTTTCTCAGCATCCCCACAGTAATTCTGCCAAGACTTCTTGTGATAAGTGAACTTTAGCAAGTGTTTGACCTTGTAACTGGTGACCAAGTATATGCTATCTTCAGTGGCTCTTGCTTTCTCTCTCTTCTGTTCTCTCTTGCTGCTTAGTTCTGTTGCCTCTACATAGAGATCCACTTCATAGGGTTAGGAAATTCTCCATAATCCTACAAAGAAATATTCACCCCAGTGAATCCTTGAATTTTATAGGTAACCCCATCTCAGCAGAAAGTTGATTTCTGTTTCTGTTGCTTTTACTTCTTGGGAATCCTGTTGAGGGGTTTAGTTCCAACTTCATCTCTAATTAATCCATTTCTGTTTAGCCATATATCTCTCCATGATGTACATTAGGAAACTATGTGAAGCACCGAGAAAGAAAGACAAAAAGGTAAAATGGTAGGACCTTAACCTTGGTTTCTAAAGACCACACCATGAGGGTGGTGGTGGGGACCACACTGATGGGTGTGCTTTGTGTGGGACTTAACACTATCTCTCACTCAATCCAAAATATCCTTGAGATTAGTAGCTATAAGGATGTAATTAATCCTGCTTTGAGAAAATACAGTAAAATGAAGTAACAGGATGGTGGGGTCTCAGACCCTCCAGATCCCTACAGAAAGGGATCCAAAGCAGCTCAGAGGGCAGGAATTGCTGGCATCTTCTGCCAGGGTTTCAGAGGCAGCTCTGATAATAGGACAAGAGATAATGTTTTTAGCTAAAAGAATGTAGATTCAGACAATATACAAGGAAGACATTTTTATGCTGAGAGTGGTGAGACACTGGCATCAGCTGCCCAGAGAGGTGGCTGATGCCCCATCCTTGGAAACGTTCAAAGTCAGTGTGGATGGGACTTTGGGCAACCAGATCTGGTTGAAGCTGTCCCTGCTCACTGCAGGGGGTTGGACTACATGGGGTTTAAATGTCCCTCCCAACCCAAACCATTCTCTGATTCTGTAACCATCCAAGCCTGAACCAAAGCCCTGGCTCTGTGTCCCAACAGACCATGGGCATATCTGCACCCAGAAAGCAAATGCTGTGGGACTTCTTGTTCTCTGGGGGTCTCAGTCTTCCCTGGTTGATTGATCTCTCTAAAATTAGAATAAAATATTAACAAACTCAGACCTTGTAGTGAGCATTAATGGTGCTAATGCTGTAACTCATATGCTGTGCTGATCCAGCTCTTTCTCTTCCCTCTCTGGTGCAGAAGATAGAACCACGAAGCCTGACATGTTCACCTGGCACCAGGCAGCCTGTCTGCTCCAGACCCTTGCAGGCACCTCATGAAACACACGTCCATGCTCCCAGCCGAGGGGAGGAGAATGTCTTCAGCCATCTCCCGTTGCATTCGCAGCAGCTCACAAGGACCCCGTATCCTATGATTCCCATTGGGGGCATCCAGATGGTCCAGGCAAGACCAAGCAGCCATCCCAGCTTGGTGCCCAGCTCAGTTGTCTCCCTGCAGGCAGAATATTTTGCTTCTGGAGGCAGCAGCTTCACGGAGTTCAGCCGGGTTCCTGAGAGGGACGAGGAACCGGAGGTCCCGCAGGAGCCATCGTCGGCATCCGTCTCCCCGGTTGCAAAGGTCTCTAAATACACACTGTCCCCAGAGCTTACAAGCAGTGGTTACTTAGAAGAGAAAATGAGGACTAGTGAGCTTCAGCAAAAGACAGACCAGGAGGAATACAGGGTAAAACTGCTCGCTGAGTCCAGCCACGAGGAGCAGGTGGGCTGCTCGGCATCCCCAGGCAGCCCCAGCACAAACGCTGAGCACTCTCCAAAGCCTTCGACAAGCGGGGAAGAACCCTTGAAACAAACGGGCAAGAAGCAATCTGGCAGCTCGAGCACTTCTTTGGAATCATCCTGCACTTTCATCTCAGATGTCCCCTCCCAGCCCTTGGACCGAAGCAGCAGCACAGGCTGCCTCTCAGAGCCCTCATCCAGCCATCCCCACGCCCAGCCCTTCTCCAGCCGGAGGAGAAACCTCTCTGGAGAGCCCAGTCGCCACGGGGGGACCTCCAGGAAGAGCAGTCCACACCTAGAACACGCAGATTTAGGTCAAACTCAAAGCAAGGTGGATGAAAACACGGGAAGTACTTAAGCCTCCACCATCTGTTCCACCTTTAGGCTTCCTATGTAAAATCAACAGACATTTTCAACACTATTTCCTTAAGTATAATCATCGCTATACGAAGCACTCTAGTGAATGACCAAACCCATCGAAGATTCCTGGTTTTCTTTGTCCCAGTCTGGTATTATCTCCACATGTATGCAGTTACTTGTGCCTTTTTCTATACCTTTTGTTGCTTGAAATGTACAAAAAAAAAAAAATGTTTGAGGCTGTGAATATTTTTTTAGAGTTTTTTGGAAAGGGGGTTTGTTAGACCTTGTCTTTTTTTGCCGTTTAGGTGTGCGTTATTATGGGCCTGAGAGATGCAGAAAGGAAAGGGTTAAGCATTTTAAGAGGAAGAAGATGCACTGAAAACAAAAACAGAACAGAAAAAACTTCTTTTTTATATTGATGAAATGATTAAAAAAAAAAGAAAAAAAGAGAAACCAAACCCTTGCTCCTGTGTACAGAAGTTTATGATTCGTATTTATTACATGCTTTATTTAATTCTCGCAAAGTGCTTGGTTGTTTTTTTTTTTCTTGCATCCCTCTGATCGCCTATGGTTGTGC
>VXBZ01004564.1:326749-363184 GCA_013399135.1 Heliornis fulica | reverse complement strand
GGGGCCCCAGCTTTGGATGCAGGACTGCAGATGGGGCAGGTTGTGGTCTAGGAGAGGGAGGGGACAATTTACCTTTCCACTATTCACCTCACAGGGCATCACTTGAAGGGTGTAACCACACTTTCTGTTGCTCTGACACATGGTTGTTCAATATTTATGCTACAGAAGAGACCACAGCAATGCCATTGTCCTGGCAGGACCCCCTGACCAGAACAGGGGTCTTGGTTTTGGGGTTTCTCTCCCCAGCACACTTCTCCAGCAAACCACTTCTTTCCTCGAGGCTCAGTTTCCCACCCAGGACACACAATTCCCAGCACCCTTAGCTACAGCAAGGGAAGCAGATTCCCCAGATGATCCACAGAGAGCTGAATGAGATGGGATGTTGGGGTGAAGGCAGACACAAGGCTCTGGCACTGAGCACGGTGGGGTCCTCGCATTGCATCACCCGCGCCGGGAGCTCTGCGGCAAGCCTGCAGCCTGCAGCCGGCTCACACCTGGCTCTGCATGAGCTGGAGAGGTGAATTATGCATGTCCATGGAGTGCCATCTAGTGGGATTTTATTTTATCATCCATATTTTCTTCCAAAAGCATCGTTTCCTTGAAACATGCAGCGTGGGGGCAGAGGCCTGGTGCAAGTCTGAGAGGGGAGAATGAGTTAATGAATGCAAATTATCCCTGTTGTGTGCTCTCCCAGCAGCCACTTTCTGGCTGGTTTTGCATCTCCATTCCTTGCATAATGTCTGCATTTTTCTGGTGTGTTATCAGTCTTGATTTATAGTGGAAGCTCCACAAATATTGCAAGTTTTCATGCATTTAAAGGGCCCTGTGTGTGCCAGTGGTACTACAGGGTAGGTACTGTAAGATGTAGATCCTCTTGTGAAAGACCCTCCAGAAACAGCTACATCATCTCCAAACCTACTAGTGTGTAAAGATACATATGTGTATCTTGCTGTGTCTGACTATGTTTGACAGAGGGAGAACAAGGGAGTGTGTATGTTTAAGTGATCCCATGTGATCTACTCTAGATGATCCTGCTTGGGCAGGGGGGTTGGATTTGGTGATCTTTTGAGGTCTCTTCCAGCTCCTAATATTCTGTGTGATTCTGTGAAGTGTTTAAATGCACATTTGCATGTTTTGCATCACAGCAGGCACAGGTATGTGTAAGGGGTGTCTGCCTAGGGCACATCCTTCCAACCCCCACAATGATTCTGTGATTCTCCAGAGGACGTGTGTGTGTCCACGCTGGTGGCACTTCATTTGAGATGAAGGGGAGAGTTTGGAACTTGGCAGCATGTCTGTACTCTGCTCTGGCCATCTCCCCCTCACACCTTGCATCACAGAGAGCCTGATTCCTGTGCTCAACCTTATCCTTGGGTGAAGAGAAGGTTGCAGGGGGACCTCATTGCAGCCCCTCGGGACTTCAAGGGAGCATACAGACAGGAGGGGAATCAGGTAGGACAAGGGGATGGATGAAGCTGGAGGAGGGAAGGGTCAGGTTGGAGATCAGGGGAAGTTCTTCACAGAGAGAGTGGTGAGGTGCTGGAAGGGGCTGCCCAGAGAGGTGGGGGATGCCCCAACCTGGAAGGTCTGATCAGGACCTTCACTGGACTCCTGTGTCTGCCTTTAACACCTATGTCCTTCCAGTCCTTCTCAACCAGCTACTGGCCTGACAGCAATGCCTGAATCTGCTGGTCGTGGAGTCTGCTGTTCTCTGCTGGCTGGTACAGAGGATTTGGAGGATGTTACTTCAAGGAAATGCTGGAGAAGTGATGATGGGGATGCACATTCCAGGGATCAGCCCTGAAGACTGGTATCTTCTGGTGGTTGAGGGAGGTTACAGCTGACAGAAAAGGTGCTTCTCTTTCCACTCCTATTTGTGCTCATGGTCTTAAAAAATCAGAACAAAACTAATCAGTCTATCAATATCTATTATCAAATTTGACCTCAAATTTATATCTTCTGTTAAAATAAAAGGATAAAGGCAGAACTATCAGAGTGGTGCTTTGTCTGCTACCTCTGTGGGTCCAGTGAGACCCGGTGTCAGGGTGCCAGTCCTATATTACATTAATGATATTTTACTCCTTCTTTATTCAGTTCTCCACCCACAAATGGCTTGTCTGAGAAAGAGCTGAGTAAAGCCCTGAGAAGCTGACAGTGTAAAATGGTAGATACCTAGCTATCTCCCTAGCTTTAGCTACACACTCATCATCAGCATATTTGAAAAAGAGGCTGATGCATCTGCCTCATCCCCAGGAATGGCTGCTTGCAGCATCAGACCCAAGGTGTGGTTGTGTGGCATCAAGGGTTGCCCATGGTGTACCATGACAATGCCTTGGAGGGTCAATCCAGGTCAACATGAGTTGTCTTCTCTGGCATTTCACTGTTCTGCCTCCAACCCGGGGTGGGCCCATGCATGGGAGAGAGAGAGAAAGGCTTCATTGAATCTCAAACCCAAATGGAGGTTTGGAATCCCAAGTGGGATCATTTGGTTTGGAAACAGCTTGGCTCTGGCTTTTGTCTCCCTACTTTTGGCTGCTGGCAGTTTCTCTTATTTGCTGTTATTCATCCTCAGATAGTCCTGGGGCCTGGAGGAGACTCACTGCGAAAAGGCTCCGTGTTTATTCATCGGACCAGCCCGTTGCTCCACTCAGGCAATTCCTGCTCATGTTTCTCTTGTAGGAGAAGAAAGGAGCAGTTGTTTAACTTGTCACTCTCCAAGTGAGATCCTTTTCTCAAAGATGCTGGTGATAACACCATGAACCAGTACAGATAGGGGAGCACAGTACCATGTACTGCAGGTGTGAGTCACCACTGTGTCACTGCTACTGCTTTGGGACATGCCAGCAGTGTCTTAAAAGGTCATCACCTGAAATGACTCTACCTGTTCTTAACATTACACCCAGGAGTAATTGGCCCATGGGATGCCACAATCAAAGGGAAAATATCCTGGCTGCTGAGGTTTCTTTTGGGATTAAGGACATCACAGTGTACTCCATCCATGGTGGGCCCACAGCCATCTTCATGGTCCACCACCATCATTCCAGGAGAGCTGGGCTTGTGCATGGGGTTTGTACATTTGTTTTTGAGGCTGGCTCAGGCTGTTGGGCACATGCCATAACCTGACACACTGTTTGTCTAAAACATTCTAACTTGGACCAGTCTCTTCTCAAGAGACCTTGGCCACAGCCAACATGGAAGCGGTGAAGGGGCCCCTTTGGGAGTTTGGCCCAAACAGAGTTAAAGCTGTTGGTGGCAATCCAAGAAATTTAATTGATTCTGCCAACACACACACACACACACACACACACACACACACACACACACACACACACACCCTCAGCACTCCAAGGGGCTCCTTGTTGGCCCACAAGCACAAAATCTTGCCCTAGGGGCCTGCTAATGTTGTGAATTGTTGGCATGCTCAGCACATGGCATTGGCATCAGGACTTGGAGGAGACCATGGTGGAGGGGCCCTGCTTGGCACCAGCTGCCAAATACTGTGGGGAGACCATCTACACAATAGAGCATTCAGATGGGATCTGCAGGGAATGATCAGAGCAGGGACACCAGTAGCTTTGCCTCTCTGTGAGTGGTGACATGCAACCTTGGCTCACCCATGGGACAACTGAGTGGGGAAAGATGCTCCCAGACCTGCAGATTGATATCCACAATATTTTTAATAGCCATGGCTGTTTCACACCAGCATACTCAGGACCTTGTGAGGGCAATTGAGTGTTGCAAACTGTGTATGAAGCAGGGACCTGGTATTCTAAACTCATCCCAGGAGTTGCTTTGCAGCCATTTTATACTGGCACAGAGAAGGATCAGCCCTCAGGCTGGCTGGTAGTCTCTCCTAATTGAGGCAGAGATGAAGGAATGGGGCTCTGGGCCCAGATTCACTATCTCTAATTATCTTCCTTGACTCATCCTTGCTTGCTGGTGTGAAGCTCCAGCTGCTGCTGCTGCACTTGCTGCCCCTCAAAAAGCTCAGGAAGAAAACACCTTCACCTGAGACTGGCTTGGTTGAGGGAATGAAGCATCTCAGAGGGAAAATAGATATTGCTCACCTATATGAAGTGAGCATGTCTATGCAGGGTGAGTGTGAGCAGGCTCTCTGAAGAGGATATTTTCTTCAGGTTCCCCTGAGTAAGCTGCATGGTGCTATTGGAACAGTCTGTCATGTTGATTCTGGTGCCAGTCCAGAATGCAGAGAAACGAGGAAGAAGAGGAAAAATAACCAAACTTCCTAAAACCCTCTGATTGATAGGCTTGTCCTTGACAGTTAGCACACCTTTCACTACATTCCTCTAGTGCAATTTTGCCAATCTCCCACCACCTCTTTTTTTGCCCATGTACCACTGCTGGACCAGACAGATGGGGAAACAGCTTGGAAACTGCTCAGCTTCCCATGGAGGATTGCCTGGAGCTCTGCTTCCAGTCCTGGGGCTGTGACACCCCAGTGCCAACGCTTCAGGTAGCTCCTCACTGGAGCTCCAGCACGTTGCAGCCTCTTTTAGGCTGCCTTACATCACCATGCTAGAGCAAGCAAACAAAATGCACCCAACCAAGAGAGGTGAACGTGACAAGAGTGATAACTCACATGCCACTCTGCTTGCTCACCCAGAGTAAGTTAGGCAGAAGCTATATATAGAAGTGAGATTGCTAATAACTGGCACGGGAAAGCCTTCAGCATTTCCATTCAATTCATTTACACCTCCCACAAAGAAGACAAAGAAAGCCTCTTTGAAGGACTGCCAACCTGCTGCCATCTGAGTCAGTCACTCAGCCACAGCCTCTAGTGCAACCTCCACTACCCGATGTCGTGCACGTCGAGGGCCGGATTCACAGCTCAGTTGCCTCCAGGTGAACTGCTGAACCCAGGTCGTGGTAGTGTTGCTGAAACCACTATCTGGCCTCTTGGGCCCTCCAACCCATTATCAAGACCCCCAGATCCTTCAGCTCAGCCAGAAGCTGGCATGGGAGAAGATCATTTGTCTTTGATTTTGGAGCTCCTGTTGCTGGTCAGACTTCACAGGTTCCTCGGAAAAGGTGACCAGTGGTGAGATAACCCCAGAAACAAGCTGCACATTAACTAAATGCTGAAGAAGTTTTCTTGTGTTTTAAACATATGGACATTTTCTGCATGGCAGTAATTTAATTGCTCTGTAACTAATAAATACTGCACATTGCAATAGCTTTAGATAGATGGGGAGAGGCTGTTCAGTAGGGCCTGTTGTGACAGGACAAGGGGTGATGGTTTTAAAATAGAGGGAGAGAGATTTAGATTGGAGATTAGGAAAAAGTTCTTTACTGTGAGAGTTGTGGAGCACTGGAACAGGTTGCCCAGAGAGGTGGTGGATGCCCCTGGATCCCTGGAGACGTTCAAGGCCAGGTTGGATGAGGCCCTGAGCAACCTGATCTAGCTGGGGGTGTCCCTGCTTCTTGCAGGGGGGTTGGACTGGATGACCTCTGGGAGTCCCTTCCAACTCTAATTATTCTATGATTCTATGATTCTTTCTGCAGTTGATTTGTAGCAAATCAATGTTTGAGACAGAATGATTTACAAATAAAGAGCCATGTCTGAGTTTTACCCATACACTGTCCTCCACGGGATGTCTGGAAGCGTCAGTGCAAGGCTCAGGCTGGGTATTATTTCAGGTATGACAAAGCTTTGGCATCTTTCTGCCACAGTGTTTTTCCAGGCTCTTTGTCATGGCTTTGACTGGGGCAGGAGAGCTCAGCTGAAGATGTATGACCAGCCACAATGTGCACTGCAGTGGTGACAGGCACACCGAGATGAGATGCTGTGATTGCGGATCAGCAGTCAGATGTGAATAATTTCTGATCCTAGGAACAAGGATGGGATCAAACTCAGTGACATGAAAACAACATCTCTATGCTGATAGCACTGCTGCAGCCACTGCCTTAGAATAAGGACACAAATGTGAGATATCTCCTGGTCCTGTGCCTAATAGGAAGGGAATTACTCTACTCTGCCCTCCTGAGACCTCACCTGGAGTACTGTGTCCAGTGCTGGAACCCCCAACATGAGAAGGACATGGACCAGTTGGAGAGGGTCCAGAGGAGGCCACAAAGATGATCAAGGGGCTGGAGCACCTTTCCTACGAGGACAGACTGAGAGAGTTGGGGCTGTTCAGCCTGGAGAAGAGGAGGCTCCGGGGAGACCTTCTAGCGCTCTGCCAGGACCTCAAGGGGGCCTACAAGAAAGATGGGGAGAGGCTGTTCAGTAGGGCCTGTTGTGACAGGACAAGGGGTGATGGTTTCAAAATAGAGGGAGGGAGATTTAGATTGGATATTAGGAAAAAGTTCTTTGCTGTGAGAGTGGTGGAGCACTGGAACAGGTTGCCCAGAGAGGTGGTGGATGCCCCTGGATCCCTGGAGACGTTCAAGGCCTGGTTGGATGAGGCCCTGAGCAACCTGATCTAGTTGGGGGTGTCCCTGCTTCTTGCAGGGGGGTTGGACTGGATGACCTCTGGGAGTCCCTTCCAACCCTAATCATTCTATGATTCTATGATTCTATTAATTAATATTGGAGTTGTGATCAGTGCTGGCCACACATGTCCTGGCAATTTTGGACAAATAACACATGACCTGAACGACAATGTTACCTGGAGATGACCATTCTGCTACTTTAGAAGTTTCATTTAAGTGCTACTCTGGGAAATTTTGCATGTCTTACCTCAGGGATGGTCAGGAGAAATAGATGACCAAGAGTAACTCTGTTGGTCAGAGGAGATGCTATTGTCTTGGCAAATTTGTGGAAAATGAGCCAATCACCCTAATTTGGGTATTTCTGTGGACAGCATATTGCCTAAAAGACTGCAGAAGCATCCACCTCCCCATTGAGAACATGAGGTTACTACTGGAAATGGCATTTATCTTCATCATCTGGGAGCAGCCTGGCTTCTGTTTGAAGATGGTGGGCAGCAGGGTGGGTGCTGGCCACCTTGTACATCATCATCTCTCTGGTCATACACTCAGTGGTATGGACCTGCTGTTGCTTTTGAGGTTTTTTTTCCCCATGCATGAAATAAAAATAAACAAAATAAGTACATTGACTGGAGGTGGCACTGGACCCAGTGCTGTCCCCATGCAGAGGAGTGCTGTAACTACAGAGCAGCAGAGCCCTCTGCTCCTGCCCATCACTTTCCATTGAGTTCCAGCACCTCAGGAACACCAGGGTCAATGCAAATGGGGAAAGCTCCCTCAGCTGGAAAAGTGTGGCCTGCTGAGGAAGAGGAGGCACCTTCCTGGGTACAGGGATGTTACCCCAAACACAATCCAACCTGATCCTTGGAGAAAGAAGGCACCCAACTTTTCCTGCTGGATTGTCAGCCACAACTTCTCTGAGGCACTGATTTAGGTAGTGGTTATGGTCTGCCAGCCCAGGTACAGGTGAGAGGAGATGCTGATCGACTGCTGTGATGAGGCCAATGCTGGAGAGGAGGAAGTGTTGACAGAGACAAAACTGAAATCTGTCCAGAGCCTAACAAAGGTGTGAGGCTGGAGCCACTCCAAGGAGCCATGGGAGAGGACACTGGGTTGAATGTTGTTTTCTCTGACCCTTTGCCAATACATTTCCCAGATCGTGACAAATGATTGAGGGTTTTAGTTGCAGCATGCGCTTTTTCCCTCCTGCCTGGTCCCTCACACTTCCACACCTGACTGACCAGATTGAGGAGAGCAGTGTGCTGATCACTGTCTTGGCAAGGCTTGAGGAACAAAGTGAGACCACATTCCAGGGCATGACTGTCCCAACAGCAGACTGAGAACAGGAGCAAAGAAAGTGTTGGGCATGTGTTTATGAGGCTCCCAGTGGGCTTCTGCCTCCTTTGGGCATCCCCTGGGGTCAATGGCTGTCTGTCAAATGTCCCTATTTTGCATATATTTCCATCTGACATCCTCACTGCTCTGTGGGAAAGGGCAGTGCTATGACCCTCTCTGAAGCTGGGCAGCCAAGCCAGTCTCCAGCAGCAATGTGGTAAACCAGAGAGGTGAAACTCAGTGCTCTGATTTCCTGGGCAATCTTTATTGATGTCAGAAGAGATAACTGTGAATAAAACCCAGATATGTACATTCCCAGACCTGGAAACTCATTTTACAGGGACTGCAGAGAACAGCCTGTGGGGCAACATCCATCAGTGATTAATACCCTTTTAGGAAACGAGCCTGATCTGTTACTCATGCTTTGTGAGAACAGCAAACAAACCCTTTAATTCAGGGTGATAACAATAGTGTCCTGCCTTCCTGCCCCCAGGGCACTCTTTGCTGTAGGGACGTGACTCTTCATGTCCTTGTGTGCTGCCCATTGCATGACAAGTCCTTCGTGCAGTCACAGGCCCATGTCTTCTGTAATCCATGGAGACTCTCCTGGCTTTCAAGCAGGTGTTGATCCTGAATGTGTATTCATAGAATCATAGAATGATTGGAGTTGGAAGTGACTCCCAGAGGTCATCCAGTCCAACCCCCCTGCAAGAAACAGGGACACCCCCAAATAGATCAGGTTGCTCAGGGTCTCATCCAACCAGGCCTTGAACGTTTCCAGGGATGGAGCATCCACCACCTCCCTGGGCAACCTGTTCCAGTGCTCCACCACTCTCACAGGAAAGAACTTTTTCCTAATATCCAATCTAAATCTCCCTCCCTCTATTTTAAAACCATCACCCCTTGTCCTGTCACAACAGGCCCTACTGAACAGCCTCTCCCCATCTTTCTTGTAGGCCCCCTTGAGGTCCTGGCAGAGCGCTAGAAGGTCTCCCCGGAGCCTCCTCTTCTCCAGGCTGAACAGCCCCAACTCTCTCAGTCTGTCCTCGTAGGAAAGGTGCTCCAGCCCCTTGATCATCTTTGTGGCCTCCTCTGGACCCTCTCCAACTGGTCCATGTCCTTCTCATGTTGGGGGTTCCAGCACTGGACCCAGTACTCCAGGTGAGGTCTCCCAAGGGCAGAGTATGGGGGGAGAATCCCCTCCCCCCACCTGCTGGCCATGCTCCTCTGGATGTAGCCCAGGGTGTGGTTGGCTGCTGGGCCCCCAGAGCACATTGTTGGTCATGTTGAGTCTCTCACCCACCAGCACTCCCCAGCCCTTCTCCTCAGGGCTGCTCTGGAGCCACTCTCTGCCCAGTCTGTAGTTGTGCCTGGGATTGCCCCGACCCAGATGCCCCGACCCAGATTCACTTTCTTTTTGAATTGTTTGGGATAAAATAATTTCCACAGACCTTCTGGTTTTTGACACTCTCCACAGTCTGTGATGGAAAGGTCCTGGCTGAAGCAAGCAGAGGGCTTCGTCCATTGTCTTAGTGGCCTGGCTGGGGAGCTTGGAGCCCAGCACATCCCAGCACATGTTTTTGTACACTCAGCAGAACTCTCAGGAGCGATGCACAGGGGTTCACATCCTGAGTCAGCAGATAGGTGGAAGCTTTGATCATGCATCAGTCATTCATGCACTCATCAAACTCAGTATTACATCAGATGTCCTCCTTGTCACCCCAGAGGGCTACTCCAGGCTCTGGCATAGCCAGGGCAATGATGGTATTTGGGTGCTGAGAGCACTGAGTATTGTAACCTTGAACATTGAGGTGCTTGGCTCCTGCCACGGAGCTGAGGAGTTGATGACTGTTTAGACACCATTAGAGAAATGAAGAATGTGTCTCAACTCTTGCTGCTCACTGACCACAAGGATGTGGGAAGGATACCGGGAAATTCCTCTTCCCAAAGGCACAGCTCTGCCCTGAAATTAGGCAGACACCAAGTTTTTTCAAGCATAGAACATGGACAGGACCTTGTGAAAAGCTATTTTATAGCTTTAGGAAGTAACATAGAGCTTCAGAGACTTTTTTTAAGCACTTGTTGACCAGAAGGTCACATCTCTTCCACCTCTAACATCAGACTGGGTTAAAAGTAGGCTGGGAAAAGGGTACAGCATTCCCTGCTCCTGCTAACCAATCCTGCCTGCAGACTTTGCACCTCAGCAACCTGTTTGCAAAAGACCATCTCCAGAGCCATCCTTCCTCCTCCTCTGAGCACACCAGAGGTGCTGAGGATCCCAGCTGAGCCCTTTGCAGGCTCTGCCTCACGGCCGGACCCCCGCGAGCCGTGTTCATCCAGCGTGCTGGGGAATCCACGCTGCCACAGGTAAGCGCAACGCTGTGGGTAACCCATTTTCTCAGTCACACATTGTTGTCATTCCTTGCCCATGCACATTTCCCAGAGAGCTGATTATGTCACTCATTAACCTCCCAGACCTCTTTATTTTCTTCATGCAAAGAGGCGGCTTTTGTCGGGCCAGCACGTTCATATTTCGGCTGAGCTTCAAGAACAAAGAGTCTCCACTAATTCCTTTCTGCTTAGTCATACTCGAGTCACGTAGAAAGTTATTACCAAAATTGGTACAGAGAGGTTGCCAACCACAGAGCTCCAGCCCAGCTGTGTGTGGTGAGATTTGCATATCAGCAAGCTGGGGAGAAGGCTCGGGGCAGGCAGCACTTACCGCAAAAGATGTTTTTGTTCATTTCTGTGAGAGAATGTTTGTAAAGTCAGAGCCTTTCCCAAAACAATGGAGATAATCCTCCCATCTGGCCTGTCCTCCCAGAAGCTTTTATCCTCTCTCAGCACTTATGTCAAGGCCAAAATAAGCTGGCATCTCAGTGGATTAAAATCCATTTTTTTGGGGGGTTGACCACATGGAGGTATTTGCTTCTTGACGGTTGAGGAGCGTGGGGCCGTGAAAGCATCCCAGGTCCCTTTTCACCTCTACGTGCTGCAGGGCATCACACTGGAATGGTGCTACTGTGTAGTTGGCTGCTCAAGATCTGCTGCATGACTGCCCAATTCTAGCCAAGGTTAAGACAGGCAGCATGTACTACAGCAGCTCAGCAAGAGGGTTGAAAGCTGGGGAGATATTCACATCTAACAGGTCATGAAACACCTCTGCTTCATAGTATCTAGAGCAAGTTTTCTGCAGTGGTGGTTCCTAAGTAGCATCTGCAGGTTGTTCCTCCAGAAGAAAGTCAGGTCATCATCTCGATGCTGCATTCCCAGCCAGTCCTCTAAACTCACAGAGGAAGACCCTCCATATAATTAAGGTTGGGTTTTTTTCTGAATAAGGACTTATGTTCCAGTTTTACATTACAGTTACACAGATGAAGAAGCCTCCTTTCAAACCATGTAAGATGAGATTCTCACAATATCACATCAATCCAGAGCCTGGGATTTTAAGGAAGACTGTCACAAGATTTGCAATCATACTTTTATGGTTGGTAAGGAAGCATTTCTGTGGTGAGCTGTTATCCCACAACACCATGCTGTACCTCAGCCTGGGCTCTTGCTCTGTGTGCACAGGGTGGCAGGTTAGAGGAGTTGAGGTGCTCCTAGTTATACTTGATGATGTTAGCAGGATCCAGAACTCAGTGGTCTAACTAAAGCCATGGTGGCACAGGACAGTCCAGAGCAACATCTCCACAGCTTCAGAAGTCATGACCTATGATCCCAGGGACAGAGTCATTCTCAGTACTTGGTTTGGTGGGGGTACAATCCCCTAGAACATCTTGCCTTCATCACCATGCAGTCCTATCTTACTTTGAAATGGCCATTGAGGAAGTAGCTCCAACAGTGACCCTGTGCCCATGGCTCCTGGTTGCAATCACCTTTGGAACAGCCCAGGACACAAAGCACTGGGAAACAACCAAGGGCTGGGTGCAACATGCCCTTCTCAGGCAAGCCCTGGTGCCTGTGTAGGTTAGTGCCTTAGGGTTGCTTTGCAGAGCTGGGTGGGGTATGCTCCTGGTTGCAGCTTCTCTGCCTGCAGGAATGTGTGCTCTCCACGAACTGTCATCTGAATAGTTATTGTTAAAAGTGCCTAATGTTAACTAAGATTTGCATTACATCATCCATCTGTAGCATGAATACCCATTCCTTAGGTGGCATCTGTCACCACGTAGATAAATAAGATGCCTCCCAGGGCTGCCACAACTCATCATATTCACACCTCTCATTATGCCATTAACCCAGGGCAGATCATCATCCTCCTAGTGTTACTGCTCATTCCTCTGACATAGCTAGACCAGGGCTTTGCTATATCATGTCCAGACAACCATAGCACAATGAAACATCTGCTGCTGTATGCAATTAGCTGTGCAGAGCAGCCTCTCTTGCTGGCACTGAGTTACAAAGGTTTGAGCCTAAAACATGGTGATCTGAACAACTGCAAAAGCAGGGCAGAGGATAACTGAGCCTCCAAAGTGCTAAACAGAACTTCTCTTGGCTCATAACTTATCAGCAGGTCCAAAAGCTCTTCTTGATGGACTTCTTTTCCTCTTGCTATGGACAGACAACAGCATCAGGTTCTGCTGAGGTCGTGGTGAGAACACCCAGAGCTGTGCTGGAAGTTGCAGTGCTATCACTGAAATGAAAACTTGACTTGTGCTCTTCATGCCGAGTCAGGTCAAAACTGAGTATGGAAAGACTTTTCTGAGACTAACTTTGCACAATGGACAAACCTTCAAAGGCAACAGGTAACTTCAATTGTTTCAGTTCTTGGGTGTCTGGTACTTTTAGAGGAACATGGGATTTTATTGTAATGACAGACCTTCTCTAAGGGCAAATCCTTTGTGCTCACCACTTTTGTACACTCAAACCTACCTTGGCCAGACTCTTCAGCCATTCCAATGCTGTGAAAAGTCTTTGAGTAGAGTCATCTTGTCCAGACTTTTGGGATCTCTTTGACTTAAGCTCTTGAAGAAGTCTTGAATTCCAAAGAGCAATGGGTAACAACACACATCACCCTCCTCTGTACCAATTTTTTCCCCTTCCTGGGTAACAATACACATCACCCTCCTCTGTACCCAATTTTCCCCCTTCCTCTCACAGACAATAAGGCTTTACTTGACCTAAGGAACAAGGTGTCCTGTACAGCCCATTCCCATGGAAGATCTTGGCTTTTAATTTCAACAGTCTCCCCCTCTGGTGAGACAAAGGGAAGGTGAACACACCTTTCCTTCAGAAATCATCTCTAAGGAGTGGTAACTCCCAATTACCTCCAATTTGCTGTCCAGTTGTGCACAACCTTCTACAAACACCAGTTTCACTCTATGTGTCCACCTGTGTTCTCTCGTACTTCCCTCACTTAGAATCATAGAATCATAGAATTTTTAAGGCTGGAAATGACCCCTAAGATCATCCAGTCCCACCTTTAACCTACCGCCACCAAGTCCACTGCTAGNTTCCATGGGGCAGCTTGAGGCCATTACTTCGAGTTCTGTCGCCTGTTACTGGGGAGAAGAGACCAACCCCCACCTCACTGCAACCTCCTTTCAGGTAGTTGTAGAGAGCAATAAGGTCTCCCCTCAGTCTCCTCTTCTCCAAACTAAACACCCCCAGCTCCCTCAGCCTCCTCGTAGGGCCTGTTCTCCAGACCCTTCACCATCCTCGTTGCCCTTCTCTGGACACGCTCCAGCACCTCAACATCCTTCTTGAAGTGAGGGGCCCACTTCTCCTTACCATCTCTGATCCTGGGGGGACCAGTCTGGCCCCACAACCACTCAACCTTGCATTGCACTCCCAACACTGGCCTGCTCCTCTTTCAGCTAAAGAATTTCTTAAGGGATTTGGATGCAAACAAGTGCAATCACTTTGTGGAGCTCTCTGGGTTATGACTGCTAATGTCTAGAGCGACGTTAGATTTCAATTTGGAGACACAGGCAGCCAATTTACCTTCACTTCATTGCAGATCGTTACAGAGGGAGCACACACGCTTCTCTCATCAAAACTACTTTTGTTCCTTCTTGTTTTGTTCTCTTACACAATAAAATTTAAAAAAAAAAACCTTCTGGCTCGAAGCACCTTTGCTCACCGTGTACAGGGAAAGGCACATTTTGCCAACAACTCTCCTGAAGAGACACCCTGCAGGGATATCCTGTCTACACTTTTCCTATCATTAAGCAGAGGGTGGAAGCCTGTATTTGGGGAGCTATCAAACACCCACTCTGTTGGCCACTTTGCCAATGTTATCAGTGTTTGTCCCTGCTCTGTTATGTGTCCTTCGATGTACTCCTGGATTCCTTTCCAAAATGTCATAAAACAACGGGGACAACTTTGTTGTTTTAGGAAAGAAGGGAACAGTCTGAGTGTGGTGGAGAATGTTTACACCATGGGGATGTGCACGTACCTCATGTAGGATGTCTGCCATGCAGCAGCAGAAATATGAGCATCAAAAGGCCTGGGGTGTAGACAGTTTGGTGTGTGCTCCTTCAGAGGAACGTCAGCATCCAGGAACCTAAAGCACCTCCAGTGTTAGGTGGCAGCTCAGGTTTTAGGTTTCTCAAGGCTGCCTACATGCTAGGCTTGAGCACTTAATCCCCTCTGGATTTAGCTCTTTGGACATGGTGAGCTGCTTGTGCACAAGCCCTGGAGAGACTCTTAAACTAGGCGTTCCCCACTTTCGGTTTTTTTGGCAAGACCTGATCTATCAGGCATGTGCTGAGCTTGCCAAACCCACACAAAAGACAGCACAGACGAGCCCTCAGACATGTGTGTGTACTGGTAGACTCAAAGCCCAGTGGTTACAGCACTTTCCTGGGCTGTGGGAGAGGCCAAGTGTGAATAACTTTACCAGCTTTATGCTGTGGCTGTTAAAGTCAGAGTCCTCTTGGTAGGAGACAATGATGTTATCTGGGGTGGGATCTTCATATCTTCTCTAAGATTTTGTACACCTAAATACTGACAAAAGGAGAAGCCTGGCACAAAGTGGGCTACTGGTTAGATTGAGAAGGGGAGACCTCTTTCTTCCTGGACCTCATTTATCATAGGAAACACCTGACCAGTCTTGTCTTGAACTTCTGAGGGACATTCCCAGACCATACTCCTGGCTGCCTAACTCTCTCTTTGTTTTTCTCACTAGCTTAGGCAGCTCCCTGCCCAAACTGGGTCTTCTCTGAGTCCTGACTACCCCCTTATGCACAGCAGCTCTCTGTGGATGTACCATCAGAGAGAAAAGCACCTCTGAAAGTTCATGTTTCTAAAGCATCTTCATCTTGCCATGCTGGCAGGAGAATGCCTCAAAGTTTAAAGTCTGTGTTTTGGCATTTCCCAGGGCCCCAGAGGAATCTTGCAGCAGCAAGATGGGACTGAACTCAGTTTCCAGTGTTGTGGATCTGCAGCATGTTATGCACATTGATTTATCAATCTAAACAACATCTATGTCAGCCTGATGGCAGATGAAGGGGCGTGGAAATTTGGGTCTGTGGGAGGGCAATGAGAAGCACATCTGACTTTTGGCTGAGCCAAGCTAAATCTGAGCCCACTGGGGAAAACAGTGAGAGAGATTGACTTGGGGCCATGCAGGAGGCAGAGATGCTTCTTTGAGAGGGAAAGGGAAAGCAGTGGTGGAAGGATGGGGCTTGCTGTGTCCCTGGTGTGGTGGGCAGCTGCATAGGGAGCATGGATTAGTGTAACCATGGCCAAGTGGAGGAAAGCTCAATAGATACTGGAATTCCTGACACCTCCTCAGGCTGTGTCCCTACTTGGAGGCAAGGATGGGATTTCAGCAGGCTGTTCCTGGCATCCAGAACTGCAAGCTTCATTTAGGTTCAAAGCATCCAACCTGATCAGATGCAATAAAACACCCTTGGGCCTTCTTGATGGTCTGGGACTAGCCCACTTGGCCACCTCTTGTCTTACCACTGCTGGCCACATTGATGAGAACTGGTGTCTATGTTTGGGGCTGAGCTTTCCCTATCAGAGGAGCTTCAGCACATGGTTTCAGCCAGGCTGTAAGTGGAGAGCAGATGAACCATGCATGATGTAGTCTCAATGGTCAAAGAGAGGAGTTTGACTGCAAGTGGCTAAGAAGGTTTTTCTGTGGTGTTGTCATGGCACCATGAAATCCTCTCTCATCCAGCCTTTCCTCAGGGTTGAGCTCCTCCATTGAGACCCCATGATCTGCAGGCAAAGTTGAGCAGGAGGAATGTGCATCTCCACATGATTCATGCCAGAGAAAAACACCCCATAAACACAGTGGAGGTTATTTAGAGGAATCCCTGAGGTATAAATAGCAACAGCTCCGGGGGTGCAGAGCCCTCTCACCTCCTCCACTACTCATTTGCCTTGTTTTCTCCTAGACTTTCTATTATCTCCAGTAACAAAGGAGATGGTTTGTGGCATCCAGGGGATGTCAGACATAACTAATGTGTGGCCTTCAGAGCAAAACCACTCAGTGGCAACACTGTGCTCCCTCCTCAGCAACTCCCATTGGGACCAGGTCTCTGAGCTGGGTTTGGAGAGCTCAGACCCATCACAGGCAGCCAAGAAATCTGTAGCATAAAGAGACAAAACAACCAGTGGCAAGAAAAAAGGGCAAAATTTCCTCCTTTCTTCTCTTCTCCACCATTTTTATATTGGGGGATTGAGACAAAGTGAGTATTAGAAATTAATTGTAAACGCAGCTAATATTGTTGAGTATCCTTTACAGACACACTGACTGTACCAAAACCAACAAATTAACAGCAAAGCTGAAAAAATTAGGCATTTTAATGAATTTACAGTGTCCTGTGTCTACAGTATGGGAATGGATTATTTTGCTGATCTCTTTAAATTAACTTTTCAAACTGAAACCTTTGCTTTAATATACTAAAATCATTTTTTAAGAGCCCAAACACTTGCAAATGTTTGCTCAGGATAATGATTTTCTGCAACCTGAGATAATATTGCTTATGGAATTACTTTTTTTTTCTTTCTTTTAATATGAAACTGATAATAGTTTGAAGTCATTTTAGTTTGGAATGTGAAATGGCAGAATTTCTAGTGAAGCAGAAAATCTGGCTGGTACCCTCAGCTCTGATCCCTCTGGACTTGCAGTCAGATACTAATAGTTATAGCATAAACCAGCCTGTAAGAATGAAGTTTCATGGTGAGTTGGTTAACCAGTAACTGAAATTATGGTTATGTCTGTCCAAGGGCAGAGACATACAGCAAAAAGACACTACCAGAACAGACTGATCGCTTGCCAAGTTTGTGTTGTGATTCCTCAGCACCTAATTACTCCTACTTTAATTAAACTTTCTTGTAAAACTTTCGTTGTTTCCTTCCCTAAATGATTTGCTTCTGCAGACTGGAGTCTCTCATCTCCTCCCAAAATTGCAAATAGATGGAAAGTCTGACCTTCTTAGTTTGCTAAAATGCTCTGGGGGATTTGCTTTTTTTTTTTTGTTTGATTAGGGTTTGGGGAGATTTTTGTTTGTTTGCGGTTGAGTTTTGGGGTTTTTTTTTTCAAATCAAGTATTTCTCATTTCTTTTCAAAAACAAGATGTTTTTAAGAGTTGTAAGTCTGATTAAAACATTGCATTTTGACAGAAGAATTCTTTTTCTGTTACCATTGTGATCCCCTGAGTAAAGAAAATGAATAAATTCAATCGTTTTGCAGCAAATTGCAAAACTGAGGGATGACATAAATTCACTGAATGTAACAAACTATCTGATTTAAAAACTCTGGACTTCATTTCTTACTCTGCCCATAATTTGGGGGAAACACTAATTCTTAGTGTTTAAATTCTTCAGTAGTCCAGAATCAGCACTTTTCATTGGGAAACCTTTGTAAACTCATCAGGTACCATCATAGATTAGTCCATTGTTGAGAACAATGGGATCTGTCCTCTAGGTGGCACAAATCAATATATCAATACATCAATAAACCATATCAATAATTAATAATTAACCACATATACAAGTGCTGAGGTTTAAAGGGCATACACTTGCATTTTCTTTATTTTCCTTGGTTTTCTTCAAGCTATCTTTACTTTCTGCCTTATTCTCTATATGAATTCCTGTCTCTGATAGCCTTTGTTATCAGTTTACTTATACTTATATATATATATACTTATAATACTTATATATTAAAAAAACATTTAAAAAATTACCTAGACAGAGATATATGGACTAGATATCTGCTACTGGCCAAATACAAGCTAGTTGCTTAAAGGGGTCTTCAAGCATAAGTGTCATCTCTTGGTACCTGAACTGGATACTGAGTATTGGTGTTTCTGCAACCTGGAACAGCTCAGCATTTGCAGAGAGCAGCTGAGAAGGGGATTCATGCCTGTCTGGGTGGTAGGAACCCCACTGTAATTGTCTCAGCTGGAAATAGCTACATTACACACTTCATTCTCATGCACTTGCTGCAAAGGATTGGCATCATAAAGCAGTTAGCAACAGAAGACAGCTCCAAGTTGGTGATTAATTACATTACACCTATTGTAATTATAAATTCCAGGTCACTCATCGTTGTAGAAATCTGAAGGAGTTCAACCATCAGGGTGGAGTAAACGTAGACATCCATCCTGAAGTGTTCCAATGAACACCCAACATACGAGGAATGTCTCCATAGGTCTGTCCAAACACACACTGTGCTTTTCTTGTCTTGCCCTTTGGGCACAAAAAGTGTGCAATCAGCCAGGCACACAGGACACATCTGTAACTGTCATTCAGTTTAACCCTATAAGAAGTTTCTTACCTGCAAACATTTCCCTTCAGTGCAACCTTTCCATCCACACAAACAGGGTGAACATGCTTTGCTTCCCCAAGTAGTGAAGAAGAAATAGGATGAGCTCACAGCCTTTGGAGTCCCTACATCTTTGAAAGAAGGATTAGTTTGTGCTGAAAAGATTCAGAAAAATTTCTTGGTGTGGGAGAGTTGTGGGTTTCTACCCATGGCTCTCCCACAGCAGTATGGAAGGGTGTCATGAGGAGCACATTCGTTCTGATTTTAGAACAACTGCAAAACCAGACTAGATTGGGTCTGTGATATGTGGCAGTCACCAGCAGAAGATGATGAAGAGGAAGCTGGACAAGTATTTCTATAAGGGATAAGGTATGGTCTGCTGCTGCTCTCGGTCTCATCCAGGTCTAAGATAAAAGGAGAGCCCTGATGCATCAGCTTGAATGTTCTTCCATTGCTGATCACACATCCATATATTCACAATATCCCCAGTTTAAGTAGTCCCTCCCTGGACTTAATCCTAACTAGTGTCCTAGAGGCAGATCTTGCCTCCTGTCCTCTTTTATTTGACTAGAGGACTACTTACTTTGCTATAAAAATGATTACACTTGTGTAACAGTGATAACCATCTCAGACAACAGACAGACAGCTCAGTACATTTCAAAGGTCTCTGAGACGCTCAACTCACTTTCCCCCCTTTGAAATCACCTGACAATTGCACCTCTCTCACTGCCCTTTTCTTTAGCAGCTTTCTGAATTGCAGGGGCCTCATTCTGCCTGGCATTGGTCCTGAGGCACTGCAAACCCCCAGTGATACCAAAGTTGCCCAAACAAACACCTTCTGAGATCTCTGGTTAAAGCAGAGAGGGGAACAGGATTTTATCCCATGCCTGCCCTCCTCCTCTGCTGTCTCGGGCCACTTCATTTAAACTCTGAAGCAGGAAAGTGCTACTGTGCCCTGCAAGCAAATCTTGTGTCTTTGCCTCCTCTCTGTGCACTTTGGGTCTGACATTCCTGCAGTTCTCTGTCCAGAATGTCATGCAAAGAATAGCCTTATTTTAACAAACTAGCTCAAGGCACATGCCAAGTAGGAAAAGCACAAGCATCCTGACAAGGGGTTGGTACTGCCATGGAACAGAGGGTTTTGGGTGATGCTATAACCAGGCTGACTCTCCTGGGTGTGAGAGGTGGTCCATGCATAGGCCAACCCAGCTGCTGCCACCTGCCCCCATCACTGGAATGGATGGAGACAGCAAGCCCTGGGGTTGCAGGGCATGGTCTTCATTTTCCTGTCTGACCTCATCTTCTCCCATCACTTTCCTGGTGGGATATCTGCCTGGAGGCCTTGTGTCTGGTATGGGAAATGGGGGTGGGAGGGCAGTGCTAGCACTCTCTGATGGCAGCCTGGGGCCACCTACCACTCCTCATGTCTGTGAAGGAAACAAGGCTTCACTGGAAACTCCATGAATGTGGAAAACACACAAAAATCTGGAAACTGGCAGCAGAGTAAACAACCCTCATGGTATATTCAGGCATTGAGAATGCAAATCACAGACAACCACAGAACAGGGACAAGTCTGTTATCAGTAAACCATGCACACACTCAGATCTTAATGCTGCTTTTCCTTAAGGATGCCATTTCATGATTGGCTTAGACTCACTGAAGTCCTTTTTGTTGTTGAAAGAGTAACTCCACATCCAGCTGAGCCAAGCAGTCCCACCTCCTCATCGTAAGAACACCAACTTTTGTGCTAGAAAAGGAAAGTTACGTCCCAGAGTATGTGTGCTCTGCAGAGAAGCTGACTGGGGTCTTGCAGAGCAAATCTTGGAGAGGTGAGGCTGGATTCTAACAAACAGCCCAATAATGAGCAAATCCACCACAACCTGTGAGGGCTGGCTGGCTCTCCCAGTACTCCCACAGGACAAGTCCCTGTTGGCATAAAGGATACACAGAAGAATTCAAGAACTGCTTCAGAAAATGCCTGGATGCTGCAAGGGAACTTCAGGTCAGTCTCCACAGTGTTAACTCTAAGTGAAAATAAGAGCCTGGTATCTGGAGGATGCACTCATATTGCTCATACAATTCAGTAGCCTTAAACTTGGTTGAAATTCTCCAAACACCACTTTTCATGCAAGACTGTGTCTCCTAAGCCCCTTGCCAACACACGCACCTTTGAAACAGTGCTGAGAAGGAGGACAATGCTCTATACTGGTGCTGTGTAGGGTCAGAGCACTGGATAGTTAATAAGACTTCTGCCTCTTTGCCCTTACAAGTATCCAGACCTTTGTGTGCATCCTTCTTCCCTTTGTGAAATATATTCCTGAGGTAGCTGGAAATTCCTGGTAGTCAGCAGAAGGCAGTGATTTATAGCTACTGATGCATTGATCTGGGGGTAGGGAGAGGGGAAGACAGATCCTCCAGAGGAAGCTTCATTTGACAATGTCTCTTTCCCAGCCTTCCTAACAGGGACTCTGCAGGGGATGACCAACTGTAGAAAAATTTTACTAATGTCCTGGGACATGAATTGTGATTATTTACTTGGCTTCCATCCACTGTGGGGAATTCTGGCTTGTGACATCACCCCATTGTTCCTGCCAGTGCCAAGAACACGCTGGGATCCCATCTCCTCAATGGTTAAAGCTCTTTCCTGTTTGCTCGCTCCGTGTTTCCAAACAGCCCGTTTCATGAATGCTGCACGGGACGTCTCTTCTCTTGAGCTGTTTGGTCCCTTTCGTCATGTCTGCCTGGAACTCTTCACAATGAAGTGAACAATGTATTCCTACAGTCAGAAACAAAAGGGAAAAAATAACTGCAGGAGGCAAAGCCCATCTTTGGCATTTAGGACCCTGTGTATGCCTTTGTTCCCTCTTCACGAGCTGTGTTTGTGTAGCACGGCCCCGTCCCTCTGCTCCAACCTGTTGTTTTTCTTAGGGATTTGAGTGTGGTGATAATGCCAGGAGTGTTGGCCCTGGGAAGAGCTGGGCCCTGCTCTTTATCAGGGTGAGAGGGACAGTGTGTGAGCATGCAGCTTCTTAGTGTCTAGGAGGTCAAGGAGAACCACTGCTCCCAGCCCAAGCTGAACCCCCAGACAGCTGTAGGGAAGTTGAACATTCAGCCTAAAATGAGTAGTTACTCTTGAAACCACCATAGTTAGACATTAGAATAATATTCTGTGGGGATGACTGATGCTGAGACACCTATTTCTCCCTATGTCTGGATGTTCTTTGTAAGCCTATGGCAAATTACTGTTAAAAAAAATAAGTTATTGCTTTTGTTGTATTTATTTTTCACACAGAAATTCTGTAGATCTGGACAAATCCCTGAGAGCAGGGTCTGTTCGAAGCAGCCCTGGTCAATGCAACCCCAACCCCACTCTTCTCTGCAGCTTTCCCAGTTTCCACATCCCTGTAACAGAGACTTTTGTCCATCGTCCCACATCCTCTAAGGTCTTTGAAACATGGGTGCCAAACATCCATAGGTGTGCTGGTCAGGTTAGTGCCTGCTCAATGTGGTAGGGTATTTCCTGGAGAAAAAAAAAAAAAAAGAAAAAAAAAAAGAGTTGAAATTCCATTCAGTAGGCATATATGAACAAGAGGGTGTAACACTTGCTCTATTTGCCACAGCAGTGTAAATCTCTTGGGATTTATGAGAAATGAAGAAAACAAGTTAGAAATCTTGGGTTAAAGGTCTCTCTGTAAAGATGGTTTTGCAGCTGGCATTAGAGGCAGATACCTAGCAGGTGTCTGGGCACTTGTCTTCTTCCAGCAACACAGTAAGAGATCCATACAGATTACAGATAGCTTCAGGTCTTTCTTGGAAATGTGAAGTGACAAAGCTACAGCCATGGAAGAGGCCTGGTAAAGAAAATAGCTTGAGCCCAGATCTTCAAAACCTCAGGTTAACTTGAGATTCTTCTTCTTTCCTTCCTGGAGGAGAGGGTCTTTGTGTGACCTCATGAGAGGTCTTTGTGTGACAAAGTTCTCAGCTGATCCTTTTGGCAAGGGAATCCTTGAAAGCCATGTTACTGAGGCTCTGCCTCATACTTCCTACAAACACCTTTCTCTAAGTGCCCCTTCTTTAAGCAAAATGATGTCAGTTACTCCTCAGCCTTTCCTCTGTGTGGGTAAATACTGCTGCGTTGCCTTCCCCACGTCGAGGGTATCTTCTTTCACCCTGCAGTGGCCAGAATGAGGATCATGGAAACTGGAGCCAAGGGAGATTTATTATATCATTGAACTGGCATCTGGAATGTCACATAGTATGCTCTGACATAACTCTGAGACTTGGCACAGCTGGAACAGGTAACACTGCTATTGCATTATCCTATTTTGTTTGGAACGATTGCTGCATTGGTACAGAGGTTAAGAACTTCTCTCTGCTTGTTTGCCTATCACACCAAAGCTTTGTTTTATCAGTCATATAGCTGTTTTCTTATTACTCTAAAATAAAGTTTACTATTCCCAATTTTCTCTGCCTAACATGCCCTCTACCCTGCTATTGTAGCTGCACTCCCAGATGTGCATTATTCATCTGCTCTGGCCTCCCATGCCCACTCACTTCATCCCTACTCAATAAATGGAGTTCTCAACAGCATCTGTGCTCTCATGTGCCATCACAGTCAGAGCTGCTTGGTGTCTAGAGCAATAATTTCCCCTGAGCATGTTTTTTCACCCCACTATGGGTTTTCTCCTGCACACATCTTCTGTGTGCATTCTGCATGAATGCAGAGAGGGATTCTCACTGCTGCTTGGTCAGAGTGGATGTTAAAGACTTGTCATTGCTTGCAGGATTGCAATCATAACCCATTTTACTTTCATGAGATGCTGTGAGCTGAAGCTATTGCTCAGACAAAAAGTGGTTTTCTATACTGTGGCTTACTGCACTGCTTCTTATTTCTCTTTCCACTCCTCCAGCATGTCTTACACTTTGCATAAAACCTCACTGATTCACAGTAATAGCCATCATCTTACATTTGTTCATGGCAACAGTGCAATAAAACCTGAACTGTTCATTGTAAACAAATAAAAATACACTCCCTTTCCTCAGAAGATTTCAAAAACATCTTGAGACAGGCAAATGCAGCAAGTAGTTATTGCTGGCTCTTCTAACCTGCTCACACTCCTAGGCCTACTCAGCTCCTGAGATGTACCCTGGATTTGTGGAACCAGGAGCTGCCTCTCTGAGCCGAAGCGGTGGTCCCAGGGGATGCAGGGAGCCTGGAAGCTGTTCTCCATCCCTCTGGTGGTCAGTAGCCAACGCTTCTCCAGAGGCCAGTTCCCTACTTCTGCATGACACAAGTGATGAGCAAGATGAAAGCTCTTTCCCTGTCTCCGTGTGCACATCAGGAGGCAACTTATGTATTTTATATTTTTGCATCCTAAAAAAAAAAACTGTGCAGACAGTCTCGAGTATGTTGTCATTAACCACGAAGCAAAATCTGACAGTTTTAGTGCAAGAAACTTTAATCACTCACCCTGGCAAAAGACTTTCAAGTGATTTTTGGAACGGAGGGAGAGAGAAGAGCCACAGGACTCACATTTCACACATGCGTTTTCCTGAACCGGGTAACAGCTGGACTTGAGCTTCAGCTTCTCTCGAATTGGACCTGCCTTGCCCAGGTTGAAGCCCTTTCCCTGCAGACCAGCTCGGCTCTCCCTTCCTTTGCCGCTCCCGCAGGGACAGCCTGGGGGACCCACGCGTGGGACGGGCACCCAGCGGCTGCCTGCACCCTTCCCGCTCCATCTGCCGGCGGCGGCTGCAAACTACCTCCTGCCTTCACCTGCTGCTGCCCCCCGTACCCCCCCACGCCACAGCCCCAGCAGCTCCCACTCGTGACTCCCCCCCGCCCGGGGTACAAACCCCGCGCTGCAGAGCAGCTCCCACTCGTGACTCCCCCCCGCCCGGGATACAAACCCCGCGCTGCAGAGCAGCTCCCACTCGCTACCCCCCCACTCCGGTCGCCCCCCGCACGACATCCCCACGCTGCACCCACTCTCCATCACCTATCAGCTACTTTCCACACACACACCCCAGAGTCTCCCTGCAGCGCAAGGCGGTGGGGTCCCACGCGTGTTTCGCGGGGAGGGGTGCGAGGCTGAGAGCGGCCGGTTGAGTCGCGCAGAGTTTTTCTCCGCGCCGCCTCCCACGTCCCCGCCCCACGCGTGTCCGCGCCCCGCTTGTTTCCCCCGCGGCCGCTCCACGCGGCGGGGCGGAGCGGGGCCGTGACGCGGCGGGGCCGGAGCTATAAAGCACCTGCCAGGATCCCGGCGGCTCCAGATGCATCGCGGCGGCCTCAGCTAAAGCACCGCCCGGAGAAGCTGCGAGGGGAGAGGAGGTGGTTGGAGGGGTAAAAGGAAGAGAAGCAAAACCCCACTCAGGACCAAATCCACCCAGCCCCACGCCTGGAGACCCGCGACCATGCCCAGCCACCCCGCTGCCGCCGTGGTGTTGGCAATCGCCCTCTGCGCCCTCCTGGATGATGGTGAGGCTGGAAGGGGGGCTCGGTGCCCTGCGTGGGGGGGTGGGACACGGCTTAGGGACCCGCTGCGCTTCCTCGGCTGGAGGAGTTGGACGGCGTGGGGTGCCGAAGGGTCTTTCCCGGAGGCTGATTGCATGGTGGGGAGTGTTGCGTGGAGGGTCCTCTGTGCATTCGACCCCCACCCCGGGGTAGCCCACGCAGATGTCTGGGTCACGCATCGGCAAGGCTGCCCGTCTATCGGAACGGCCGTGTTCCTTGGAGGGGGTGGTGGGTAACCGCGGATGGGACGCGTGGATGGGACACACGGGTGGGCACTCAGCACCGGTCACTCAGCACCGAGCCCGCAGCTCACCCCCTCCCTCCTCCTGCTCCAGGTACCGGCCACCCTCCGCTGGAGTCCCAGCTGGCCAGCGCCGCGCACCCCAGGGCCAAGCGATGTTCCTGCAACAGCTGGCAGGATAAGGAGTGCATTTACTTCTGTCACCTGGATATCATCTGGGTCAACACACCTGGGTGAGTGTGGCTCTCTGGGGGTGGTGGCTCTGCTGATGGGGGTGCGACTTGCACCTACGGGTGGGCTTGGGTTAGAGGGCGGTGGTGAGGGGTCCCATGTTTGTGAGGCTCTTGCTGTGCTCCCTGGAGCAGGTGCTACAAGTCCAGCCCTTTCCAACACCTAGAAAGGGACAAGCTGCGTTTCTGCTGTGGAGTTTGAGTATAACCCCTGAGGGGGTGGTGGGAGAGGATGCTGCTGGTCCTGGGTTCATCTTTCTCGGCGATTTACACCTCTGCAAAGCGAAAGCAACACTGAGGTGCTGCAGCTGCGAGTTGGAAAGTTGCTTTAGCCCCTTGTGAACTGTAACCGTGCCCGCTGGCTGCCAGCATTGTTAATGACACAGTGGTGGGCTGGCACTGCCGCCCTGCGGCTGCCAAGTCCTGCCCTCAGGAATGCCGCAGCCGCTTTCGGAGCCGTTTCAGACCAATGGCCATCACGCCGTAGCAAAACACATGTGCTCAGGTGTGGTTATAATCACGCTCGCTAAACGTGCAATTACAACTCTCTGCTTGCTCGGAGAATAGTTGCAGTTGCTGCCAATCCTAAACCCTCTGGGAGAGTAGATTGTGATCAAAGATGGAGTGGGAATGTGCTAACAGCTCTGAAAGCATGCTGTGATCAGAAGAACCTGTTATGGCCCCAAGACATCTTGATTTGTGCTATGTCCTGAGTGTTAAAACCCACGAAGGAGGGGGGGAGGGGGAAGCCCTGACATCATTGTGCTTGAGAAACTGTCTGCCTGCTGCTGGTAGACTGGAGCAGCCACGCACCTCGTGTGCTTTGCCACCAGGAGACCTGCCAGCTTGCCCAGCCCATGCAGCGACCCTTGCACGGGTGCCTGCAAGGAGAGAAAATTCCACTGGCAGCACAGCACATCCTGGCACGGCAATCGCCCTGGGAGGGGTAGGGTGGGTAAACAGTAGGTGGGAGAGGAGCTGGAGTTTAAAGGCTTAGACATATCAGTGACCTTTTCACCTTATGTCTGTAGATGAGTCTTTTATTGTCCTGGCACTGACTTGGCTGCCTCCCAGGACTGTGTTATAAACCTGTTGGCTGATCAGGAGTTAGTTGCATACCTGATTTCTTTTGTTTTTAACAGGCACACCGCTCCCTATGGCTTGGGAAGCCCGCCAAGGCGGCGCAAGAGATCGCTTGGCAGGTGCGAGTGCTCACACTCGAGGGACAACATCTGTGCCACCTTCTGCCAGGAGAAGCCTGGGTAAGTCATGGGAGTCCTGGCGATGTCCCTGGGGACCCCTCAGTGAGGGTGCATGTAGAAGGATGAAGCTTGGTAATGAGCAACTCTACAGCCTCCCTGGGGATGGCTGCTCTTTGCAGACAGCTGGAACTTGTCTAGTGGCTTTTGTACCCCTCCCAGGAGGCCCTGGCAAAGTGTCACTAGGGTGTTCTTGTTGTACAATAGTCTCTTTACTAGTTGATATGAAGCAATGTTACCTCCATCACTACTGCTGCCAGGAGGCTGTGGAAGTGCCAGGTGCACTGGTGGGGAGGGAGGAGCTGGCAGCACACAAGAGGAACAAGCGGAGGGTGTGAAGCTCTGGGACATCAGCGTCTCCTGAATGGCTTCTGTGGGAGAGGCTTCAGGAGCTGTGAGCAGGGGCTTGGGAGTCAAATACCTTCTGTAGACAGCTGCTTTGATAGCACACGTGGGCTCTCAGCTGTCCTGCTCAGCCAGTGGCATAGGGGAGTGTTTACACCATGGGGAGCAAAGTTGTGGTGGAGATCTGTCATTAACTTCCTACCAAGGCAATGGTTAAAACCCCCAGTCATTAAATGACTGTGAATGGAGTGAGATCTGACAGAAGAGGGTAGCAGTAAAAGCAAGCTATGAATAGCTCTCAAAGAGCTACAATTAACCCTTCAAAATGTGCATTCAACTGTCATAGCCTGTCACTGGTGACATTAGAGCAACCCTCCCTCTGCTGCTAACCATAGTGCATCTGGTTACGAGTGCTTCATGCATCTCCTCTTGCTTCTCAGGTACCTCCAGAGTCTGAAGCTCCCAGTGAGCTCTGGAGCATCAACGAAGTCTCTGCGGAGCGGAGGCGTAAGGCCTTCCCACCACGGCCTGCTGAGAGCTCTCAGGTGAGCATGCCACTTAAAGCCACTCTGAACATCCCTCAGAAGCACTTCAAAGTCTGTGGTTGTGACCCTGGAGTGCAGCTGCTGCTTGCATTTGACCTGACCTCCCTCTCTTGTCTCCCTTCGAATGGGCAGGCTTGACTTCAGCTCTCTGAGGCTGAGAGCTGAGGGAACTGGAGTTGCTTGTGTCATTCCAAAACTAAATAGTGTCATTTGATTGGAGTGGGAAGTTCCTCTGATGTGCTACAGGCAAATTGGTGTAGAGGAAGGGGGGAGGGACAGCTTCATGTAGGAAAGTGATTCCTCAAGCAGCAACTGTGTACTGAAGAAAATAATGTTCTTTGCATCACATCAGTGAGTTGGGTCGCTCACTGCTGGAAGAAACTGGGGACTCCAGGAGTGTAAAGGAGTTAAGAGTTGGCAAATTGAAGGAGGGGTTGGTCTGTGAGTGGCAGATAAAGCAGATGTGATGGGAATGCTTTCTGTAAAGCAGATCTGGGGAAATGTCCCGTGGGTCATGTCCTGCTGCAGGACTGTCATCCTCTGCCACCAGCCACTGGTGGAAAGTTGATGCTGGGCTGGATGGATCTCTGCTATGGCTTAATACAGCTGCAGCTAGAAGTTCCTCCTCTTCCTCCACCTTTTGCATCAACATAAATCTTGACAAGGGGTAGATAAATATAAAAATTTGGGCTGTTGCTGAAGGAAAGAAGGAAAAAGGATGGCAGAATGAACATCACATGTCTTCTGTTCACAGGGATCTTGCCATCTCCAGTCTGCGGTTCCGCAAGCACCAGCATCGTCCTCGGAGGAACGCACAGCCAACAGTTTTGCCTTGGAAGAAAAACATCAGGAAGAAGAAGAGATAAGGAACAGGTGCATACCAAGTTCACCAGAAGAATCTGGAGTCCTGTGGGTGCCACTAACTCCGCTGTTGGTAGTTAGAGCTGAAGGAAGAGCCGTGAGTGGAAGGGGGAAGAAGTGGAAGTCTCCACGCTCCTGTTGCGTGAACCAGTGCTGCACACACTCCAGAGACTGTTGTAAAGGGAAAACTGTCTCTATACAGTCACAGATGTGTCATGGAGCTGAATTGTGCCTTTTTGGATCAGGCAAGGGTCTTGCTGGTAGAGCACTAGCCTATCTCTGCACAAAGGTCCTAGGCAGATGGTCAGACCATGCTGGAGGATTGCATCGCTCGCAGACCGCCCGGCTCTGTGCAGTTTGGGACCTGGCAGCCCTGAGCCTGTGTCACTGACCTGGTCTGCGCTGCCTTTGAGCTGTGTTTGAGCATGTTCTCAGCTTGGTCCTGTTCAAAGGTGGCTTGGCTGGTCGTTGCAGATGGAGACAAACTGCCTTAACCCAGCCTTGCACTTTTTTCTCTCATTTGTCAGACAGTGTGATGTACGTATGACCCCATGGTACAACAGCTCCCAGATTTTATTAAAAATATGTACAGCTCAGAAGCCTGAAAGCCAGCTGAGAAATCCACTGAAGGGCTGTCCTTAAGTGGCTCTTGTTTAGGTGGAGGCCAGCTTGCTTACACTGGAGCTTCATCAGATCTAAGCATGACCCATGGCAGCAGGTGGGATGCTGAATTGGAGCTGTACTTCTGCAGGAGCTCTGCATGCAGCCCATCACAGCCTGGGTCTGAGACAGAGCAGAGCTGCTAGTCTGGATGAGTTCAGTGCTGTGAACCCATCTCATCTCCTTGGACATACCCTTAGCACAGTAGAGTACTTCCAGCTCTTAACCTAGCAGCCCAGTTTCCTTTCAGCTCTGCCTGAGAGTAAGGGCTAGGGGGGAAAAGATGGGTGGTGGGGATATTGCACGCAATGGCTTGCTTGCTGCTTCACTTAGGCTGGGTCTATGAGTTGGAGTCTATATAATAAATGACCATTTTATGGCTAGTGTGTCCCTAGGAGAAGTATAACCTGAATTAGGCACGGGGCAAGCCATGATGTGGAGGGAAGGATTGGTAAGAAGAGAGCACAGCACTGTTTGCACAGCTTCAGATGAACAGCTTGCATCCAAATCACAGCTGTTCCCCCAGCCATGGAGCAGCACAGTGCAGCTGCCCCTGAGGAGAGAAGGAATAATTTAGGAAAACACTCTGAACCCAGGACCCTGAAACTCATGTTGCAGGCAAACACAATCTCAAGGCTCTGGAGCTGTATCACAAATGCACTTTTGTTTGCCTGGGCAGATTAACTTTGATTATAAATTGTGGCTGCAGCTGTCATATGGTTTGTGCAGATAAATAATTGCTCTCCTGCAACCACTGTTGGGTTCCCTTTGCTGCTCAATCCAGTATTATACACAAGCATTTAACAGGCTGCTTGAAGCTGGTGGTGGACCAAAATCTGTGGCTGTTGCAAGTGTAGTCCCATTGGACGTAGAAAATACTTCCTTGATTTTTGCCATAAGCCCTAGAGGTGGTGGAAAATGAGACCAACTGATTGTATCATAAACAAAACAACAGAGTAATCATTTGGTCCCTAAAGCTGCAGAGAATCTCTTGTATTTCACCTTCTGAAGGCTTGAGTCAAAAAAAAACCAAAAATCCTGAAAGGGTTTGTTCTGTTCCAGAGGAAACTTTGCACATGGTTTAATGTGAGCCTAGTAATTTAAAATAAAACTACTGCTGTAAAGTACTATGTATATCTCCTTGTGTGTATTATGTCTTATCTTTAAGTGACTTACTGCACACATACTATATGTAGCATCCTGAAATCTGTATATTTATTTAAATCTATTGATTTTTTTAGACAGTAATGTGCCAAATTTAATTTGTAATAAATAATGACAAAAGTCAATATTATTGTTCTTCCTTATTTGAGGGTTGGGTGCTGATGGATGAAGTGAAAGACATCCAGGTGGACAAAAAGCACTGTGAAAGTGAGTGGGATAGCAGAGCTGGGTGTGAAGGGGAAGGCTGTGTGGTGTTGGGAAAGGTCCTGAGCAAATTTCAGTTCAATATAAGGGATGTTTAAGTCAGCTGGATGGATTTAACTTAAAATAAATACCTTGTTGCTTTCTAGATGTGAAATTATCCCCAAGCTCTCGTGCTTAGGGCTGTGGATACTGAGACCACCTTGAATCCTTGTGCCAAGGGGTCCTGTTAATGTTTTCCCATTATTGAGTCCTCTGCCTCATGTCCCTTTAGCAGCTCTGTACTGGGTGTCAGCAGCACAGGGACAGAGCAGCTGCACACCCTCTCCTGCACCCACCAACTTTTACAGCTGAGTTTTGCTGGTTCATTGTAATTTTTTTTTTTTTATATATAAATACAGTTGAAAATCCACCATCCATTTGTTGGTCTTTGCCTGAAGACCACACCACAGCTCATCCTGGTGGAGTTAACTCAGTGAAACTCAGGGCACAGCTGTGAGAAAGGAATAAAGAAGATACATGAAGATAATGGCTAGTGCTATGCCTGCTGCATGCCCAGAAACCAGAGCACTCCTTCATGTGCTTCCACAGCTCTCTGGGGATGGGACTTCAGAAAGCTCCATCCTTTCATAGAACTACAGAATCTCCTGATCTGGAAGGGACCCACGAGGATCCTCAGTCCCACTCCTGGCTCCACACAGCAGCAGCCAGGTCAGAGCAGGGCACTGAGCGCATCGTCCAGACGCTGCTTGAGCTCAGCCCAGCTGGGGGCTGGGACCACTTCCCTGGGGAGCCTGTGCCAGTGCCCGACCCCCCTCTCAGGACAGAGCCTCTTCCTGACCCCCAGCCTGACCCTCCCCTGGCGCAGCTTCATGCCGTTCCCTCGGCTTCTGTCCCTGGTCCCCACAGAGAGGAGATCGGCGCCTGCCCCTTCGCTGCCCTCGGCAGGAAGCCACAGAGCGCCAGGAGGTCTCCCCTCAGCCTCCTCTTCTCCAGGCTCAACAACCCCAGGGCCTTCAGCTTCTTCTTCTCATAAGACTTCCCCTCCAGACTGTTCCTCACCCTCGTTGTCCTCCTCTGGGCACTCTCCTGTAGTTTTTGGTCCCTTTCCTACTGCCCAGCTTTTTTGACTGAGCTGCATCACCCATGGCCAAAGCTCCATCCCATGACTTGGTGTTGGAGCATGTGAAAGTCAGATTCCTGCAGCTGTTTCTGTGACAATAAGTCATAGTTTCTATGATTTTAATCATAAAGGTCTGAGATAAAAAGGACCTTGAATTACAGGTAAAAAGGAAAAAAAAAAGTACCCCAAAACACTGCAAATTTCCTATGTATAATATCTAAGGTGCAATTCTCTCCTTTTCTGATCAACCTTGTTGCAGAACAGGCCTGAAAATTTTGCTTGTTTTGGGTAATTTCCACAGCATCGTGCCTGGACAAATTTCATGTGGTGTGAATGAGGAAGCTGAGGGCTTTTGGAAATTCACACTCATTTCCCAGGAAAGATTTCTCCATCATTTGCAATATCAATTAAGCTAGCCTTGGGCCCAGCCTTCTATTTATCTTTCTTAAGTCACAGAAGAACTATGGCCTTAGTCAGCCCTTTTTCTCTGAGAATGAAGCATCCCTGCTCAGGCAGCTGGTGACCTGGGCAGCAGTGTGTAAGAGCACAAGGGGAGCATCAGTTTGCTGGAGGTGTCACCATAAGAAATACTCTCTAGCTGCACCACAACATATGGACTTGAAGTGAGATATTCCTAAAGGGAGAGAGAAAAGTCAAACTAACCCATTCATTGGTGGGTTCTTGCTTCGTGTTTGAATTTTTTCCAGGTTTTTTTTGTTGGTTCATTGTTGGTTTCCTTTCCTTTCCTTTCCTTTCCTTTNCTTTTCTGATCAACCTTGTTGCAGAACAGGCCTGAAAATTTTGCTTGTTTTGGGTAATTTCCACAGCATCGTGCCTGGACAAATTTCATGTGGTGTGAATGAGGAAGCTGAGGGCTTTTGGAAATTCACACTCATTTCCCAGGAAAGATTTCTCCATCATTTGCAATATCAATTAAGCTAGCCTTGGGCCCAGCCTTCTATTTATCTTTCTTAAGTCACAGAAGAACTATGGCCTTAGTCAGCCCTTTTTCTCTGAGAATGAAGCATCCCTGCTCAGGCAGCTGGTGACCTGGGCAGCAGTGTGTAAGAGCACAAGGGGAGCATCAGTTTGCTGGAGGTGTCACCATAAGAAATACTCTCCAGCTGCACCACAGCATGTGGACTTGAAGTGAGATATTCCTAAAGGGAGAGAGAAAAATCAGACTAACCCATTCGTTGGTGGGTTCTTGCTTCATGTTTTGTTTTTTCCAGGTTTTTGGTTGTTGGTTTCCTTTCCTTTCCTTTCCTTTCCTTTCCTTTCCTTTCCTTTCCTTTCCTNCTTTTTTTTTTTTTTTCTCTGGTCCTTAGATCAATGGACAAAGGAAAATTTCCAGGTAGGGCTGAATGACAGAAAGTCTTCCAGGGCAGGCTCTCCACATCCAATTGGGGAATCTTTGGACTCACCCATGAGTACTAAAGAAGGAAATATGGGATGTCAACATAGCTGGATAACCAGTACCACAAGCCAGCCATCCAGAAAAGTCTCCCAAGGCTCTGATCAAAAAAAAAACTGAGAAGCTCTCCTTGCTAGGATCTTATACAAGGCCCCTCAGGTGTCCCACCCAGCTCTGAGGAGCAACCCAAGCCTGGCAGGAACCCCATGGTGTTGCCTGGAACAATGCCAACATCTGTGCAAAGCCCAGCCCTTTGGGTACAGGCTTAATTACAAGAGCTAATTAGGTATCACCCAAGGGAAGAAGAGAAGGGAGATGCTTAAGAGAGTCTTAATTAGGGTGAAAATCAAGAAGAGAAGACAAACTTGAATTCAGTGCTAAAGATTAGCTGAAGTAGGTTGAAGGAGGCATATTTTATAGGTTTTCATGTGTAACAGGAAAGAACAGAATAACAAAACTTTATTAAAGAAGAAAATCAAACTTTTCAAGGCCAGACTTTGGTGCTTCCATGGAAAGAAGAAACTTTGCTAAAAGATTCTCCTGCCTGACATTTTATAATTTGCCTTGTTTTGGTTTGGATCACCCTGCAGAAGAGCTGAGCACTATTAAATAAGACCTATAGTGCAACAGTGGGGGAAGGGACACTGTCTAATGGGTGCAGAGTGATGCTCTGCCATGGGTCAGCAGTTGGTCCCCATGCCTTTGCATTTGGCTCCTGTGGTCTCAGCTAGAAGGTCAGTGGCTCTGTGGAGGTTGAATATGCACCAGCACCATAGACACCTCCTGGACAGCACTGGTGGCCTGCCCAGCAGCTGCATCTCTTAGAAGTCTTTCACTCCTGCATGTGACTATGACTACAAGGCAACTGAGGCAAAAAGAATCTTCACTTGGAGAAACACCTCCTGTGAACACTTGTACTGTAATGCCAAGCTCAGAATAATGTAGTTCAATGGCATGGAAGCTTCTCAGTGCCCTCCACCACAGAGAAGTTCTGGTCATCTCAGCCACAGCCAGGATGAAGCACTGGGGTTTGACATGCACCCTTCAGACTGTGTCAGGATAGGGCACATGTCAATGGGTTCCAGGCAAGGAAACAGGGGGCTTGATTACATTTCTGCATTTAAAGTTGCCCAATCTTTTCTCTGTATCCAGTATTGGGTATGAAGATTATTGAGCTGGATGGAGTGAGGAACAAGTGGATCTACAGCAGATGTCAGGTCCATAATTCCTGCTTTCTGCCACAGGTTGGTGAGTTCTCTGTGGTCAGCTGCATCCCACATCTGCAGGGTCTTCTAGATGTGGGGCACAGCTTAGTGCATACAGTTGGTGTAGTCTGGGGGACAGGGTGTGAAGAACTTGCTGAGCAGCCTTCTCTTGTGAATGACTGGAAAAGCACCTGAAGAGCTGCCCTCCAAAGGGATCAATGACTGGGTTGATCAGAAAGATGTTCACGACCTCCAGGATCTCTTGTCTGTGATGGGGTTGTTCTGGTGATATACCTAGGAGTTCTGAGAGTCTACCAGAAGCCAGAAGATCATCTTTGCTTTCATCTCAAAGACAGAGGCCTCCCTTCAGCACAGCCATGCATTCATTTTATTATGACCCTAATGGCACATTATTTGTGTTAACCAATTCAACAAGTCACCCTGATGGCAATTTTTGTGTGTTGTTTTTGTAGTTTTCAACACATGCCATGAAGCCCTCCAAGACTTCATTTTAGCAGTGAGACCATAACAGCTTAGACAAGATCTTAAATGGTGAATAACCTTCTCCCTGGAGATTTGATGACAAATTCGAGGTATGCCTCTGTGACTTTATTATTAAAAGAGAATGATCTGCCTCCAGCTCCGTTGGAGGGGGAGGAGGAGGAGGGAGCACACATGGAACGATTAAGAAAAACGTCTTTGACCTTCAGCAACTTAATCAGCTGCCAGTGTTCTTCCTAATAGTGTGCTAATGGTTAAATTCTTCTGGATGCCATAAAATGTGCTATAACTGGAGGCTACAATAAAGTGCTGATCAACCCATCAAGTGAGTCAATCCAAAAGTAATATCTGTCTTTGTAATGACTATAATAAAACCTATGCCAAAGCCAGGAGATGACGTGAATAAGAATGCTGCTTAATTACTCTGGGTAAATTTACCAGACTTGTGCAGATTTACTGTGGGGTCACATTCCCATTCCTGCCTAGGAAAGCCAAACATTTGTGTGGCCTGTACTCCAAGGATAGTGCTAAGAGGTTTGGGCAGGTGACACTTCCATCCAAGCTGACTCGAGTTTTGGTACAGAAAAGTTTGAGTTTAGGCTGGGGCCGTTTGTCCCAGCTGTAACTGCACTGGCAAAACTGGGGTGGAGGCAAAGGTGTGCTCCCTTTTTGAGAGGTTGGGGCTGGGAAGAGTAGAAAAGGTGTTTATGTTTTTTATGTATCCTGGTGTTAAAGATAGCCTGATATTTAATGTATGTATTTAAGGTGGGTGAAAGATCACTGGAGTGCCCAATACAGCACCTAGGGCTGGGGCTGAGGTGGTGGAGTGCTGTGCTAAAAAGGCACTGCTGGTACAGAGGATAGGTCTGGATGAGCCAGGGAGACCCTTCCTACCTCTGGGGATGGATCCAAGGAGCTGGTAGAGGTTGGACCATCTCTCTGAGGATTTGCCATGAAGAAGGTAGTGACCAAGTGCACTTCAAAGGTACCTCATGGGATAACAGAAATGGAGGGACTGGAGCATCCTCGCACACATTCTGCCTTTTCTTGATGTCCATGAGAGCCCTCATCACCCCCAGGAACCTCTGACCTCTGTCCAGATGGAACACAACCTGCACTGGGCTTTCCATCCAAATCCCACACCCCTTACAAACCAGCTTTGTCTGCCTTGCAGAGGAACATAATGGAGCCAGTGGGCAGTGAGTACACCAGCATCAGGATCTTAAACTGTCCAGTCTCCCTGCTTTGGGGTCTGTCTGTCTGTCCACAGACAGCAGGGGAATCAGATGGAGCCTGGAGGGAAGGTGGGTGCCAGGAGCCAAGGCACCTGCTGCTATCGACGGAAGGATGGCAGCACTTTTCCTACAAAACATAGCCGGTGTTTTGGGATCCCTTTGAGCACAAAGCTGCTCTCCAGGATGCTAAGAAGCAGGAACCTAATTCACAAACCCAGCATGGAGCTGGTGGAAAACATGCCACAGCCTTTCAAGGAACAGCGGAGCGGATTCCTCCCCCATCAGTAAAGAAAACAGGATGCAGGCCACATTCCTACTCACATAGACAAGGCTCTCCACACCAGCACAAACACATTTTCTCAGTTCCAATTAAACCCTGGCTTTATATCACCTTGCTGCTGATAAGGGTCTGATTAATGGAAGAATTG
>VXBZ01004564.1:312426-326709 GCA_013399135.1 Heliornis fulica | reverse complement strand
TAAAGTCTCTGGTGCTAATTGTTTTTTCCCCTCTCCCGTTTCTTGTTTAAAAGGTGCTTTCTAGGAGGGCTGCTGATTGTGCTGGAAGCTGTATGGGAACACTTAGTCTCTTCCTGGTTTTGTTTTAGGGGCTAACTGCTGCCACTGAGACCAGTAGGTCCAGTAGACAAATCACCTCTGCGGATAACCGGCAAAATCCTGCCCTTGTGCCTCCTGATAAACAAGTGCAGATTCACGTGTTTGTTCATGACACAGAAAGCAACCAGAACAATGATTTGGTGGCTTTTTTTTTGCCAGTGTTGTTTCCTCCAGAGAAGCTGACTTCCCTTTAGGAGCCTCAGGTGCATAGCAACAGCTCAGCAAAACAAAAGCCAACCATTGGAAGGCATTAGAGAAAAATATTATCCCAGCGCGAAGGGTGCGGCCCACCTTCCCATCGCACCCTGGTGCTGGGATCAGCCCCAAACCTTCCTGCAATCCTGCCTGGTGCATGCCAGGCTAATTAGCTAACCATTCTTCTCCCAGGTAAAGCTGCCTGAGCGGTGTGAGAGGCGGCTTCTGCTCCAAGCCCACAGGGAACGGGCGGGATGATGTGCACGTGTGTCATGGTTTAAGAGGAGGGATGGAGTCTTAATTGGAAAAGGGGGTTTCGTCAGTCATCAAAGGACCTTTGCTCTCTGCCCTTCGTGCAGGAATGTCAGGTGGGAATGGGTCCATCATCATGCTTGTAGTTCAGACCCCAAGACACTGAGTGTTGAGTGGAGATCAGGAATCACACTTGCTCGTGTCTCAGCCCTGGTGCGAGCAAAAGTCGACGGTGTCTCCTAAAGAGCTTCCATCAAAACCTGGCAAGCACAGGTGGTGCTCAACCTCTGAAGTGTCACACATAATGACACAGAATGATCTGGGTTGGAAGGGACTCCAAGGATCACCACCAACCTCCAGGCCTGGAGATGGACAAGGTTGCCCAGGGCCCCATCCAACCTGGCCTTGAACACCTCCAGGCTTGGGGCATCCCCCACCTCTCTGGGCAGCCCCTTCCAACCCCTCACCACTCTCTCCATGAAGAACTTCCCCTGATCTCCAATCTGACTCTTCCCTCCTCCAGCTTCAATCCATCCCGTTGTCCCACCACTCTCTGCCCTTGGGAAAACGCAATTCCCTCCTGTCCACACACTCCCTTTAAGACCTTTTGTTTCCACTCTTCTATTTTGCTTTCCACAGTAGGTGAACTTGATATTTAAGTCAAAGAGAGTTCATTGGGGCAAGAAAAGGGATGGTGAGAGGTCTCAAGAGAGAAGACATGGAGCAACAAAAGAGAGAAGCAGCATGAAAAGGAAGCTCAATGTAAGCTCACGCTTATGGGGTAAGCTGTGAAATTAAGTTGTCACATCATCTACATCCATATTGCTAAGGACACCCACCCCATAGGCAGATTGTCATCCCCTGGCCCAGTGGGGAGAAGCAGCTCATGTCCTACTACTCAGGGGGGTTCACCCAAGGCACAGAGTCTGGGTCCCTATAGCTCTCTTTGTGGCTGGTTTTCAAAATATTATTGTTTTTTTAGTGGTTTCTCAGGTCATAGCAATGGCTTTGTCAGCATGATGTTCCTTTAGCACAATGCTGAGGACGTGTGCTGTGTGTTTTAAACCCCAGCAGAAGGGCAGGGGGCTTGTGGGCACCCAGTCTTCAGGGACAGATTGGATGGAGAACAGCCTGATCCCTGCTGCCTGTGGGGAGCCATCCCTGGAGCACATTGTCCCCAGAACCACATCTGCTTTGCTTCAGGGGGGATGGTCTGAAGCATCTGACAGCACAGACATAGCTGGAATAAATCAGCTGAAGACGTCATTGGAGGGATGCTCTGAGGAAGAGCCATGCAAGGCCCTGAGCTGTCAGGGGAAGGTGACATCAAGTCTGCTAGCAGTTGTGCCCAGCTCTGCATGGAGCTCTGCCTGCTCAGTGGAAAGGGACCTCATGCCACAGCCAGAGCCTCTCTGAGAGACTTGGAGAGGCAGGAGACTTGGAGATGTAGGCTTCTCATGGAGATGCCTGGAGGAAACATGAGCTAAGTCCCCTTGAAGGAAAGATTTATGACAAGTGATGGGTCCAGCATAGGATAAAGAAAGAGCTGTGACAGGAAAGAGGGTGAATTCTCCAGCCTGGTCTAGACATGATGTCAAACCAGATGGTTCAAATGGGTCCTTTCAGCCTCATAGTCTGTGGGGTGTCACTGCAAAGTCAGGTGAAGATGGAGGAGAAGCTTTGGAGATGGTGGAGTGAATTGGAAAACAATCATCTCTCTTGGCTTTTGACAGGGAGACACAAGTAAAAAGACAGCACACCAAGACTACAGGGGTTGAGGAAGATTTCAAGGAGCAGCTGTCAAGCCAGGACTGTCACCATGAAGTTTTATCCTGTTTCTCTGGAAAACTGACCAAAACAAATCCCTGGACAGCCTTAAAGCCTGAGGGTAGATATGGGGTTTTCACTTCATCATTGTCATCATCCTCTGCACCGTGTCACAGGACAGGGAGCTTCAGGCATTCTGCCTGTGGACACTTTGGGCAGGATGATGCTGCCTTATTGGGAACAGCTGATGCTTCATGCTGCCTGAAAGATTTATTTTAAGAAGAAGTTGTCATTTTTCTTAGCTGCTGGAGCAACAATTAGAGGATTTAGACTTCTTGTGCAAATGGTTATAAGGGTCTCAGCTCACCCCTGGAGCTGTCAACAGGCCCAGAATTTGGAAGCAGATGAGGGTGGCTGCTTTCATGTCTGTTCTCACTGCCAGGCAAGAGACTGGAGACAATTTGCTGTATGCTGTGTATTTGGCATGTTTGGGAAAGAGGAATATTTGCAGACACATGCTCAAGGGGATGGGTGCAGAGATGCAGAAAGGTATGTGTCCAAGCTCTAAACACAACCCCTCCCCTCTACCAATGCACTCTAAGCACAGACACACAAAACTTGAACTGTAGCATCATCACTCCTAGTAAAGAGACTCTGTTCAAAGCTTTTTCTAGTTCCAAAAGCTCAGGAAGATGTTACAACAGTGCTTTGGGTCCACTCAGAGGTGTCCTTCACTCCCTCTGTTACCACTAGCCAATACCACAGGTGCAGGAGACCATCAAAAAGCAGCACCAACAAAACAGTTTGATGTCTACCTGCCCTTCACTGAGCATCTGCATGGAGTTGTACAAGTTGCCTTGTACAGAAGAACTGAGGCATCTAAGGATGCACTTCAAAAGGAAAAGGAAGCAAAGACCCAAAGGATGGTGAGTCTCAGAGATGGTGCTGAAAACCTTGCACTAGCTGTTGATCAAAGCTGGAATCACCCCAGATCACCGCAATTTGTAGACCTGGAGAAGGCACCCAGAGATGTTAGAAAGCTGGTGGTGTTCAGGATGCTGCACCTGCAGTCCATCTGTCCTTCCTACTGTCCATACAGACAGCCAGAGGATTGCACTGCTGTTGCTTCTGTGTGGTTGGATGCTGTTGTTAAGCCCATAAACAGAGATAGATGTCAGAGGAATAAGGCCTGAGGAAAGGTATGGAAATGGGAAAAAATGAAGCACAGTCTACTAGGTAAAGGACAATGAAAGTTTTAGGTACTAAAGTACACAGTTAAGTCACTGTTTTGTTGGTCATATCCCCAGAGGGGTTGGTAGAGAAATTTTTCACTAAGCTCAGAAATTTAATGGATCACAAATCTATATGAAAATGACTTCAGTATAACATTGACTTCAACATCTGACTCTATGGAAGAATGTCAGCGTGGGTCCTTTTTAATTGCTTTTTTGAAGTTGAGCCAGCAAATGTCATATTTGAAGTGTGCTTTTCAACAGAGGATCTAGGAACATACTTCAATCTTTGTGAAAAGAGCAGAGTCCCACATCACACTGTGACTCTACGAGTTGTGGATTTAAGGGAGATGTCAAATACCAGTTGTAACACCAATTGTTACTAGTTGGGGAGAGATCCCACTTTTCAGTTAGAAACCTGGAGCCTTAGTCCAATTGGGCAGCTATTTGTATACACCTTGAACACACTTTTCTCCCTTGTGAAGACCTTCAGCCTTGGATGAAGGTTTAGATACACTGGAAGCCAAATACCCCACTACCTGCGTTGTGACAGGTCTGCCCTGTCAGATCAGGGGTAGCAGAGAATGGGAGAGCGTGGGCAAGTTGGAACAACACCTCCACATCTGATGCTTTCTTCAAGAGCTGCTCTCTCTGTGTCACCTTTGAATTTTAGCCAATTAGCCTCTAGAGTGTGATTTAAATATTGTTGCTAATGTTAAGAGAGGGTGAGCGTGTTTTGATATTTACAGCTTGCCTGCAGGCTAGGAATAACTCTTGTCATCCAGAGAGGAGAGTGAGCAGCAGGGCCAGGAGACCTAGCAATGAAGGAGAGGTGTTTGCTACCCAACAGTGATGTCCAGTCCTTCTTGAGGACCTGCTTCTAGCACTTAATGACCTGAATTGATAACTCTGTAGCTCCTCTTTGTGCACAACCCCTTGGTAATGGGTGGCAGCACAGGACATCATCCCATACCCTCGGGTGTGTGCTTCAAGCCTGTCCCCAGGTAGTCTCTGCTAAGGAATGGGACAAGTCTCTGCTGTCCTGACCTTATAAAGATCCATGTGTAGCCAACATCAGGATTATTCCACACTGCACAGGCCTCAGTCAAAGGTTTAAAATAACCTCCATGCCCAGTATAGGGAAAAAGCTTCCCATGGCTTGCCTGGGATGGGAGTGGGGGGGTTGCTGGAGGAGTCTGTAGCATATGCAGGGTTAATTACCCAAATTTTTGTGGATATTTCCACTGGTCCAGCAGAAGGCATTAGCCACTGTGAGGTTCAGTGCTTGCCTAAACAGGGGTGGAAATCCTGAGTGCTGTTTGGTACCTTGGTCTGCAACTCAGCCAAGGGGAAAAAGATATGTTGGATGGGATTGATGACACTCAGAATGCACCAGGGTGGAGATCCTGGCCTATAGAAGATGCCCAGGTTGGGACAGTGTGAGTGTTCTGCTTGAGCCATGCTTGGGGCTGCTCAGAGGTGCAGTTGAGAGTTATATCTGGACCCTGAAATGGCTGTCTGTGATTCTCTGTACAGTCTATGCTTTTTTTTTCTGCTGAAGTGACTCTTGAGTCTTCTCCAGCAGCACAAGACCTTGATTATTTCATTGACTGACTGGAGGACCCGGGTGCCCTCAGCTCCAGAAATGCCTCTACTTGAAGATGTTTAAACCTGCCTCTCCAAAGGGCCTGACCATCAGGCTAGGAGGTTTTCTGGGTGGAAGGGTTTTCCACCCTTCTTGGTAATTCTCTGTGAAGCTGGGACTCTGCTAGGATTCAAGCACTGAACAGTCCCACTCCCAGGGTGAGTGCTGTGATGACCTCAGGTTGCCACACACCTGAGAACCAAGAGCAGAGATGCCTCCTTTGTTCAAGTGGCCTTGAGTTGCAAATATGTAGTAACTCTGCTGATCATAGGCAGGAGGTGCCTAGGGAGATTTCTGCCTTAAACCTTTGTCCTCTGGGATATCTCAAGGGCAAAGCTTTCCCGGATCACATTCCACAGTTGCCTACCTACTGCCACCCGTTAGTTCCTGCCCATCAGTATTTGCATAACATTCTGGGTTCCACTTGTCTTTACCTAGGAGAAAGCAGCTGTCAAATGCCTGGTTGGACACAGTAAATTAGAACAACCTTCTCTCCAGCCTCACAGATAGATCCATCAGCAGTGGAGGCTGTTTTGAGCTCAACTGCCTCTTGTGTCCATGTCTAAAGAAGCAGAAGCAGGATGCTATTACTGGGAAGGGCAGGGATCCTGGTACTGGTGCACTGGAGGAAATCATGGAACTGATAGGAGAGATTGAAACCTTGTTTTGCTTATGACTGTTATCAGCCAGGAGTGAAGCACCAGTTAACAGCGTATCTTCAGATGACCTATGACACTGATGTAGAAAATTGTATGGTATTTAAAGAAGCAATTCTGAAAGCAAGGGAATGTTTTTTCCAGGAAATTATTATGGTTTATCATCAGTCAAGCATTGTAACTCTTGTCCTGCTTTGAGATGGTGAATGATTAACTCGGTTCGCCTGGCTGTGGCATGAAAAGTTTTATGCATTTTTTTTTTGTGAGACATTTGTTACTTGAAAAGCTGTGCACCTGCTTCCTAGAGTGCCAGCACCTGCTGCTAACAGCCAGCTGAACTGGACCTTTAACACAACTAAATAAACCTTGGCTTCTTGGCTTTTGCATTTATTGTGGAAGGTCTGAGTTTGAACATCATTTGCAATCAGTAATGAGCCTGTCATGGGAGAAAGCAGAACTCTGACATGTTCGTGTCCTGGTCACTGACATCCACATCATGCTGACCAGGCTCAGCCAGTCCTTCTTCACAACTGAGAAAGCACTTTAATTTCACTTGAAAAGTTTCAAACATGTGTAATGAGCCTTTCTTTGACTCCTTCAAAATTTGTGCCTTCACTAAGGAAGGAGGCATCAGAGACTGTTCCCTTAATGCTCTTTGTGGCTTGACTTACTTTGAAGCAACATGAAAACATTTGTGCTTTTTTTCTGTATGGTTATTTTTAAGTGATATTGGGACATCTTCCTGTTCTGGATCTAGTATATTTGCTCCAAATCATTCACTGTCATAAAAAAGTAAGTATAAAACATAAAATCACAGTATATGGATTATCCCAGTGCCAAGACAAGTTCATTTATTCTGTTCTGTCTGCTTTTTGTATAGGTTTATGCTCACATAATTTACAAAAAGTTCACTGAAGCATTTTAAGGCAGTTTCAAATGTATATATATATATATATATTATTTGTTTTTGCCAGGAATGTTTGGCTAAGTTGAGATTTTACGATGGTGATAGAGGAAATCAGAAGACACTGAGAGTTTATACCTCTTTAAAAGACTGTGGCATCTTTCTGTGCAGATCAGAATATTATTTGGCTGTCCCTCCCTTAGCAGCATGTGCCTGAAGTGAAGAGCAAGTGTTTCAGAAGCAGCAGTGTTTACATTCCATATGTTCCTGAGACCCTTTGGGCTTCAACCTTGGTCTCAACAGAGCCTCTTGCCATTCTACCAACCCCAGAAATGAGTAAAAATGAAGTGACTTCTACAGTGAGCAGCTAATCAGAAGCTTCTGCTCACAAGGTAAGAAATTCCTGATGATCCCTAGTTTTGTTCTTGGACTCACATGTAATCATGCTCTTACACAGAGAACACCAGACCTGCTCTAGTGAGGAGGTTGCAATGACATAAGAAATTAATTCCTAGTGTACAGGTTTGTGGGATATTGAGCTTTAATCCATTCCCAGAGTCAGGACTGAAATGTGTCAGATTGAAACATGTCAGTCAAAATGCCAAGATTTTGTGTAGCCCAGTTGGAGAAGAGGAAGGATCTGAAGAGACCACTTTGGTAATATGTTATTTTAACCAAGCAATGACCTGACACATGCTGAGGTCTGAGATTTAAGGAGTGGTCTGTACAGTGCTGAGGTCATTGCTTGAAGCCAGCAAGGAGGTTTGAGGTTTAAAAGCTACATCTGTAATTCTGGAGCAGACCCACCAAGTGGCAAGGTTTGTCTGCAGTAAGGAAGTGAGCTAGGCTTGGGAAAAAGGAGTTTTCTCTTTGATAATCCAAGAGCTGAAGAGTTGACTTGGTGCCATGAGGAGGGCCTTGAAAACAAGGGGATGCTTTACAAGAGCAGCTTTTCACCCTTGTTGACAAAACATTCTGTTCTGTCTTTGGTTTGCCTGTTCTAAGACAGGGTGGAGATACGCAAACCCTCCTGGAGGAAATGGGTTTTCTTGCTTTGTCTCTAGTAAAACTGTGGTTCTGATCTAATCTCACGCTGCAGGGCTGATCTGTAACTTGGCTTTTGCCTGTGCATTATGAGTTCTGTTTTACTCCCTCTAAAGCACCCCTGATGAGAAAGGATTTTGTATGAAGATGGGACAGAGACCATCTGGCACCTCCTTACATGCACAGGGCCTTAATCTATCACCAAATTTGGGGTTAGAAAAGTTTCTAGGATTAAATTGGCAGGTTCACATCTTTCCTTCACTTACTCTGAAAGACACACATCAGTTTCTGGGATCATCTCTCAATGACCTGCAGTTGGAGAGGCGTCAGGATCTGACCCTTAATCTTCAGAGTGTTTTCTCGGTCAGAGAGTCCGACATGCTCAGCACAATTACCTAGAGGGAGTCTTGGGGTTTGCTAGGTGTTCTTATTTAGGAAATGTTGATTTAACCCTCTCAGGAATTACCATTACTCAGGGCAGTGCTGCTTTGAAGTGGTTACCAGCCTAGTTAGAAGTAAGTGCTGGGTGTGGTATCTGCAAGGCAATAGTGTCATTCTGTTTCCTGGGGACTGAACCTTTAATAAGGGGAGTTTCCCTTATTGCAGGGGGCAGATGTGAGGCAGCTGCTGGTTTTGGGTAGCCAAGTGAGATGCAGAGTTTGGAGAACATGGTAAAATACAGTCTGGTGTAAAGGCTGCTTCACACTTACTCACTGGCACAGAAGTAGAGGGACCCCCGTAACTCAGTGGGAGACAACAGGACTGGGTGATTTCAGCAGAAGTTTCCTGTTACTATTTAGTGTTGAATCACACTTGCAAAACCCATCTCTGGTTCCTGTTTGCAAGTGGTCTGACACATGCTTGCCTGTATTTCTAGGGTTTCAAGGCTCTGTACATGTTAGCTAAGCACTTCACATGTGATGCTGAGAAGTGCACCAGTGTGTTATGCACAGAGATAAACATAACTCCATAGTCTGGGGTTTGTGCTGAGAAAATATAAATATTCCTGGGTTTTTTTTCCACCCTGCCTCACTAGTACTGTATTTGGTAAAACAGCTGCTACCAGAGGTAGAGCTCCAGCTCATCCTTGTTGCAAAATACTACATTGGTAATATCTAAGAGATGCTCTCAGTCAGTTCTGGAGGGGATGCTTACTCATTTTCTTGAGTGCAGAGTTGGTCCCTAGGCATTTGTGTTGGCAGCAATGCTGCAACACCTAGCCTTTTGGCACTAGTTATGTAAGGATCTAAATATGCTGGGGTGACTCACCTCACTGTCTGAACAGAGCTGTTTGAACAAGAATAATGCAGAGAGTTCCCCCAGCAATGGGTGCAGAGGAATCCCAGGAGACGTGTCTCCCAGCTTGGTGGCTGCATCTGGTGAAGACCTGCTCTTCATGGGACTCATCTTGCCTCTTCTTCCCCACTATTTGTCAAGCCCTCTAAGGCATGTCAGTCATGCCACTGAATCCTCTAGCCATCAGTCTGAGTCTTTACTGAGGACATCCCAAACCCTCTCTTGTCTCAAGGGAACCTGCATCCTTTTGTTTCATTTCCTCCCTTTCCATTTTCTAGCTCTCTTCCTCAGGAAAGCTCCACTCCAGAAGCAGGTAGTGAAGCAAGCCTGGATGCAGGTTATTTCCCTTCATCACTCTGTGAGCAGCATCTCACTACAACCACTTGTGGACATCATGATGCTTAACTCTTCCATCCTTCTCCACTCCACCCAGGCCTTGTCTGATCTACCAGAAATCCTTGTGCCACTCTGCGAAGGAGACTCATTACTCTTGTCCTCTTTCATGAACTATTTGTTTCTGACTTTTTCCCATATCTTAGTACTCAATCAGGTCAAAGATAGGTCTCTCCCAAAGAGGCAAATTTGTATTTCCTGTAACTTTTGTGGACAAAAGCTATTTGTCATTATGCCACTGCATAAACTTTGTACCACTATCTCAAAAATAGTATAATTTTCTTATAAACACCTCAGACTCATAATAGTATTGGAATTTGCCTTAAACATTTCAGCCCATTGTACTTTACAAACCTGAACTCCAGTGCTGCCATCTTCACAGCAAGAAATGTTAGGGAGCAGGATTGGTCCCTGCTATGGCTTCTTTCTTGCTGAGAGCTCCAGTCACGATGCCAGTGTCCCTCATATCTGCTCTCCTCATGCCCTCAACAGTGTTTTGTTTCTGGGTGCAGAGATGCCTGGTCCAACAAGATGTGTGGAGAGAGACCTCACCTCCACTCACACTCTGTGGGCTCAGGAGGTGGAAAAGATTCTGTGCTCCAGCTGGCTTGAAAAGTTTGAGGAGCTGCAGATAAGAAGCCTCAGCTCCAGAGGGAGCTCCAAACTCTGCCTGCTGGCTTGATAGAGGCAAGTAATCGTGGTCCTTCTCAGCATCTGCTTGCTAGTGAACAGACAGCAGACTGCCCCTTCTCTATGCCATCACCTCTTGACTGGTGTCCCAACATGAGAAGGTCCCAGTCCCAGTCTCAGTCCCAGACCCAGTCCCAGCCTCTAGCTCTTCTCCAGGGAGTCTGTGACAGTGGTGCCTAATCCAACTCAGGGGTTTTCCTCCTGAGGGCAACTCCTGCTTCTCAGACATCTCCAATTTCTTTTGTGTGTGAACAGGCTAGAGAATTTATCCTGGATAGAGGGACCCTAACAGAGATTTTAGTCTACTGACTCCAAGATGGATTTCTTAGGGACATTTAGAACTATTCATTTGGATCTAAGGTAAAATCCATGTTGAAATTTCAGGCATGGAGCACAGTGCATCACTCACCAATTCTGGACACAGTGATGTTGAATCTAGGATGTAGATAGTTTATGCAACAGCCCAAATATCCCTATCTTCTAGTGGTTTCAGTAGATACTGAGTACCTACATAGCACAATGCAACCCTCAACTTCCACAAAGCTCAACTGAGCAATGTCCAAATACATTGAAATTTGGAGGACTGGGAATTAGTGGCAACGTGTTAGGAAGAAAGCAGAAGCGCTGCCTGCACTGTAGCACGTGGATTATTCTCAAGGAAAATGCAAAAACCTAAGCCAACCACCCTACTGAAGTGCTGGTTATAGATTAAAAAGAGAAGGAGGGAGCTTGGAGGAGAGGTCAGGCATCATGGATTTAAAAAAAAAAAAAAAGGAAAAAAAAAGTAAAAACACAAAGCAAAACATCTAAGACGAGAACTTGGAAAATTTCCCGCGATTTGAGACACTTGAATTACCTCAGAACAAAGGCTGTTGACTTTCTTCATAAGGAAAGTCTTGTTTATAATAACCTAAAAGCTGGGTAAAGAATTGTTTTCTTCTTTATTGATTTATTGGAAGTTTAAAAAAAGACTCTTTGGAGTGAAGCAAGTTTAGTTCAGGCGAGATGAATGAATAAAAATTCCAGTTATCTCAACCATTTTAAAGTATTAAGATTCCTTCTTCAATTTATGCACTAATCTGTACCTCAAAAGAAGTTTGAAAGTGTATTACTGAAGGGCTTTCTTATTCATGTTTTGAGATGTCTTTCTTCCCATTTCTGTGTAAACAATTTTTGAGGTAAGGATGAAATCACACCTGCCAGTTCAGTGGACTTATGGACCCTCAATGATATACCTGGAAGTCTTGATGCAGAAGTCAGTGGGTAAAGTCTGCTTTTTCTTGCACAGAACATGAGGAGGGATTCTAAACCAGTGGATCCATTAGTAAACCTCACAAATTTAAATAGAGTGTGCCAAGAAAGAAGGGCTATGAATAAATGTTCAAGACATGGATAATGGCTCAGAACTATTGAGGATGGATTCTCAGGTAACCTGGAGTCCTCAGAAGGACAATCATTTAAGGACCCTGTTGAAGGCAATTAGGAAAAAAGGTCCACAAGTTTGGTCCTGTGAACACTTCTGGAAAAGGCAGATGCACTGGGAGAGAGGAGCAGTATCTGGATCTGGAGAATGGATGTGATGGGAACACATTCCCCTTTTATCAGGGTGGAGGCATGCCTGGGGAGGTAGAGCAGGATTTCTGTTGGTCCTGAAGAACCATCCCAGGTTGGGCTGCTGTATTTTGCATCTTATGGAGTGGACAAAAAACAGCAAAAGAGAGACTAGTCCTGCTGACATACAGATAGGCAGCTAATGTAGAGAGAATTTTTCTGAATCCTCTGGGTGAGGGCAAGATTTGGGTTAAAAATTCCAAAAGAAGGGTCAGGTTTTGTTAAAGCCAAAAGTAGCACCTGCTCCATGGGTTCTGATCTTTGCTCAAGGAAGCACATACACAACTAACTCCCACTAAATCATTCTGGTCCCATTTACACCTTCAAAATGTAAGGCAAAATTTTTTTAAAAAGCCAGGCAGGAACCAAGGGCTTTTGTTTTCCCAACACACACTTTTTTTCCCTTGTTTTGGATTGCATGCTTTAGATCTCCAAGAAATCCACAACAAAATGAATTCCTGCATCCAGACTATCTGCACATCACTTGTCCCAGTGAAACCACAATAAATGTGAACACAAGTTTAGGATCTGCTCCAGTGATTTATTAGCTGTCTAAAGCCAGGGCTATAAATCACTGGAGACAGAGACCAAATCTTTTTCCTTGAATGACTGTAAGACCACTGCACAAGTAATACTAGAACATCTCCCTTCTGTCTATCTAACACATGGGATGGAATGCAGGGCTCATGGTATAGTCCTTCAGTGAAATGAGCAGAAGCAGAGATGCCTTCTGCATGTGAAGGTGTGCCTGCAAGGAATTACTGGCAGCAGGATGGGGATGAGGAGGCAATTGTTCCCCTGTCAGGAATACAGCAACTCTCAGTATACTCCATATTTTGGCCTTGTGCAGAACTTTTTGCTTCAAAGGACCTCACAGCCCTGTTGCTCACTTGTATGTGGAGAAAAGCCTGTGCCCAGCTAAAGCTGCAGGCGGTTTTAGTAGGCAGCAAGTGATTGGTAGGTGGAACTGGCCCAGATGTGCAGTTAATGCACAGGTATTTGCATAAGGGCTCTTTAATGACTGCCTCTGATCAAGTTTGCTTCGCACCCAGAAATTTGTCTACTGTTGTGACTTGCACAAAAAGCCTCCTTGTGCTGCCAGCTCCACTTCTTCAGCAAGTGCTCACAAGCTCTTTGGGTCAGGAACCTGGTATCTTTCTTTGTATTAATGCAGTGATCTCTGTCCTGGCTGCCATTCCCAATTCCCCCATCCTTTGCTGTATCTCAAAAAAAGGGAGTGGGTGTGAAGACAGGAGGAAAAAAAACCCCAAAAACAAAGGCAAGAACATAGGTGGGAAAGGAGCTTCCTCATTGCCTTGCCCAGGAACAGTCCCATAGGATGCCTTGCACAAAGCTAACTACTGCTCCTCTCAGTCCTGTCTCTATCTAGTCTTGGCTTACCTGAGATGTTTATGCTCTTACTGTTCTCCTGGACTCTCCTCCTCTCCATTTCTCTTATGATTTACCATGTTGGAAGCTTCAGATGGAGTGGTCACCAAGACCAAGCAGGAAGTGTCATTTGATTAATTCCTTGCAAACAGGTTCTAGCAGCACCAGTAACACTGTTTTGAGCATTCCCCACCAGCAGTTGCCACATTTTTGAAGTCTCAGGGCCTGACTGATCATTCACATTCAGTTCAAACCACAACTGTCTTCACTAACTGTCTGCAATGAGAATGATCCTTGGTGAAGAAGTGTTGCAACTAGGTAGAGGTGCATGCCCAGGAGCTGCTAAGATGGCATCATAGCCTTCATCCCACTCCTTGGAGGTCCTGGGGACTCAGCAAGCACAGGTATCCCATGCACCATGATCTGTTCCATGCAGGGAGTATCAACAAGACTGTCATGTTGGTCAACCTGTCTCCAGCCCATTTGTGCTGTGCTCAGGGCTGTCATTGCCCTGGTACCCGCCCTGAGCAGCTGCAGACAGGTCTCTTGGTCTTCATCTTCTCCTTTTCCAGAAATTCTCAAGCTGTTTTTATGGAGTCCAACAGCTGAGTCTGTCTCTAACGTGTGAAATTTATTATCTTCAGAGTTCTGTGTGGATGCATATTTTAAAGTTTCAATGTTAATATTCATTCCTTCTCCTTTCTAGGTTTTCTGTATAATAATAATAATATTTCCTTGTCTGATTTTTTTTTTGAGGCAGCAGAAAAATGTTCTATCAGCTGATCCAAATTTCTTTATTCCTGGCAACATCCTCTGATTAGATACAGAGAGCAGTGCTGCTCTCATTTTATTGTCACTACTCTCCCACTACCAGGTCAGGTTCTACAACACCCAGATTTCTGCAAGCCTTCTTATTGTAAAGCCACTGTCCCCAGTGTGTTGGCTGAGAGGCCAATGACACAGTATCACGGAATTGTTAAGGTTGGAAGAGACCCCTAAGATCATCCAGTCCCACCTTTAACCTACCGCCACCAAGTCTACCCTTAGACCATGTCCTCAAGCACCGCATCT
>VXBZ01004564.1:287153-312251 GCA_013399135.1 Heliornis fulica | reverse complement strand
CTCCTCGTAGGGCCTGTTCTCCAGACCCTTCACCATCCTCGTTGACCTTCTCTGGACACACTCCAGCACCTCAACGTCCTTCTTGAAGTGATCATGAAACCCTAGATTGCTATTCTGAAAAAAATAAATTATTTTGATGGTTAAGAGTGGCAGGAGGGACAGCAAACAGTGGCATGAATGTGGAATAGGACTTGGTGGCATACTGCTTTGTGATCATAACAAGTAAAACACTTACATACTTAAACAAGTTGTAAAATTGTGGAGCCCTTAGAAGTTGCAGAAACCTGCCCAGCATGTTCCAGAGAACTGTCAGAAGAACAGGAGTTCCTGATGGCAGTGGAAATGACTGAAGGACATGATAGCAAGGACATCCCTCCATGAATGTGTTGACTCTGCCCTTCCATGGCACAATGTCACCTCTATCTTGGTCTATGCAGCTCCATTAATGCAGTGTTAATGCAGCTCCTTTATATGCTGATGTTCCCCTGTGTTCAGGGGAAAAAAAAAGTAAACCATTAACTAAAAGACCCCTTAATAATTGATAAAATAAAGGGTGAATGTTATATTATTCAAACACATGCTTTTCTTTTTAAACTTCCTATGTTGCCTGCACATGTAGACATAATTTACTTTTTGGGTGATTGCCATTTTGTGTTTAACTTGTGAGTCTGACACCGTCCCAGTCGGCATCGTGTATGATCTTGAAAAGAAAGGGAACAATGAAAGATTTGCAGATCACACAGAATTATTGAGGTCAGTCAAAACCTTGGAAGAATGGGAAAAACTCCAGGTGGACCTGCCAAAGGCAGGTGAATGAGTAAATTGGTGTCAGATGAAATGTAAGATGGATAACCACCAGATTAGGAGGAATAACTTGAGCTTCTTAATTTTTTTATGTGGCTGGGTGAGGAAAACCTGCATGTGGTCAGGTACAAGAAACTCCCAACTCAAAGCTTGGAGGTGGCAGAAAAGAAAGAACAAAGTGATGATGGGTTGTATAAAGAATGAGACAGAAAAGTGATGCTGAAAATATGCTAATATTATTAGATAAATCAATGCTCCTCTCTCACTGGCAATATGCTGAGCAGTTTGTCACCTAATTTAAGGAGGGGGTAAAAAGTAGAGATTTCAGAGACAAGCAATGAAGATAAGTGGCCTGAAAAAATTTCTGTAAGAGGAAATGCTGAAAAGTCCCTTGCCTACCTCTCTCTGATATGTGCCACAGTCTCCATTTATCTTTTTCCTTTGCCTGCAAGTAATTTTGTTCTCCTTCTGCTTTCCATTATTTTGATTAAGCACTTTTGGAGGCTCTGATGTATGAAAGACTATATGTGAAGTGCTCTAGACCAGTGTTGCCCCTTCAGTTCCTGCTTTGCCTTAATTGTACTCTTAGCCCTTTGTTTGGGTATCCACTTATTTCATTTGTCAGGATGTTGGAAAGTGGCCTTTGCTTTGAAATCTTTTTTTTTTCCAGCTAATTTTAGTTTGTTTTATTACATGCACATTGTCCAAGAAAGTGATTAATAATACTGCATTGCCTTCATGGCTTGCTGAAAATCTTGGCTGAAACTTTTCCTTTTTGACAAAATAATGAGTCTTTGAGTTTATGAAACCTTTCCCAGAAGTAGTAGCTTTCTTCNTAAAAAAAAAATAATAAATTATTATCTCTGACTGTTTAATCCAAGCCATTAGCTTCCAGCTACTGCAGCCATACAATGACAGGTCTTTAGCAACTGTGGCATCCTGTGTCACCCTGAATGGATTTCACATGCTATAAGTGCTATAGTAACCACCCTCTTCCATCATCTTCATCATGAATACCCCTTACCTCCAGGGTGGTTTCTAAGTGCCTCTAATGAACTCTCTAGGAGCACTCCAGCACCACTCAATTCCTCATTTAGGTGTAACTTTGAAAGGATATGAAGAACCTTAAGAATTCCCTGTTTAAGTCCAACAAGATAAAAATCACCCAGCCCTGAGCATAATGGACCACAAGAACCCTTCTGTAACTCCTGCATCAAGAGCTGCAGTCTGTGGCAGGGTAGGGTCTCTGTTCATTTGTCTATCTGAAAAGGATATGAAGAACCTTAAGAATTCCCTGTTTAAGTCCAACAAGATAAAAATCACCCAGCCCTGAGCATAATGGACCACAAGAACCCTTCTGTAACTCCTGCATCAAGAGCTGCAGTCTGTGGCAGGGTAGGGTCTCTGTTCATTTGTCTATCTGAGATGGCTTAGGGCAGGTGAACACCTACCCAGTGCTGGTGAATATAAGATGTTCAATAGGGCAGTTCAGGGCTTTGCCTGGCTGGAGCAGCAGCTCAAGGCCAGACGTGTCTCAAGTGGTGCAGAAAATCGTGTGCTGTGACTGAAATGGGCTTTGCAGTTGGGATCCAGGTTCCACATTAAACTCTGTGTGCTTCTGTGTGAGCTTAGGTGTCTCTAGTCTGACCACAGCCAGTGAAGAGCAGATCAGTACAAGCTGGGGAGCATTCCCACCCACCTCATGGAGGCACCTACTGAGGATGTGCAAGGCCCATTTTCCACTAATTGATCAGACACTCGGTGACTGGAATGGGAACCAAGATAACCACATACTGATACCAGCATGCAGCTTTCTTAATCTGTACCTGAGTCTCCTCCTAAGTGAAGTAGAGCTTCTTGTATCTCTGGGACATTTGATTAGGTATCTGTTTGATCTAGTGCAGGTTTTCTCCTACACTGCAATGCATATGTCCTATTTTCTTTCTTCAGATGTTTGTATATTTAGCTGGAGGGCAACACCATCCTCTCTGTAGTGAATACTGTATATGAGAGTGGGAAAAAAATGTCCAGTTCCAACTTATCTTGTAAACTTTCTACTCAAAGTGTTCTACATTCTCTCCTGATGCATTAATTTTTCATTTTAATGATAAGTCATTTCACTGTTTCCCAACACTAAGTGGCCCAGGGCTGTGAAGGGTCAGTGGTGGAAACAGCTGTCTTGATGTCTACATGAATTGATCCCTTTTTCCATTAAATCAGGCTCCAAAAACAGGCTATAAAATTCGGGATCAAACTCAAAAAAAGAAGCACTTTGTGATGTTGCTTCCCTGGTGAGAACCAAAGTAAGAGAATGGAGAATGAGGCTGGTACATAGCAGGCAGAGGAGGGATCCATATTTATTTACATGCCACTTGACCTCAGAGGTCACATCACTCCCTGCCAGTGTTTAGGTTTTATCTTTTCAATATAAATGCAAAGGACGGTAATAGTGGGGAAAACAGCTGCATCATAAGTGCTGACACAGTGTCAGGCACAGTGAGAACAGGGGCAAAGTTCATATATTATTTCCCCTAAGGGCAATTTTGATCTTCAGTGATGTTCATTGCATAAAGAATCTTGAGGTGACCTCTTCTGGGCCTGGTTTCAGCCTACCCTCAGCTTCTGATCTGGCCTTGGCTGCTCCTGTGGAAGAGCAGCAGACCTGCTGTGAATGTTGTCTCAGACCTGCCTGTTGCCTATGGGGTACTTTGCAGCTGGTTTCTGGCTGAGGGAATGCAAAATATGTCTGATGCTGTGACCCGAACTCAACCTGCCCCGGGGTTTGTTCCTCCCCACTTGCCTCAGCTCTGGCCTTTCCAGATCTTTAACAGAGGAGTGGAGGGGATGGGGTGGGCAGGTCTGCACACAACTCATGTGGGCAAAGGGAAAGCCACTCAGGGCAAAATCACTGAAAAATGCAGAGGTTCTTCTGAAGGCATCAGCTCCACAAACCCATCCTGGCTGCAGCTGCTCTCCCTCATACTGTAACATGCATGCTGAAACTCAGCAACCCAGCACCTCATCTCTGACAGCAGCCAGCATCACACTTCAAAGAAAGGCCCAAGTACCACTTGGAAGAGGAAGACCTGCTCCCCCATCCCAATGTCCATATGAACGGTCCAACCATCTGGACCTGGCAGCAGGTTTTGACCTGGCATGAGTTAGCAGAAGTTCCTTCCTCAGCAGCCTCTACACCAAAAGGAGGAGTCCACAGCCAATCCAAAAATACTTTTTTCCAGCACTCTTTGTCCTCTGCCAGTGGGTGAGGAGCCTCGGTGGCCATGGCTCCACAGGCTCTGTACAAGTCTTGGTCAGTCCTTGTTGAGAAGGTGACCTGCATGTCCCTTTTAATGGAGGGAGGCTGTAATGCTACTACAGCACAAATGCCTGTCACAGTCTGGGGTTGGACATCCTTGTAAAGGATCTTCCTACTGACTCCATCAAACCAGGAATGTGACAAATCCAAGCTTGGACCTGGCCTTGTGGCTTGACCCAGCAGAGACAACAACTTCAGATTGCCCCAAGCTGGTGTCAGGTCCCTGGTGTCCAAGGACACACATGGCTTCCTGTGGATGTGTTCTCCCAGGAAAGGTAATGCTCATCCAAACTTCATAGCTTCACCTACACTTGCCTTTAGATCCAGGCATGCTTAAAGGTGAAAATAAGGGTGGTTGGGTTATTTGGTTTTTTGGTTTTTTTTTTCTGGAAAAACAAGAGTTTAAATTCCTTATTATGACATTTGAGAGAAAATTACAAAAGAGAAAATAAAACAGATTTCTAGACCCCAAAGAAATTTGTTCTATAGGACATCCACCCAGTGCACTCCATCCCTGGGAGACTTTATTGTCTTGCATGTTTGTCCTTCCCTTTGAAACAAAACTTGAAGGTTGTAGGTTGCACTGAGTACTGATAGGCATGTGATATGTCTATATTTTCCTACTCCACCAATTTGGCCTGGTAAAGATGGGTCTTCTCTCTACCACTTGGTCTTATTTCAGATAAAGAGAGAAGCTGTCTTCCACAAATGCCAACCTTTGTATTCAATGTTAAGTATGTGCCTCAGCTCAGCCTTTGCTGGGCTCGCATTTAAAGGTCAGCTGGTCATATCTCTATTAAAAAGCTTTACAGGCATCTGGACATGGCCAAAGAAGATGTAAGTCAGGTGCTTTCCCTTTGAAAAAAAGGACTTTGTCAAATATATCTGTTGTGGTTTTATGTCTGTGCTGATCACTGTCCAGCAAGAAATGGGTTCTATAGGCAAACTGAGGGGAAATACTTGCTCAGATTTTTATCTGTTGTTTTGGTTTTGTTTTTTTTCTTGTTTTTACAAAGTTTTGGTCCTGGCTGTAGAAGGAGAGCATAGACTATCAATTATAGGGACAGCATGCACTACAGAGCTGAAAGTGTCTTCTTAATCTTGGAAAAAAAGACAAGATTTTCTTCTAAAGGACTCTAAGAAGATCCCACTTACCTCTTGTTCCTTTGAAACTGTCAACAGGCATGCCAAAAAAAAAAAGGGTAGGAAGAGATTTCACTCAAGTTTCTGTGTTGAAATACTCTTGTTCCATGTGTTTCCAGTATGGTGATAACATGAATTTCTAGTATCTTCCTGAAGAAGTCTAGAGGTCCTACACAGTTATGTAATATTTTTCATGAATGTTTTATAACTGTTTAGTCACCACCTTGTACACACAAAACATGAGACATGAAATTCCACCAAGCTGACACCTCTGGACTTGAACTTCGTGTTGAAGTGTGATTCTCTTAACTCTCAGCAGCAGGAATGGAGTCACAGTTTTTATGTTTTTAAAACATCAAAAAGGCTCTGTTTTATGCCCCCTTCTATAAAACAGAGCATCTCCAAGGGAAGATGCTGCCTTTGAAAACACACATTTCCAGTCTGGGATGAGGAGGGATCTCTAATGAGGCAGGAGACTCCTGAGTAAAGGGATGTGCTTCATTGACCCTGTACTCTTTCAGGCACATCTCAGTCCCCACTCCCTGCAGAGCTGTTCCAGTACAGCTGCTTCCATAACCACCCCTTGCCACTGGCTCAGCGATGGGGACGGCGGCAGGGCCGGACACGTGCGGCTGTGCCGAGCGGTCCTGGACACCCCGCTGGACCCAGGTGTCCTCTTCGCTCTCCTACGCGACGCTCAGTCTCCTCTTTTCCACCAGACCCTCCGTGTGTGCATACCACATCCTTAAAAAAAATAAGTTAAAGAGCACAAGCTATTTCCCTGGTTGGCAGCAAGCACAAAGAATTGTTCACTAGATCTATTGGCTCCTTAAAAACAGGAAATGTTCTTTCCTTAGCACTGCTCTCCAGCAGGGGTGATCCGTCCTGCGCCTCTTCGCCTTGCTGTGGTGAAGCTCTGTCCTGGCACACTCTGCCTGGTTTGCATGAGGTGTACAGCATGTCTGGAGGTAACTGATGTGAACACAAAGTACAGAGATCAGTGGGGTGTTTTATCTCAGCTGCTGGAAACAGCCAGGATCAGGCACGGCAACACACAAGCAGTGAGCTGGCGCTTAGAATGTTCCAGTGCCAGTCAGCATTCCTCAGTTTGGAGCTTTATTGCCAGTGAAAAGGCAGAAGAAACGCTCTCTGGGGTCTCCTAACTTTTCTTTTGCTGCTGGCTTTTGCCTTCCACCTTTAGACATGTCTACACATATGGATTAGTGTTCTCTCTTTGATCCCGTGCAGCTGTATGTGTGTGTCTGACTCGTGTAGTGCAGGAGGTTTGAAAAAGAGCACTTGAGGGGATAGGGCTCGTTTGGAAGGCAATCAAGGGGGGGGGGCATTTCATCAACAGGCAATAGCTTTTCTGGAAGCAGTAGGAGAGGAATCAATGTGTAAAGTTTTTTGTTTTCTTAATCATGCTCCTATTCTGTCTTTCCTGGGAGATTTATGAGCCTCCAAATGTTGGACAAACACCAATAATAGTTACACGTTTTTAGCATCTGAATGCTTTGCTTTGCCTGGCTTCATAAGGAAAGACAAGTCCAGACAAGGTGGTCCTCCAGAAAATGGTTTATTGGGACAGCATTCTGGCCTGCAGCCATGGCACCTTGGGCAGTGATCTTATCAGACCTCCTAAACAGAGCAGGGTTGGGCCTGTTTGTTACTTCAGTGGAAGACCTCCGAGGAGGAGAACCTGGGTGTTGCAAGACCTGGTATCGATTGTTCTCTGGGTGATGCTTTCCCTGGAGAGGAATGAACCAGTACTTCAGGCTACTGTGCTGCTGAAATGGAACCACTTCAAGGAGATGCAAAGCCCAGCTGAGCTGAGGTTGAAAGGCAGAAGGAATAAACAAAATGTGACCAATAATTGTCAGTGGTATTTCAGGAAGTGAGAGAGGAACTGGCCATTGATTTCCAAGGAGATCTGGGTAGCTAAATTCTGCAGGTTCCTTTGGGAATCCTAGTCCAGCTGTGTGTCTTTGAAGTGTACAGTTGATCTGGAAGAAATATCAGCAAGGGTTTGCTTGTTTCTTATTTTAGCCAGCTTTGATATGTAGTCTGAACTTTACCTTAACTTACAGTCCTTTGGAAGTGCTCTCATTCCATTTTCTATTGAGTACTGACTTGTCTGGCAGGTTTGATGTGATTTCAGATAACCTTCTGCTGAAAACAACCACATCCATAATAATGACACTTCTGGCCTTGGCATGACTGTACTTTTGGACTTGATCAAGGTGCCTAAACACAGACTTTTAGTGACCTTTGAGACACCTTAAGGTATCTGAGACATCTTCAGAAGGTAGTAGATATGATAGGTCTACAGAAGACCCATTCTCTTCTTGGATGGCAGCTGGTGGACAGGTGGGCTGCCCATTCTTGGGTGGAACTAGATTCCTGTGTGTAGGTTACTGGACTGAACTGCCCATGCCCATAGTTTTTAGAGTCAGAGTGGACTAGCATGTCTTCAGGATGAGATCCAACTCTTAGTTAAAGCAACTTATTGTAGGTGTCCACATCTAAGATTCTATAGCTTGGCTAGGGGTGTAAGGTCTGATTTCAGTCAATGGAGAGATAGTAAATAAGTCAAAGGAGTACAGAGTGATGCAGTCCACCCTAAATGGACATCAAGTGATCAGCTGGATTGCTCTTTAGGCTCCATTGACCAAGTGTTAAATTGACTTTCACATATATGGCTAGTGACAACTCAGACTACCTGTGTACCCCCTCCAGTCTCCAGCACTCACTGTAGAAAAGCAAAGTCACCCAAGGCTCTTATGACACATCTGCTCCTTGTAGGTGTTTGGGACATGTTAAGATGTGTCATATTACAATTACTGTCTATGTAGAAGAAAGTGAAGAGCACTCCACATGTCTGACAACTTTATTGTAAGACTGGAGCTATAGTGCACATGGACTCACTGGGCTGTAGGTGGCTCAGTTGCAGGCCGCATCCCACCCCTTTCTGGTCTTAGGAATAATCCAGAACAGACACTTTTTTTCCTGGGAAAAAAATACTGCATTAGATTTTAGAACTTTGGCAGTAAGAAAAGGTCTTTTATAATTTTGGTGTTATTCACAGCAGGGTTCTGCTGCAGCAGCAATGTTTGTTATTAATACTTCTGTATAGACAATCCCTGGATCAAATGGTAGACAAACTAGAAGGAAATCATAGTCACAGAATGGTTTGGGCTGGAAGGGACCTTTAAGATCAGATTTAATTCCAAACCCCACCGCCATGGGCAAGGACAGCCCCCCACCAGCCCAGGGTGCCCCAAGCTCCATCCAACCCAGCCTTGAACCGTGCCAGGGATCCAGAGGCAGCCACAGCTTCTCTGGGCACCCTGTGCCAGGGCCTCCCCCCTCCCTGGGACAGATTTCTGCCCCCCAGCTCCTCTTCCTCTGCCCTCCTGCAGCTGAAGGCCTTTCCCCTGGGCCTGGCCCTGCCTGCCCTGGGCACCAGCCCCTCTCCAGCTCTCCTGGAGCCCCTTGAGGGACTGGAAAGGGCTCAGAGGACTCGCTGCAGCCTTCTCTTCTCCAGGCTGAACCAGCCCAGCTCTCCCAGCCTGGCTCCAGAGCAGAGCTGCTCCAGGCCTCAGACCATCTTCATGACGTCTAATGGAAATGACTGTAGAAGACAGAAATGCTCCAACTGTTTTTCCTTACTGTTTTTTTTTCCTGTTTTGAATGCAAAGATTTTGGAGTAAGGACTTTTCTTACCCTGTACATGCACAGATTTCATTATCTTGATATGGCCTCAATTGTTATATTGTACAACTAACATATACTAATCCTTGCTGTGTGTTTTCCAGTTCACTACATAAAAGACTCAATTGTTGGTTCTTTCTGCCACTTCCCTTAGGAGACTATTGCATATTCTGTTCACTCTCATTTGATGTATAATTCTGGCTGATTATTCTTGATGGCGTTGCGTGACTAATTACCAGTATCATAACTTGTTTTCTAGCATCATAACATTTTTTCTATTTGTGTCTTTGCATCTGATAACAAGCCATTATCACCCAAAGAAATGATGCTATCATTAGAATATGATGTAGTGGGACAGAGAAGTTTTAGCTAGCTGGTGGTAACATTAATTTTTTTCTTTTCTTACACAGAACTTAGTCTAAAACCCATTGCTGTTAAGTGACATCTATCCTTTGACTTCAGTGAGCTTTGCACTGGGCATAAATTCAAGACCAACAAAATCTTCAGGGATGTATGTCCTTTTGATTTTAGTGGAGACCTAGCCCTTATCCTCTTAAGCACAAGTTAGGGATGTAAAAAACAGCACACAGAAAATTGTAGAAATATTTAAGATTTCCCTTCAGTGTCTTGTTACTGGTCTCTTATATCTTCATTCTGTAATTCTGGGAATTATCTATTTGGGGCTTCTTCCTAAGTTTCTCACAGCATCATCCTGAAAACTGTGAGAGTTACACAAAAATATATAAAAATAAATAAACAAACTTAATAAAAATAAATCTTGAAGTGGCTTTTTTCATACAGACAACATGCATTTTTAAGCCTGTTACCTTTAGCCTGAACACCTTGTATTTTACATGCTTCCACAGTTGATAGTGTTTCATTCTACAGATCCCATCAGAAATTAATGTCTATAAACATGTGGTGAGAGTAACCAGATGGGGAAAAAAGAAGTTTTCTTGAAGGGGATTTTGCTGAAAGAATATTTCCAGTGGATCTGAAATTGTTTTTGCATTCAGAGTGTATTCAAATAAGAAGTGTGACAAAATAACAATGTGGTGTTGAAAAAATGTAATAGATTAATAAATGGATTGTCATACTAAGTTAACATTAATAGATGGTTTATAGTGCAAAGTAACAATGCTTTGCTGGTGCCAGTCATCTCAAGACACTGGTGCTCAGCCATACTCACATTTTGAGGGTGTGAGTTTTGACACCTAGAATCTAAAGTGATTTAGAAAACACTATATTTTCAGGGGATATTTTTATTATCCCCTGGAACTGATAATGTGTATTAGGGTTATTTTTGGGGCAATACTGTCTCTTCCCAAGGAAGAGAAACAACACTCTATTTCTCAGAGGTATTTGGGGAAAAAAACCACTATCAGCCTTCCCAGTGAATTTCAGTTATCAAAGAGTTCCTTTGCTCCTATTTCTTTTGAAAATTCTTTCAGAATACATCCCTTTTCTGCTTACTTTTCTGCTGTTTTTTGGCAATTCTCTTTGCATGTTGGCAACTAAGGAAATAATTTCCTAGCCCCTGCATTTGCAAATATCTTGTACAAATGCCCAGTGCTGCTCAGATCCCACCATACAGCCAGTTGTCTTGGATGACTTTCTTTCCATCTACTTAGATTGATCCCAAAGAGAAGAGGGGCTGATGAGGCCACTGATTTAACTTGATCTTTGATCAATGATAACAGAGTTATCTTCTGGACCACCAGGGTGTAAATATGAAAATAAATGAGTTAATTTCCTGTGGAGTCTAAGCTATGATCAAGCCTCTTCCATCAGGATTCCTGCTTACAGTCATTGAGGTAATGTTACACCTTACAGACAGGTAAGAAATATCCTCTGAAAGTTCAGTGATAGTAAGAAACTCTAGGCTTGAGAGGGTGTTCTTTATGTCCTTATATAAAGACAGATATGAGCATCTTTTGTGTTGTCCTTAAAATAACCCTTTATCATGAAGATGTAGCTAGAAAAATCATCATGAAAAATGGGGCCGCCCTGGACACAAATGTGCATCATATCCTGTGTATTTTGAAGGGATATTTATCTGCTTTACTGCAAGGTCACAGAAAAGTTCAGAGCATTTTCCTTATAAAGTGGAAAGCTGTGGTGAAAGGGATTTGATGATCTTCATTTAAGTCTCATCAGAACGTGGTTGTGTGACTTGTGCAGTCACTTTCCTTTCTTGCAAACACTTCAAACCTTTGGTGGTCAAAAGTGTTCTGGCTGGGGGTAGAGAGTTGTATAAATTTATTTCCAATAGTGGGTCAAGAACACTTGATAAACATTTGTTAAGTTCTGGTCACCAAAAATGATGTAATTTCTGTGAAGGGATGACCTGGCTTTCACCATTTCTGTGGTCCTGTTACTGCTGGTCTTGTCTTTTGCTGATGTCCACAATAATCCTGTCCAACCTTGTTCAGATATTCCAATAAGATTTAGATTTTAATAAAACTTGTAATAAACAAGAGTGTATGACTGGACAATGGTAAATTTTCTTTTTGGGGGAAGGAGGGGAGGCGGGGGGAAGGCGGATTTTTTTCCAAACATGTGTAAAGTATTTGGCATTTTCCAGAGACATTGAGCCACATTATTTGATTCACTGTTGGCTTTTTTTTTTTTTCTGGAAAAGAAGTCCCCTATTGTTGAACCCTTTAGAGCAGACACAGAGAGAGCTATAGGGCAGCAATGAAGACACTGTTGGCTAACATACAATGAGCAGCTCATGGAGACCAAGCTGTGACAATGTCATTGGTGTGGACAAGGCATCAGAAAAAGGTGTATCAGAAGTGTCTTGGGATGTCCTATTTGGGACCCTCTGATAACCATAGAATCTTTTACTAGTGAGTCAGAGTAAGGCCATGTAGTGTGTCCAGAGTACTGTTTAACTGAAAAGGAAAGCCTCCTATCTTATCTGGGATTAGACTAAGGAATTTACATCTCCCCAGGCTGAAGAGTGTTTTCCCATCCTGTACCTTGCTCTGTTACTGGTGTTATAAATAGGGACTGGAGTTTCATTTCCCTAGCATTCAGCTGGTGAGGGCTTTCTGTGGGAACACAGGGCACAGAAATTAAATACTTTGCAGCAGTGGTTTGAGTGTGCTGGTTTAGCTTGTTCTGAATGCAGTCTAAAAACCAGAGACTCACTGAGAGGGTGGAAGTTAGATTTGTGCATAACCAGAGAGATCCTCAGGAGTTCTTGTAGGGACAGGCTGAGCTAAATCCTGAAGTCAGACTCCGTGGTGGTCCTCAGCTTTCCTGCTGGTCCTGTCCTTCCCATGCATCTCTCTGCTCCAGACAGCTAAGAAATGTCTTTCTGGGTTGAGGATGGATGGGGAAGATACACACTGTGGGAGCAGCTATACACACTTTAGATATGTCCCACTGTCACAGAGGGGTGGTTTGGGTGATCATCCTTCTTGGTTCTTCTTGCACTCTCCCATTCCCTTCCTTCTGGAGGAGGCCAGTATTAAAGTACAGGTCTCTCCTGTGGCACAGGAAATTTTAGGAGCTTTAGCACACTCAGGGCATGGTGCAGGGATCTTGGTGTCAGGGATGTCCTGGGATCTTACCCCTTTTATTTCCTTTCCTGAGGGACAATCAACATAAATAAGTAGAAATGCTGCCAGGCTTGGTGTAGTTTCTTCGTGGGTTTTCCTTCCACTGAGGCTTTGAACTAGTTAGCTAGGAAGGAGCTGTGTGGGTAAAGAGGTGTTAATTAACAGAGGTAGAAAGGCAGTGACAAAGCTGAATGGATGGATGCTTTAGCAGGATGCAGAAGGCAAATAGAACATTAGGGAATTGCAGCTTCACAAGATCAAAAATATGCTGATAGGAAAGTTGGTTAGTACTTCTAAAAAGCCACAGTTAGGAAATTAATGAATTGCTGAAGGTTTAACTGGGTCAGTGGGGGAAGTAAGCCTGATAAGGAACTCCTCATACAGGAGTATTTTGATGTTTGGATACATCTGTTTATTTTCATCAGCAATATAGATAAGATAACTTCAGGCTGTATTGTAAAGCAGGTTAAAACAGTTTGGTAAACATAGTTATTTATATGCATGAACATACTTGCAAAGAAACATACATATGGTAACATATATTAGCATACACTTCAGTTCAGGAGATTTTTCAGTCATGATTACAGTCTTTCTCATTAGACAGGTCTTTTATCACTGAAAGACGAATTTTCCAGACAAATCACTGTAATTATACCTGTGAGATAAAGTAGCGGTTTTTGGCCAAAGCAGGTCCCTCAACCTCTGTCTCATTGCTTTGAGGGAGTCCAGCCAACCTGCAGAAGCTGCCAGAAGGCAAAAAACTATTTGGATGGGAAACCAAATTACTGAGGTTGGACAGATCTTGTTCAGAAGGTCCCAGGACCAGGACAGTTGTAGCTCTGTGCTGCAGATCTGTGCAAGAAGGAGAAGAGCTACAACGATGTTGAGCAACCTGGAGTGTGAGGAAAGACTGAGAGATGAGGCTGGTCTGTCTGGAGAAGTCTGAGAGAGGATCTGATCAATGCTTAATCTAAAGCATGGGTATCTAGAGGATGAGGTCAGACTCTTCTCAGTGGCATCCATTGGCAGACCATGGACAATGGCACAAACTGGGGCACAGGAAAGTCCATCCCATTATGAGGAAAAACATCTTCACTCTGAAGGTGTCTGAGCCCTGGGACAGGCTGCCTGGAGAGGTTGGGGAGTCTCCTTCTGTGGGGAGTTCCCAAACCCACCTAGATGCCATCCTGTGAATGACCTGCTCTGAGTGATACTGCTAGCAAGTGGTTGGACTGGATGATCTCCAGAGGTTCCTGCCAGCCCCCACCAACCTGGGAGTCTGGGAGTCAAAGCTTCAGCAAGGATGTCCTGTGCTGAGACAACAAGTGGAGTGGGGAGAAGATTGCACAACCTACCCAGGAACACATTGCCACCACCTGTAGTTGTATCTAGGCAGGGTGTGAATATGGGATAGATGCTGTATATGAAGAAACAGAGCAATGGATGTTCATGCAGTCAAGTCCCTTCAATCCACAGAGAGAACATGGGAGAGAAAGCTCTTCCCTGTGGGAATCACCCACTGTGTCAGAGCCATGTGGAAAACATAGATTAAATCCCATGGAGCAGGCAGAGCAGTAGGTGGCAAGCAGCACTTTTCCCAACATCAGCTCAGTCCTGCTCAGATAGCAGGTACATGTGGGAGGATCCCAACTCCCCATCCTGCTAGGGTCCCACTAGACCTTCCAGCTAGGTTAGTCCTAGTGCTTACTACCTCTGTCAGAACCTCTTGTCTCCTCTCAGATAACATTTTGCCATTTCCCCAAGGGCAAAGGACTGTGAGAAAAAAAATCAGAGAGATGTAGAGATGCTTGGGCACAGGAACTCTGGGAAGGATCTATGGGCAGATGGAGTAGGGAGATTGCCTGTCAGTCACTTCCCTGTGTGAAATAAGGGGAGCCAAGTCTCCAAACAGGTTTCCACTAATCCAAGTCAACAGTTTACAGTGAAGAAATCAGGATCTGAGCAAGTCATCTAGGGAGCTCAAGCCATGAACAGAAAGCTTTCTCCAGTCTCCTTTCCTCTCCTTTCCCCTCCTTTCCCCAAGCCCTGGCCTTAAGCATCGGCTGAACAAGGGATGAGATTTTTCTAGATGGCAGCAATGCCCAGGAGTACAAACCCACATCCAGAACAGGGAAATCTAACAGACATGAAGCTTACAAAGCTTAGGGAGAAGGCAAGGAGCAGTCCACATGGATTCAGAGAGAGGATCAGGCTCCCAGCTGCACTGTGAAGAGTGTTCAGGGTACAGATGAGAGTGCAGGATGCGGCCTCAGTCAGGCCTGGAGAAGGAGGGTGTAGGTTACTCATCGTTGCAGATGAACTTCTTAGGCAAAGGCAACAGACTACAATAGCTAAATGGACAAATTTATTGTCTGAGACTCCCTTGCATGATAAAATCCTTCTTTGTTCACTGGTATCCAAGGACCAAGTGAAAAGGTCAGTGTGCTGTGCCAAGGAGCACTCCAGAGCTTTCCCAGTGATCATCTGAAGCTCTGTGGATGCAGAAGGGATAATACTCCTGATCTTGGGATACTTGACCAGCTGTTTCAAACTGATGGTACCTCCACTTTCTTCCATACTGCACCATCCAGTGCACACATCCTACTGGATCCCCCTACCAGCCCACAGACACAGCTTGGTACCCCATCCAGGGGATGCTTCTCCACCTGCTCTAGCTCTCTTCCTGCCTTACCCCAGTGCAGAGCCTTGGGGAACACCACCTGTGACTGGCCACCAAGTGGGTTTATTTCTGTTTTCCCCAATTCCTTGGGCCCAGACATCCAGACAGATTTTCTCCCAGGAAAAGGCACACTTGTCTAAGCCAGGTTCCTCCAGAAGAACGCTGCAGGAATGGTGTCAAAAGCTTTATTCAAGTACAGACAGACAACATCCCCAAGGAAGAGGGCTTTAAGGAAGAGGTGAAGTTACATTAATAGAAGTTGTGTGCACAATCTTGAATGTGTCACTTGTAATGTGGGTAGAGGACTGGTGAGCTCCTACCTGATTTCTAAGGCTGTTTCATGGCTGGTTATAAGCTTATGTGAAGTTCTGCATGTTTATCTCTTTACTTACTAATTGATTTCAGCACTGATGGTTTAATTACAGCCTCCCACACACACATTCTTTTTTCCTTTATACATTCCACTGACACCATCTCCTTTTTTTCCATCTGATTTTCCTGAAAAGAAGGAGCATCAGTCAGCACAGAGGCTTTGATCTTACAGGCCCTCTTGAGATTCACAGAGACAGGTACTTTCTAGTAGATCCCAACCTGACAGCAGGTATGATCTCCAGGGATCTGATAAGGTCACATAACACTTGCCCCCACCCTTCGTTTGTGGAGTCACCAGTGTGTCCCCAGTGTGTCCCCAGTGTAGGTGCAGGTCACCATGTGCAGGTAGAACTCCAAAAGTCACTCCAGAGTGCATGTGATGGGTGTGGAGATTGGGAATGGGGCACATAAGCTCCTGCTCACACCAATGGGTGGCACAGCCCCGCTGGATCATCCTGGCTCTTTCAGAGGGGGGGACTGATGGCCCTACTGCCCTGCACTCCCTGACCCTCCGTGTTTCACTGCTGGCTCACAGCAGCAGAGATGTTACATGTGTTTGGGTGAGATTCTAGATCAGTGCCTCAGAGTCCACACTTCTGCAGGTCTCTTTGCATGTTGTCTTACCTGCCCCTTCACAGGGTCTGGGCTTGGGTGTGGGNAGAGGGGGGGACTGATGGCCCTACTGCCCTGCACTCCCTGACCCTCCGTGTTTCACTGCTGGCTCACAGCAGCAGAGATGTTACATGTGTTTGGGTGAGATTCTAGATCAGTGCCTCAGAGTCCACACTTCTGCAGGTCTCTTTGCATGTTGTCTTACCTGCCCCTTCACAGGGTCTGGGCTTGGGTGTGGGACATCTGCCCCATCCTCACGTACCAGTGTGTGCCGTGGGTTGCTGGGTGCACTTCGACGTGCACAGGGCTGTTTGTTTTCTCCAGCTTGCTCTCCTTGCAAAGCAAACTTCATCTCTGAGCATCATTAGCCCCGTGCCTTAGAGCAAAAGGAAAATGACAGCTATCAGCAGAAGACAGAGCACACTCCTTGGCAGAGCGTGAAGGCCAACAACACCGTCAGTGCCAGGAAGTTTGAGGAACACACGTACTTCCCTGGATATGGAATTCAGGTACTGGGGGCAGAGAGGGAGCATGTTCCTGCCCCTTCCCCATGTTCAGAACACCTTGTTCCTCCTGCTCCATCTTTCACAGAAGTAAGTTGAGGACTGAGATGTTCCTCTCAGTGTCACCCCTTTGTTGCAGTAGAGATGAGCTGAGGATCTTTCTTCCCAGAGCCTTGTGCCCTGGCCTCTAATAAATAGTTAATGCTCTGTGGTGCTTTCAAAGGTTTCCTTTATTTCCTGCCTGACAGACAGCGGGGGAGGAACTTGGTCTGCCAGTGAAGGAGAAAGATGTTTTCCTACAGTGCTCGGATCCAGCTCCATCCACACCCTCTGCTCAGAAGGACAATTGTTTCCAAGAGCAGTACAAAAACATGCCATCCACATGAAAATAAGGAAAACTGTTTTTCCTTCTTTCTCCCCCAGCAGAAATCAGGGAAGAAACTTCTCTGCTGAGCTCCAGAAGAGAAGCCTGCAGCGAGTTGGCACCAGGAGAGACAACCCGCTGAAGGGCTCAGCTTTTGAATCACTGCAGAGTGTCAGTCAACCCACTGCCACCACACTGAGCTCAGTAGAGCTCTCTCCTGGGACAAGTGAAAGCAGAGCTCAGTCCTCCCTCACTTTCCCCAGCGTGCCAGGAAGAAGGTTGGAGAGGATGGGTGTCCTGGCTGTGTGTCTGTCACCTTTGGGTTGCCCTGAGCTAACAAGAGGTCGGGTACACACAGCCACAGTGCTCAGCAAAAATAACATGCAGCCCACCTGTCTTCTACTTCCAAAGCCTCTGAGGTAGATGACATGTTTCCTGCTCATAGCTCACCAACCTGTTAGGATTTTCTCATGGCAGAGGGCTGTTTGCTGTTCACTGTGCATTTTTTTTCCTGAGGGTTTCACTCACATCTCCTCTGTCCTGCAATTCCTAGGAATGGGTAAGAGCTAAAAGTCTTCTGTGGACAATATAGTAAGAGACAGAGCTTTAAAGGGTGCTGGTCCTTTGGAGTTCTGGGCTGCAACAGAAAATGATGGGTATTAAAACACTTAGATACTAACCAGTTTTCCCCAGTTAGCTTTTTTTTCTTCAGAGAGGCTCCAGAGAACTTTTTTCCTCTAGAGACCCTGTTACCCTCTCTGCTAAGCCTTCTTATCTTCAAAAGCTCAGCCAGACTCCTCTGTTGGTCATCCCTTTGGGACACAGCCAAGTGTAAATACCAGATTCTTGTTGGAGTCAAGGCTCACCTTCCATCATCTCATCCAGGCTGAGAGTCATGGAGAGGGTGCAGAGCTGCCCTCCACCAGCAGGAGCTTTGCCACCATCGTGATGCTTCCTGAAACACATCCTGAGGTTTGCAGTACAGAGAGCCTATACCCAACCTAGGTAAGTCACTAGCAGCTAGAGAGCCCAGGTACAGCCAGCTCTGTTCAAGCCCTTCTGCAGTGGTCAGTCCCTGTGGTGATGAAGACACTCAGGAAGATGTGTGGGCAACATCTGTATCAGTATCTTCCTGATGACAAGTGGGAAAGGAAAGCTCCAGGGACTTTCCACTTTTGCAAGCTTGGGTGGAATCTGCTTCTTAAAATTCATGAATTTTGATGTGCAATAATGCCCAGGGTGGGGGAGACACTGCAAATTCCTGGAATCAGGGCCTTGGGAATATGCAGTGTAATGCAACCAGATGCTGCATGCCATGGGCATCCTGGCCAGCTGCCTTGGACACTGTGGCAAGCAACATGTCCATCCCTGCCAGAGAACATAGGCCTTGTGTGCTCGTGCCTTGTACACATGACCCAGGAGCAACATTCTCACTGCCAGACTATCCATCAGGAGCTCTTTTTCAAAAAAGAAAAATAAAACAATAGCCATGTGTTTTTATTGGAGTTTCTAACCACTCAGTCCAAGCAGCACAAGCCATGGCTGGCAGCAAGTGCTGCCTGCTCACCCTCCTCTCCCTCCCCAGCAACAGCCTGAGTCACAGCTGTGGTCACAGACAGTGACACAATGCCATTGTCATCCAAAGAATTCAGTGTTTTCCTGCTCTGCAAAAATATTTTGTACAGTGCATTTTCCATGCTCTACAGAGGAGACACTGCAAGTGCCCCCAGGAGCGATGCTGACTAATGTTCCCATTTCTCTCCTCATGTTCCCCCAAGGTCTCAGGATTATTTATACCCTGCACAAAGAGCTCGTAGTCAAGGTTGGAGAAGTGGATTTCCTCAGGACAGCACATGCACTGAAGTGAGAGGAAACTGTGACTCCAATCTCTTGAGGTACAATTCATTGTGATCACGTCACTGGAGCCGGTTCATGGTTGAGGGCTTGGCCCAGAGGGGTTGGCTTGGACATATATAGACAATCTGGTCCCCCTATACCACAGAAGGCCATGGGACTCATCCTCTGGAGATGGCTTTGTTGTTGTGTCCTGAAGTAACGAGACACACAGCTCAGACAAGGTTCACCATGTACCCAACACATTAACCCTTGTACAAGCCTTCCTTAATCACCAGCCACATCCCCCACCCCAGGGGCCACAGCATCCTAAACCCCTGCAGACCTGTGCACTCTGCCTAGCTTGGAAATTAAATTTCAATTCCATCCTAGTACTACAGTCCTCCCACCTTTCTCATGTTGCATCACAAAGGAGAGGGCTGGTTTTTCTATTTATGTGTCTGCCAGGTGACTTAAAACCAAATTTCTTGGGAAAATATAAGATAAGTAAATTAAAATGTAAATCTCTGGATATGGAGAAGACCCCATTCCCCCAAACATCTTTGTTTTATGTAACTGAAGGACTGATAACAAGGCTGCAACAAGGCTGTTGTGAGCTCTTCCACTCCTTGATTAACACTCAGGGCTGGTGAGATGATGGAGAGTGCATAACCCTGCACACTCCCTGTGACAGCACACAGGACCATGCTGGAGTAGGGTTTTATGATGGGATGCAGCACAGTCATGGTGATTTAGGGCATTCTGGGATGCAGAGAAGTTTTGAAGGCATGAATATCCCTCCTTTAGGGGAGGGACTATTTCAAAGGGCATGTAGTGATAGAACTAGGGTGAATGGTTTTAAATTGGAAGGGGGTAGATTTAGATTGGACATTAGGAAGAAATTCTTCCCTCTGAAGGTCACCCCTGGCACAGTGTGCCCAGGGAAGTGGTGGCTGCTCCCTCCCTGCAGGTGTTCAAGGCCAGGTTGGACCAGACCTTGAGCAGCCTGGTCTGGTGAAGGTTTTCCTGCCCATTGCAGTAGGTTGGGGATTGATAAGCTTTCAGATCCCTTCCAGCCTTAATAATTCTATGATTCTATGGATGTGCAGAGAGGGATCTGTCAGATAAGCTCTCAAACAGGGCCATTTACCCTGTTTGTACGTGCAGGACAGATGGCTGTGGCCATGACAGGGTAGTTGTGGTGGTTGCTCCCCATTAAGTGTCTGTAAACTTACTCAATGTCTGTGGGAGGTGTGTTTGTGAGAGGATTTCTATTGAAAAATGGGATAATTGATTCTGCAGAAATGTGTTGCTTAGATCTGGGATTTCCTCAATCATTCATAAACTGGGATAAAAGGAAGAGTCAAGATAATTTCTCTCAGAATAATCTGCACAAAGTGTATTTGGTCCCCAAACAGAACATTTGTGTGTGTCACTGACAGCGTGGTAGGAGAAGCCAGGCTGGATCTGATGTGGTTAATGCTGCTGAACCTGAGCCTTCAGCAGAGGGTGAAAATCCTGCACGTTGCACACAGCCAGTTGTGAAGTAGCGGATGTTTTGGAGTAGATAGGTGATGCAGAAGACTTCCTTCCTCAACTCAGAAGGCAAATAATTTGTATCCTGATTACAAATTATGAGGGTTTGTAGATTGCAAGGTCAGAAGAGACCGTTGTAATTATATCATCTGATCTTCCCAAATAGGGCAGTCTTGGAATGACACTCAGTGGTTCTCACGCCAAGGCCAACAGTTTGTGGCTGAGCTACAGATGGTCTTGTCTTAAAGACTCAGACACAGAGTTGTCTGTCACTGACTCCATGACCTGGGAAGTTAATCCAGCACATAACCTTTTTTTTTGCTCAAAATATGTGGCTCATTTCCAGTTTACATCTGCCTGCAAGACCTCTATCTGCAGGTATCAAGTCAGATTTATCATTGGCAGCTCTATCAGCTGAGAACCAGTGCCATGTCTCTGTTTCCACAACGCTTCTTCCCACCTCATTACTAATAACCTGGCATGAAGCAAAGACAAGACAGTTTAGAAAGCCCAGGAAGACTCGTGGACATGAGGTACTGCAGTCACATCAGTACTGTGCAGGTGTCACAGGGGAAGAACTTTTATGAGCCAAAACTAGAGACTTTGACCTCTGCAGAATGTGAGCAGCACATTTGAAACTTGTATTGCATTTTCTTCACTGTTTAAATACTGAAATTGTGTAAATGCTGCAGATCACAGAGGTCTGTATCAGTGCAGAGTACCCCAGCCCCTAATACCACAGTGGTGCATCCTGCTCCATGACTGCACTTGTCTGGCTTTGGCAGCCACATCTCCTGGTTAATACAAATAACAGAATAGTTTTTGAAAGCATTAATAAAGCCATCTGTCACAGCAGGACAGATGTTTATATCATTATTAATTAGGCTTTTTATAATTTATACTGAGGTAGGACCCAGAAGCCCCTGGTAAGGGGTGTGGGTCTCATGGCACAGTAACTCACAGCTGCCCAAAGCCGCTGCAGTACAAGAGGAGCAGGGATGCCAGCTGCATGCAGGGACAACAGAGGTGCCTTGCAGGGGAACAGCAGAACAAACTCCCATTGATTTACTCTTCTGGAAGTCAAACCACACAGGTAGCAGGCCTGTGGCCAGATGTTGGTGCTGAATACAGCACTGAGACCCTGCCCCTCAGCCTGCCGCGTAGCCAAGCATGGTGGCCTTTCATCCTGGTCTCTGTGTCTCTGCTGCTTCGTACTAGAGGACTGGAGATGTGGCTTGCATTCCTAGTTTAAGATTTCTGAGGCTGTCCTTCATGTCTGTAAAGCAGGAAGATGCTGTAGTTTCCTGTCTCACAGGTGTGCAGCATGTTTTACCCCACACAGTGGGACTCCCAAGTTAAGAACTTGATTGGAAGCAGTTGGAGACCTTCCAAGCACCGTTATTGCACATTCATAAAGCAGCCCGTCTGCCATCCCTTGAGGTGTTGAGCATACCTGGCTGGGAGTGTGGCTGAAGGGCTCTTCCAGACCCATGCAGCAGCCCCATGGCAGGGTGAGGAACACCCCAAAGCACCCCATAAAGTTGACACACACTGACCACAGTTGAGGTGGGGATTTCCTGCAAGAGGTGCACAGGGTAAAGTCTACCAAACAAGGATCTACAGCACGTCCAGAGACCTTGAGGCTTTGCCTTGTCTTAGGAGGATGCACCTTGCCCTGTTTGATCCAGTGTGAGCTCCTTCCCTACCTCTGTTGCCCACCTGGCACTGACACTAGGACAGGTCCCAAGTGTGTTGCAGCTTGTGGAGCTCTTCCAGGCTTGCGTGCAGCCTGCGGATGCGTCTGGGATTTGCGTGACCAGGTTTATGCAACCGCTCAGCTTCGCACAAGCTGGCAGCATTAGCCCCGCTGGCTCGGGCAAGGTTTCAAGATGAGGACAGTTCTGGGTGGAGAGAAGAAAACAAAGCAAACCAGCTGGTACCTGGGCCTGAGCTAGCAAAGAGTGGTGATGAGATAGCAGCAGGACAATGACAAGTGAGTCCGGCTGCGCTGACCCGCAGGGATAAGAATGCCCGAGGAGCTGCTCCCTCCCTGCATGTGGGTCCTGGCTCACTCTGGTGCTGACAGCCCTTTTGACAATAGTCACGGGCTTCTCAGGTGCATCTACCCCAGGACATGCTGTTATATTTGCAAACACCCTCCTTTTCCCACCCCCACACACGTGTCACCACATCGGCTCAGCCCAACGGGTCATTCCTGGGCTGGTGCGGTGGAGGCGGCGGATTCAGGCTGGCGAGAAGCACCTCTGGCACCTCTTCAGCGTGGGACACAATGAGGATTAATCACAGCCTGTCACAGAGGCTGCAGTACTTTTCCTCCATTCTTATTTGCGTGCTAACGCCTGGAAAACAGGATGGCAATGCTTTCCTGCTGCGCATTCACCGAGACTAAACAAAGGAGGTTGTACTTCCAGCCCCCCTGCTCTCTGATAACTCCAGGGCTTTCAGGAATAGCTTGGGGAGAGGAATATTGTAGGCTTTTAAAACATCTATCCCTTGGAGGGGGGCTGCATAGGAGGGGATGGCCACACATTGGAGCAGAAAGTCTCCAATATCTCTGATGAGAGTGAAGATTTTCCATCCCACTTTCAGGGAAAAATTGTATTGCCCAAAAACTTGTGTGCACGACCTGCCTGGCTTGCAAAGGCTACACTGCCTTGGTCTCATTAAGATTTATTACTCACAGTTCGTTAAGGCCTCATTAGTTTTAAGTCCAACTGTGCTAGGTGCTTTACACTGTAACATGAAAGAGAAACCAGTCTGTTACAGTCTAAGGAGGAAGGATGTGTTTATTCCTAATAAAACAACTATCAGCATCACCCAGGCATGAGTTATATGCTGGGTCCTTACACCACAGAGCTGACCTCAGCTGGGAATGAAACTGCCCTGGAATGCTTTGAAAGCCCAGGACTTTTATCTACCTGTTGCAAGGCCTTTGCCCCATCCCAGTTTCAGTAGCAAGCACTGGATTTCTGCTTTTTATCCATAGTTTTGTGGGTTTAAATAGCTGCTTTCTTCAACTTCATATGGCCCAATAACTGGTGCTCATGCAGCTTGTGTGGAACTTTTGGAAGGTCTTAAATTGTTCCCTGAATTGGGAAAATGAATGGTGAAAAACTGAATTCTGAGCTGATTTGGAGAACTTATCCCCACATGTGATTTCTGCATGAGCAGCTTCTCCATGTGTCAGTTTGGTGAGTCCATTCCCATCACCAGAAGAAAAAAAAAACCAGCCAGAGGCAACTTCTGGGAGAGCAGGGAGTTGGGAAAAAAGAGAAGAGCAGAGAAAGAAAAGATATGTTAGATGCCTTGGAGAGTGGTTCTGAGTAGCTGTGGAGTTTTTCACTGAAAATACCTCGATTTCAACTTAGACTTCCCAGGGAAGCATCTTCTACCTGAAAATCATCCTTTTCATCTACTCCAGTAAATGGGGAACAGTTTTGTTGCCAGGCATTTTCGATGTTTTGGAGGATGAAGGTTCAACCTCCTTCCTGACACTATACTGGGAAAACCACCCAGGTTTGTGGAAGCAATCACAGTATGGGGCTGATTCCTGTTTTTCAACTGTGCTTTCTCTGGTGAAAAATCCCATCCCCAGAGCTGAGATGCCTTAGTGAATGCAGGCTGTTCATGGAAAGGTTTTCAGCCAACCAGTATAAGGAAATTACCCTTTAAAAAAAAATCATCTTCCTGTGAAAACTCTGTTTCCTGAAGTAGAAATGTAATATGTAAAAATATANCCTCCTGCTTTGGGAAACTGATTTCCCCTCTGCATGGCTTGGGGAAAACACTGAGAAAGTGCATTCCAGGTCTGACTTTTGATGTTCTCAATTGTGTGATATGAGAACTGTGCTTGTTCCTCCAAGACCATGTGTCAGAGCAGAGCCAGGATGAAGAACAACGTTTGACTCCAGCTGGGCTGTGGCTTGTGGGAGACCAGGTTAACCACAAGCAAGTGGATTCAGTCAGCTCCACACCACGGTTCAGTTTTCATCTCTTCATTATATCTCTGGATTTGGCCCTGGATGTTCTGTCCCTGGGGTACTAAAACGCTGGAAAAAAAATCCCCTCCCCCACAACATAAATTCACTGGATTAAATCTTGAAACCTTATTATAGTTTACAAGATAAAAGCTTATTAAACAGCGTGAAAGTAACCTTGAAAAAGGGGATTTCGAAATCTGTGGTGCAAGGTCCTGAGATCTGAATGCTGTGAAATCTTGTTGGGTTGCTTCATATTACTTGATGATGTTTATCTCTATTATCCTTATTAATTGTCATATGGGAACCTCACTGCATCAGGGACCCGATATTACCAGGAAAAATGGGAAGGGCTGGGAGGAAATAGTTTGCATATCTATTTTTCTGCCTGGATGACTCAAGTAAGGAATAAACTATGCTATCTATAAAAATATCTGCAAGATCTTAAGGCAGGGATGGTATCTCAGGAGCACTCTTCACGTCCAAAAAACAACCCCCAAAAACATGCGTCCTACCGAACGCTGGCACACCACAAACCACAGGTTTTGCCAGCAGCAAAGCCGCAGAGCACCTGTGCTGCAACCAGGCAGAAGCATCCAGGAAGGTTAGAAGGGAGCTGGAGAGGGAGAAAACTCACCTGGAAACAGCCACAACAAA
>VXBZ01004564.1:236936-287103 GCA_013399135.1 Heliornis fulica | reverse complement strand
TAGCAGATTTTAAATATGTTAAGAATAAATAAAAACTTGCTCTAGTGCCTGAGGTATGGCAAGAAAGCACGTGCCATCATGATTAGAGTACTCAGATAACATGCTAATTACATAACACCCCAGGAATTTGGCAGCGCTGATCTAGAAATAGGGCAAATAATCATGGTTAACCCACCACCTCCTTCCCCCATTCTTTCTGCTACTGTTTTCCTTGATTGAAAAATTAATTTTCAAACCCATCCAGGCAGCTTTGTAACTTGACAAATATGAGGGAGAACTTTTACAAAAGTTCTGTCAAACTTCAAGCATCTCTTTCTTTTTTACAAAGGAAAAATCTGCCCTAAACACTCAGTAGTATTTAGCTTCAGTGTTTAAAAGGTGCTTCCAAACTGTGGCATAAACTGGTGGTAGGATTGCTTGGCCCCACTTTGCCTCTGGGCAAAGACTGGGCTCAGAATAATTTAACATTCCTCTCATTGTAATAATTCAGCACTGCATAAATATGAGGACGTTTGTTCTATGTCGCTCATGTTAGCAGGGAAGAAATTTTCCTATTTGATGGACAAAAAAATTGAGACAGAAGCACCTCCTTTGCTTTCCAAGCTGGCATAAAGGGATGTCAAGTCCTTCAGGCATGCTCCAGTCTGATTCCATGCAATAATCCTCGACAGCTCTGTGTATTTGCATTCCCAGGGCTGGACAAAGGAAAAATCTAATGGCCTTCAAACACTGCCAATGCAGAAGGGTGGTGGGAGTGGGACCAGTGCTTCCAGTCCCCTCTGAAAGCTGGTGGTTATCTGTTCACCAGTTTCCTCTTTTCTTTTTGGGGTGGAAGCAAGGCTTCTCTGGTGTCCAGCACTGAGTGTATATGGGGGAGCATCTTTCTCAAGCTCTGTGAACTGCAGAATAGTCAATAGTCTGGATCTAACTATTGGACAAAGCACAATAATACTGTTCCTTACAAAAAATGTCACTCTAATACTAATAACAGAATTAAAATTGCATCAGACACATTTCTTAGTTTCTGTCCCTTCTCTTGGAGACATGCACCCCATCCTCATCTCTCCTCTGAGACTTAAATTCAGTAGCCTCAGACACTGGAGAGGTGAATGCATTAGTCATCAGCCTCCAGTGTCCTCTTTTGGGAGAAACTTGATGTTCATGTTGCTGCTTTCTTTTTTTTTTTTGGCCTCTTGCCAGGATCCACTTGGAGACATTTCTGTATGTTCACTAACATGCTAACAGCTGGCATTTCTGTGTTAGCTACTGAGTTAAATCTGACATTAGTTCACATTTTAGCTCCAAGTATATGGTGTCCACGTATGTTAGATGCTACCTCTTTGTTCTCACTGTTATTCTAAACCCAGTTTTCTCCAGCCCCAGATTTGCATTTTTTAATATGACCATTGCTGAGATGTTCATAGCTTTGGGGTCTCCTGTGACCTGTGTCTTATCACCCCGTGCCAGCATACACCTCTACACTGTATCCCCTGACTCCACTGCCCAGGGACTCTACTGTTGTCCCTCACTTGCATTTCTTTAACTCATTGTCTGAGAGCTGTAAATATCTCATGCCTAGAAGAACATCCTATTATGCCTAGAATAATCACTTGTAATAATAAACACCCTCTGATTATAGCATATAAAGGCAATAAAAATAAAACCCAGTAGATACAGCCATAGACATCCAGCTGATTAGCTAAACTGTAGTCACAGCAAAACCTGGAGAAATAAAGGTCAAAACAGGTCAGGAGAAGTTAAGACAGAGCAATCCCAACTAGCCTCAGCCCTGAGTGTCCTGTGGACTCAGTGCAAAGCTCATGTCACACTGCTAGCAAGAGCAATGCTGTGTTATGGGTCCACCCTGTCGTCATGAGCAGTATCACAGCACAGGAGCACTGAGCACAGGTTCCAACGACCCATCATTTGGGACTGCTGCTTTGGTTTCACTGATGGTGAGTTCAAGAAAACTGAGATCATCACAGCAAGGGCTCAGAGAAGAGCTGAATGGTGACCAAAAAGACAGAGGGATCTTTGTAGATATCCTCAAGAGATATGATCTCCTTGAATGTATAGCACAAATGGCATATGCCTTCACTTCCCAGTGAGGGTGGAGGGAAAGTGGAGAGTGGCATCATACAGCTTCACATGAGCAAGAAGGGGTGGACTGAGCATCAGGAGGGAAAGATGACTTGCAAAAAGTACACAAAGGTGTCCAGATTCTCCATCACCAGCATTTTCAAAATCAAGATGACAGAAATCCATCAATTTATACCAGTCATTGTTAGGAGCTGACGTGTCCCTCTTGCTCTTGGTGGAGCTGCCATTACAACCATTACTCCTATGTAAATGCATACACAGCCTTGGAACAGGCTTCCTGAGAGGGGAATCGAATTCCCTGGGAAACAGGGCTCTGCACCTGAGACAGGTGCTCTCTGTGCCTGAGTGGCATCAAGCACAGGTAGCCAGTAGCCAGTAGTCAGAGGATGCTGCCTTACAATGGAACTCAGACATATGGATTACCCACTATATATATATATATATTATAACAGCTACTTGAGCACTACAGGTCACTTAGTGTTACCTGAACCTCAGTTTGCTCCCAGGGTGTGAGATATCTCTTCAAACACTGGCAGCTACTATGTGTATCTCCAAGGCAGGTACGATGAAGCCACTCCATGTGTTTGTGCAGATTTGGATTCATGGTATCATTTTCTCTGGTATCAGAGTCTACAAAATTTTTGATGTATTTGGGAGTACTTCTTTGAGCTGCAGGAGGGAGGAGTCCATCTCACAGCACAAGAAGATTTGGTAGCTTTTCTCCCAAGCACAGGGTATGTGGAGAGCACAGAGGCCTGTGGAATTACTGGTAATTAAAGGAATGCCTTCTCCAGCACAACCTATTCTTCAGTGGGCTGTGGTTCAAGCTTCTCCATCATCTTTCCATCATCTCTGAATGAGAGCCAAGCAAAGCAGACAAGGCCCACGTTGCTTTTAGCAGAAGTTAGTCTTGAAACTGGCAGCTGGTGATAGCACTGTTTGTATCTACATGAGAAGTTTAACCTGCCCTCAGAATCCCAAAAAGCATCCTGACATGCTTGGCACCCACATGTAATAGCATCTAGTGTTCATAAAGCTTGGGTTCAGACTGACCCCCAGGAATATTGAGCTCATGACAAGGCTTTTGGCCATGTACAGCTAAAGAGTACTCAGGAGGCATCACTCAGCCACACTGTGTTCATGTCAGTGCCAGAAACAAGCATATGCAGATAAGTTATATCCCTAAATCTAACTGTTTAATACATGTATTAACTCCACTGGATTCCCAAGTGATTTTCATCAGGCTACTATTTCACTCCTGTCTGCCCATCACTAGCATCACATCCACAGGCAACTACCACGCCTGCCTGCTCAGTAAAAAACTGCAAAAAGTAAAAATATCACCTCTCAGACTGATAGACAGCAGCTCATTTTCCATTCTTATGGCTGTCATGTAAGACAGGCCATATTTTTCTGTGGCCCTACAAGACTGATCGTTAACTTTTCTAGTCTGCATTCAAAAATGAAGGTCTCAGACCAACGACACGGCCTCCTGGCTGTGTCCAGGGTTATTTCTGGAGAGACCAAGCTGTTTGTTGCACTTCTGAGTTCACTTCATTGCAGTTTGGTTGAGTCAATAATCAGCTGCATGCAGGAAAAATTGCTTTCCAAATGCTGGGTTACTCAGTCACTTCATGCTGCCCATCTCCTCGTATCTGCTTGATGGAGTAGTCAGCATGGAATCCTCCTCTTCTCTATAACCCAGCTGCTTCCACCCATCCATTGTAAACTGAAAGTCAATATTTAACAAAACCTGGGATGCTCCAGGATTTTTCTTGGTGTGTGGCAGTGGAGTGATAGGAAGGAGTGTCTAACACTGTCATAAGTGCTGTCACCTTCATCTGGTATCACAAACACTGTTTCCTATCCTTTACAGAGTGTTGTGTCTAAACTCAGTGACTTAAAACCCAACTGGAAACATGACCCTGCCCTGAGGAACCAACAGTCTGGTCACATACTGTATTAATTTGTGTATTAATATAAAGCTAACAGCTAATACATCTCAAGGACATCCAGGTAGGACCTAGACAACGCTAGCTGGGGACACTGAGAAAGGGTATGGTGGTGCTTGGCTGTGCAGAGTGGAAGCCCCTTGTGCAGCAACCAACCAACAAGGAGAGGAGGGGCAGAAGGGTCCCTTTGCCAGCAGCATCCAAGGACCCTCCTCTGTGTGGAGTGGGGTGGAAGGGTCTGGGCACGGAAGGACCAGTGTGAGGTGGGATCATGGTTGTTCATGCAGGAAGGATTGGAGTTCAGATGAGTGCCCAGTCTCTTTCTTGTGTGGGCCAGAAGAAGCAAGGAGCTGATCTGTACTATAGTGACAATATGGGGCTCTTTACTGCTCCATTACTGGTGGCACCAAAGCACTGCCACTGCTTGGAAGGCCAGAGATTTCACCACCCATCTTCAGTTACTCAGCTGACAAGAGACCTAGACAGATGTTGGACATCAATTTAGTTCTCTGACATGGAGGAGTAGGAATACCCAGGAGGGTTAAAAAAAACAGCATTGCAAAGAACAGTAAATTTTTGCATATAGAGGTGAAGAAATTGAGGCATGAGAAAACAGCAACAACTGTCCTGTACCTGCACCAGGGAAACTGGCCACACTGCAGACCCCAAAAGTCCTCTCTGCCACTTGTAACTGTGCTTCTTCTGGCTGTGCCTGGTGAGGAGGAAAACTGAGCTGGTTCCTCAGCCCAAGCCCTTTGCACTACTTCTCCAAATGGCAGCTGAGTGAGAGCAAAACTCAAGGCATTCATCAAAACTGCCCGTTTAAATACATGGGAGAGGTTGTGATTGCTATCTGGGCACGCTCATCAGGTGAAGGCATCTCAAGACAGATTCCACAAGAGACTTCCTGGTAAATTGCAGCATCTCACAGGAGTCTGCAGCTACTTGTACCCAGCCATCATCGGAGTAAAGAACACTCTGATTCCTGGCTGGTACCTGAGCTGATAATTGCTCACAAAAATTAAGGGTTGGGTAATTCCTCCTAAAATTAATTACCTCACTGAGATGCCCCAGGGGAGTTAGCACAGGTTTGAAGCAGATGATACAACCATTTCCCTCTTTGGGATTAAAACCAGGAAACAGGTCGCTGAAGTCCACCTTTGGCATAAAGGGCTTTTAAATTTCTGGAATTTTCTTCTCTAGAATGTTGAGGGGGGAGGAGGGGAAGACAAATTTCCCCCCAGAGGCACTTTCCTCTGTAGAGCAGCATCAGGGTGGCTTTTGTTGCTCTTCATTGGTTGTTTTTCCTTCCTCCCAACCCCCACCCCTAACTATTTCTTAACCATTTTGATTTTTGATGTAATCTTCCAACACATTTTCAACCCTCTCTTGACTTTGTGTCATCTTCAGGTTTGTCATCAATCATCCCTGGCCACCACTGCTCCCTAAATCCTGTCATTCTGATAGTCAGCCTTTGGGACATAGGGGCAGCAAAACGGTCTGCTGGAGACAATCTGTACCGTGCTTCTCTGGCTTGTCACTTTACATCTTCAGTGTGAAGTCCTCTCTAAAGACAAGTCATAATATCTTATCACCATGTCCCTCACCTCAAACCCTTTAGCCAATGTGCTCAATCTCTGCAGCACATTGTCTCTCCTGTACTTGGCAATGGAGAAAATCCACAGAAATGCTGTTTCCACAAGTTTCCAATCAGTTGTGACCTCCCTAAGTAGTGTCAGGGAAGGAAACAATCTCCTCACACAAATTTTACAAAGTTTCTTTAAGGAAACTCACCATTACATTCCCTATCCCTCCTTCTCCTGCTCCCTTCTCTCACTCATGTGGAGGATGTATCTGATAGAAGTCAACTCCTGGACTCTGAGAGAAAGCCCCCTTTGAGGGTTCTGTTGGCAGAGGAGTGGGAAATGTTATTTTGACTGATGTGTGGCTGTTTCCTAAAGGGTCTAGAGTGGGGTTAGTTTGCACCCCAGCTGGACCTTTGGGGGAATCTCAAGGGTTTCATGGTTCAAAGAGAGCAGGTGAAGCATGTGGAGAACATGAGGAGAACCTCTGTCACTCATCTGTCTAGGTATGTGAGTGTGAGTACTTCCTCTTCTCAGCCCTTTTGAGTTGGGACTGAGTGCCTTTTGTACTTCAGGAAAAATCAGGGATTCACAAGCCTAAGAAAACAGTTCATGTGGTCAAATGCTGAGCTCACTAAGAACAGCCACTAGCTCTAACTGGTGTGATTCATTGCAGGTACCTGGTCTACTTCATCAGACCTCAGCTCCTTCTGGTCCTCTAGTCTCCTGACTTACAGATGCACTTAGGAGAGTGGAGGAAATCCAACACCACCACATAAACACAGCAGGGTGATGAGCACCAGCTCTTCTCCTGGGCTGCCCTTGTTTTTCTTGCTCCTGTTTTTGGCTTAACCCAGGGTTAATCACCAACAGTTCCGAATTCCGCCCTTGAAGAGAGGAAAGGGAAATGAGCAGAAGGGCTTTGATTCATCACCAGGGCACTGCATGCTGCCTTGGATTCCTTGCTGCTTCATTAGTTGCTTTTCCATGTTGGAGAAGATGAGGCTGCATGAGAGGCACAAGAGCTGCCAAGGCCAAGAACCAGTGCCCTTATTCAGAGCACACAAATGCACTTTGCATTGTTCTCATTTCCCCTCATATGAATAACAAAAGGTTTTTGACAGTGTGATGACTAAAACTATTTTCTGCCATAGCTAAATCTCCATAATTGGTCCCTTATAAACCTTTAAATCCATTTAACCCCTCCTAGTTCATAAAGGTCATATAGGTAGACTGGAGGTGATGATGGACATGGCATCAGCTTCAAGAAAAAGCTTAGGTGGGTGAGAGCACATTGCAGGCACCTGTAGCATTGCAGGTCAGGAAAACTGGAAAGGACAGTGTGTAGGTGACTGAGATGAGCCCCAAGGCTGGAGATCAGTTTCTTCACTATTCTAGTCTGCACTTACTTTTAAAACTACAAGGTATTTCCTATCTATGTAAGAAAGTTTTTAACCTCTCTGTTACAAAAAGGGGCACTTCAATGTAAAAGAGAAAGGACTAGCACTGAAGTTGAGTGTTTGCCACGTGTCTACTCAACATCAAGTGGAGGAGAAAAGCCAAGAAGGTGTGAGCAAATGCTGTTCCTAGAAAATGCAAAATCCTTTAAGGCATCTTGGAAGTTGAAAAGTATCATTTTCAAAGGTGAAGGAGAGATAAAGGCACCAGAATCTCATTTTCAGTGATTTGGGATCTATGGTCCATATTCTCAGAAGTGTATACATGTCCAGTTCCTGTGGATTTAGAGGCTCTGAAACTCTGAGAACCTTCACCAAGAAGCTCCATCTTGCTGGAGCTCATCAAGAATTTAACTAAGCACTTTAGTGAATTTTGTAATCAGACTTAGTTTCCTAAGTCCCTAGTGCTGGTCAGAAGACTGTTGGTATGGTCTTCCTATTGTGAAGATAGTATTTTAGAGAAATCTTGGGGTTCTTCCCAAGCAATCACTACCCAACCACTGCAAAAATATTTTCAAATTAAACATCAAGCCATCCTTTTTCAGGATGCTACATGACTAATTTTTTGAATACCAAAAAGCAACCTTTCATGAGAGAGGACAAGAGTTAATAGCACACAGCAAAGAAAGGAAGATGATTGACATGGGACTTGTTTTAATAGGATTCTTGTAGCTAGGAAATGAACTGTCTGGAGGAGAGTCTGCTGTCTCTGCTGCTGGGAAATGCAACATCTTTAGTGAACATATGTGAATCTTGGTGTCTTGTTGGTTTCACAGCTGATCTGGAGAGAAGCAGCTTTGTACCAAGTCTCCTGGAAATACACCTCCTGTATTGGGTTTGATGGTGCTGACAGCTCCAGTGTTTGTAGCAAAAGTGAGAGTGTGGCTCAGAGCCACACACACACTCACATGAAGTGTAATTTCCTCTGTCCGAAGCATCACGGGTTTAGATTTTAGGGTCAGTCAACCTCGTCTGTTACCTCAGAGATATTAGGAAGGAAAAAAGAAATGAAGATCAAAGAAGATGGAGATTCAGAGTAAAAATAGTACAGACTGGAGTAAAACTAGGCATTTTTTTCAGTGGAGAGGGCTTGACCTGTCCAACAGAAGACACAAAGGGACAGGTTTTGAGTGGATTTAGGTGCCCAAACTGCCATTAAAATTGTCAGTCAACTGTGAACTGAGGGGTAGGATTCAGATGTCTAAGTGCCTTTTTGACTTGGTTTAACACTAGGTCATGTTTTCATGTGTGAACTAGAAAGACATTGGGTTGCAGAATAAAAAGAATCCTGTTAAAAATGTGCTGGATGCTGGTTTGTGACCAGCTTCACTGTGCCACACAGACTGGGATGATGCTCATTAATCTGTACATCCTGCTGGGCAGTCCAAGGCCATGCAGGAGCATGTTGTGGCTATTCCACAGCCCTGATATTTCCATGTAAGTTGTGCATCAAAGCTCTTGGCTCTCTGGACTAAAATCAATGGAACAGCCTAGATGTTCAGATATGTAGCTCCAGCTAATCCAATGAGACCTAATTGGGTTTTTCTTAGGTTAAAATATCAGCTGTCACATATTGAGGAATCTTCTTACCCATCAAAGAAAATGGAGCACATCTTGCCAGGACTCATGACAGCAGGAAAGAGGATGCTGCATTGTCTGTATTCAGCCAGGGGACTCAGGGAAGAAATCTGCAGCTTGTCACATGTCTCCAGCCATAATGAGGCTAATTGCTGTCAACAGAACTGGAGTCTATCAGGAGAACCTGGACAACCATTTTTGCTAGAGAGATCTCTCCTGCTAGCATGGTGCCTCTGGTACTGCACCCTGGCTCAGGTCCAGTATTGTCTTGCAAGGAGACAACCAGCATTTGAAGCCTCAGCCAACATCTGGGCAGAAAAAGGCTTGGTGATTTTCTCTGAGCATCCTTTCAGGGCCCCAACTTGCTGATGCTCAGAGGACTGGTGTAGGATGAACCCCATCTGCAATGGATGCTCTCCCTCATGCTGGCTCTCAAACAGAGCACACAACCTGGCACCTATGAAAACTCTGTCCAGGGTTAACAACTCCAGAAGGTCTCCAGTATTGCAAAACATCTCAAACTCCATGTGCTTCCCTATCTTTCTACAGAATTCCTTCACCACATTCAGTAACCCAGGTAGGCAGATGTGCAGCATGACCCCTGAGTGTTTTGCTATGCAGTGTCCAGGAACTGTGCAATTACCTTGTAACCCATGTGTCCAGTGTGTCTCCTCTCTCTCTCTCTCTTTTGTGCTTCTGATAAATATTTCTTCCTGACAGAAAGTAGGTAACCCTGGGCTGGGGTAACCCCTGAGAGCTGTGACAGCTCAGTTAATCATCCTCTAGTAGTTATTAAACCTCAGGGTGTAACTGCATTTGTGTAAGAACTGGCCCAACCTTGAAGAACATAAGGAGATTTAAAGCCAAAGGTGATGGCCTGCTTCATGCCTCACAACGTGCCCTGTTGTTATGTATGAATATATAAACCTGGAATGTTTGGAGATGACACCCAGCAAAGATGAGAATGGATGGAAAAGATGTGGCTGGAACTCCCTGCCTGAATGCACACTGCTGAGAAAGGCTGGTGTCCAGATGTCCTGAAGCCATCAGAGGAGATGGTGCCTGCAGAGAGCTGCACTGGGGCCAGATGATGTCTGAAGAAGAGAGATTTGGCTCGTTTCTCACCCCCAACCAGCAGTTTGAAGGAGGGAAATTGCATAAGGCCATCCAAGATGTGGACACAAGAAGTTTGACTGGTGGAAACTCATTAGGTTCATGCAAGCTGCACTTATATGAGGGAGGCTCTATGGTCATAAGGGTGAGCCTCACAGAGCAGCCCACAGACACGAATGGGAGAGGCTTTTGTGCTGTAACTACCTGTGTGTCATCTTCCAGGAGCTAGCCAGGACTACGTGGGAGACCACTGAGGGAAGCTGTGATGCTGCAGGGCGAGATGCTGCGTTCTGGCATGTTGGTCTGTGAGTCACAACTAAGTCAATGTATTTTAGATCTGGAGAGACTGTGATGGGTAACGGTCTCTGAAGACCCCTGGCTATATTTTTTTTTTATATAAAGGTACTGTATTAATATTATCCCAAATTCCAGCAGAGGTTACTACATCTGTCTGACAATTCTGCCCCAAGGCTCTAATGGGAGCCAGGGCCAGGCTGCACTTGTCAAATGACAGCATGAAGTAGTGGAGCAGGAAACTATGTGCTGCCTTTTGATATCAGTGGGGGATCTGGCTCCAAATTTATTTGTCTCTTCCCAAACTGTGTAGATTATCTGAGCCTTGTTCAGTAGCAGCTGTATTCTGGCCCAGAAGCCATCTCAATCCAGAATGAGATAAATCAGTGACTTATGTATTTGGAACCTTGAAAATTATTTTAGAAACATTTTATCCTTATTATTATTGGCCAATTGTTGGAATGATTTGGGTTTCCTCATCGCCCTTGCCCAGTGTTATGTTGTGATAGTTCAGGAGGTTGAAACTGCTTTAGATATAGGTACCTATGTAACCTGGGCAGGGTTTGCAGCCAGGGCTGCTTCTGCTGCAGCTGTATGAAGCCTGGGTGATACACCTATATGACCTCCTGTAGCCATGGTGCCACCAGGTCTCACTCAATGGATTTCAACGTCAGCCAACAGGAGGAGGCAACTCAAGAACTATCTTGGATCAGCAATGATGTGAGGTCTAAGGGGTCTGAAGATATTGGTAAAGATGATGCAGAAGTGATTGGTTACTGGAAGAATTCAAATGATTCCCCCTGTGATCTTGACTCTTCATTTGTCTTCTTCAGGGCACTGGAGTAGAGAAGAATCTGGGCCTTTTTTTCTTTCCCTGGAAGCTCTGTTTCTCATGGCAGTTTGGAAAAGCAGCAAATTAACTGCAATCATGCACTGCGTGCCAAGGGGGAGTGCACTGCACTCGGTAGAGAAACAGCTTAATTAGGGTGCCCTTGGCAGAGGCAGGACTTGGTTCTGGGTATATTCTGAAAAGTAATTATAATTAACAGTTGACTTTTAAGGGTTGGAGAACTGGAGGGTCAGTCTAGGACTTGAGTTCACCTCACACAGGAGAGTAAAAAAGACTTTATATAAGATAAAGGAAAAATTGATGGAGGAAAATGCTTTCATGTCTGGGAACTGGGCAGATGGGGAAAGAGACATGGGAAAGACATTACAGTGATACCATTGTCCAAGGACTCAGCTGTGGCTGTGCAGGCACCCACAAGCTTTCTCAAATGTTTCAAGCTCACAGCCTTGATGTTTCTTCAATTTTCTTTAAAAACCTGGCAGTTCTGTCCCAGAAACATGGTAACTCTTCATCCAGCATTGCAATGCTGAGGTCTGAAATCTGCTCCTGGTGAAGGATGAGAGTATAATAAATGGTCCTGTTGGGCAGGGCTATGATCAACAGTTTAGGAACCACAGATGTTTGTTGAGTGAGGGAGATGGGTTATGAGGAGCCTTCAATGAATTGCCCTTCATTTCTCTTTGGTTCCTGCAATAGACTGTATGACTTAGAGTGACCATTCCAGTGCAGCCTCATCAGAAACAGCCCATGGGATAACAGGAGTTAGGAGATTTCATTTCAGTACAATTCAAGGGTGAAAGCAAAAATCATTTATGTGAACTGAACTTCAGACCTTTGCACATCATGGAGAAGAGAGCTTGCCAATGAATGAAATTTTCCAATTAGGAACTCCTTCCAGTGTGGAACATTTATTGCCAAACTGAACTGTGTGTGCAGAGCTTTCCAAGTTTTATCAAAAGCCCCTTGAATGGACTTGGCAGTCCCCTATTTTGGAAGTTAAGGATGGGAAAACTAAGAAATGTGACTAAAGATTGAAGGAGGGGCAACACCACCACACTCAAGACTTATTTTTGAAAATGTCAGCATCGTTGCCTGGGGAAGAGCAGTCAGATTTGTTTACCACACTGCCATAAAAATAAGAAGGAGAAAGAACTAAAGAAGGAAGATCTCCATCTCTGGAGATAGTAAAAACCCACCTGGATGCCATCCTGTGCAGCCTGCTCAAGGGGATGCTGCTCTGGAAGACAGGTTGGACTAGGAGGTCTCCAGAGGTCGCTGCCAACCCAGATAATTCTGTGATTCTGTGATAGAAATGGACAAAGTAGGACTACAGAGAGGTTGTTGGTTTTGATAGTACAAGAGTGGAAGCAGCTAGAGGTTACTTAGATTATTAAAGACAAAATAAATTCTTTTTCTGTCAAGCTTCTGTATCATTGGAGAAGCATTTTTGTGTTTGCCTCTGCCATTAAGATCCCACAGCCTCCAAGGGGATGGGGACCACCAGAGCAGACCATGCACTGAGGCATAGATGTGTACTGGTTTTGATGGGCATTAAAGTCACTATTGATGGTGTGGACAGTATTCAGAGCCTGCAGTGAGGTGGAGCAGTGGGGTTGCTGTCAGACACCTAATGAGACCAGTCCACCAAGAAGGAGAAAAGGAGGAGATGGATGCGAGAGCTTTAGAGAAAGATCACAGGCCAGAAAGCAGCATCTGGGAAGGAGAATATCTAGTCCCATGCAGTGTGTGATCAATTCTTTCAGCAGCAGATCACTGAATCATCGACCAGGGCTCGTTTCAAAGAGCTGGACAACTGCAGAGCTGCAGTGTATGAAATATCTGCAGATGGAAGAGCTGAGATAACGGCAAAGGTGATGCCTGAGGGAATGTCAACTCCTGCTCTGGGGAAAAACTCATCAGTGCAGAATTATGACAGGAAAAAACCTTTTCCATGGTACCATTGACCACAGCCCATGAAAGATTGTGGTGTCTTGCTGTAGCCCTGGCCAGTACCAAAAGGAGACCAGACAGACTAATGAGCAATCTTTAGCTTGAAGATGCAGCTCAAAGCAAAGCAGGCAGCTTGCATCCGAGACACGGCACACACAGACAGTGCTTTAATGAGCAGATGTTAGAAATCCATCTGAGGTTCCTCATGAGGGTGAACTATCAGCATGCAAGGCTGGAGAAGTTTAAATGAAGCTGTAAAATGAGGTCAGGCTTGATAGACACCATTGCCAGGCAAAATTCATGTGGAAGGGAACAAGCAGGAGACCTCCTGCCTTCTTGTTCCAACCTGCAGGGCACTAAATATAGACAGCTCTGACAAGCCTGCCACCACTCCCTGCTCTGTCAGCCACCCCTCACAACCCACCACACCCACCAGGGCTCAAGGAAGACAACTTGCAGGGCTGGTGCTGGGAATGTCTCACATTCATGTCTTAGCATTTGGAGGTACACATCTGGGCATACCTTTGGTCCTCAGTGCAGTTTTTCCAGCAGCAGGATTGGTGTGATGCTGCCATGGGAGGCAGGAATACTTCTGGAACAGGGATAGTAGTGCTTTGAGGGGACAGCAAGGAGATACTCCCATGGTTGAGGAACAGATCTTTAAGATGTAGCACAGCAAAGACCCATGGTAAAATAATTTTTTGCCTTGATTGGCTCTTCAGATGAATCTGGTGGCATTGCTTGGTCAAAGCAAATCTATCTGCAGGATATAGGAGCTGCTGAGTGTCTTCCTATCCCTGTGGAGGCAGAAACATTGGAACAGGCTGCCCAGGGAGGTGGTGGAATCACAGTCACTGGAGCTGTTCAAGAACAGGTACATGTGGTGCTTCAGGAGATGGGTTAGAGGTTACAGTGGTGTAGGGCTGCTGGTTGGACTTGATCTTGAAGGTCTTTTCCAACCTTGATGATTCTGTGATTCTAAGAAACTGCCTGAACTCTACTTGCATGTACAACACCAGAAACCACAGTAATATTGCAGTTGACTGAGGACATTGAAAGAATCGGTGAATTTCAGCGTAAACCACCCAGAGATCTTCCTACTCTGCCTTTTTTTCCTTTTGTAAGTTTCATTTGTGTGTTTGTTTTCTATTTGTTTGTTTTCTATTTGCTTGTTTGTTTTCTATTTGTTTTAAATATTGATCTGTCCTAGCAGTGTGGCTTTTGGTAAAGCAGCAGCAAATTTACTGCAAAAATGTTGCATGGATTTTCTGCATGCTGCAGGAACCTTCAAGTCCCCATGTCCTTCAGTGTTGCTGAGCTCTACTGCACATCGTGCTGCAAGGCACATGGATTAAAGTTCACTTTGGGAAGACAATGTTATCCTTTGCATGCTCTCTCCCTCTCAAGTGTTGGTCACAGTCACCTGTCTTACTGCTCTTCATACTGTGTGTGTGAGGAGTAACCCTCATCCTGATGCTGTTCTTGGAGTGAAAAGACAGTGCAAAGAAGCTGTTTGAGAGGATGAGCCTGGAAGTTTACTAGGTGCTTTTACTATTCTACTTGCTCTGTCTGGCCCTGACTTTCCTGAAAGTCCCTCACTCACATGTGGCTTTTTAATGGCAGCTGGATGCCAAGCAGAGAAGCTATTTTGCTCCTGATCAGTCATTCACGTGTGAGCTGAATGGAGAAGGATCCACTCTGCAGAGCTGGAGCTTGTCTCCCTTGGCTTTAGATGTCTGCACTGTAGACATCTGTGTCTGCATCAGTGTCTATGAACTGCCATTGCACTCAGAGAAGAGAAATTGTCTCTTTGAAACCTTGATCCACCCGACTAATTTTGTGTCTCTGCTGCAGGATGTACCATGCCCTCGGTGCTCCTGTTTCTCTCCATTGACTGGGACTTGGGACATAACTCAACTGAACCTCATGCTATAGCACACACATGCTCAAGTCTCCAGGACATTATCCTACAATTCCACTTGGAAATACCCAGATGATATAAGTGACTTGTCCCATCCATCCTTGAGAAGATTATTCAGGGCTCATGTCACTGCTTCCTGATACACCAGAGGAATGCAGGGTAGAGGCTGCCTAACAAGAATGTCCCCTAGGTAAGGATGATCTGATGTATCTGATTATATCTTAAACTCATTACCCTTGGGGAGCACAATTGCATGCAGCAAAGGCAGCTGTTCTCAAAGCTTTCTTTGCATTGGGTGGATGCTTCTGTCAAATGTTCAAATTAACCCCTACCTCTTTCACAGCAAGAACTGCTTCAAAGCTCTTGCAGCTCTTCACAGTCCAGGTGGCTCCTCTGAAAGCCACTTTCCTGCAAGGACATTACGACACAGGGACCAGCTTTTGTCCATACCTATTGTGAGCCATCACAATGACTGGTTCTCTTCAGCCACCATGCAGGCAAACTAATGACACCACCAAATCATCACTTAGGGTGGACACATGTGGCTGCAAACTGGTCAACCCCTTCAGTTGACCCATAGGAGAGTATCGAGTCTAGATCTAGCTCCCCTTCATTATCACAACTGCAAGTCCCTGGCTCAGCTAACTCTGACCTTTCTGAACTTTTTGGCAGTTTCTGGTAACTTTGGGGTTAAAATTTACCTTGTTCCAATCACCTACATACCTAAGCTTTACCTTCAGAAGTGACATCAATACTGAGGCACCCAGGACTATGGAGAACTAGAAAGGTTTATCACGTTCCAGCCTCTGAACAAATTAGAGCACGTCAGGGGATGATAGTAGCTGTCTGTGGATATGCTCCTAGTCCGTGGCAAATGCAAGGAATGCACCTTCTTTCATGGTGGGTTAAGCTAAGTCACATTGCCTCAGATTTGCTGTGGGCTAAGAGCATACAGGAGCACTTTTCACAGCTCAGTGCATGCACCGCGTCTCGTTAAGCCATGGAAACTCCATCACGCCCGCACAAGCCCCAGGCACCATAAAATCCCTCTTTTCATGCAGTGCAGATGCTGTTTGCCTGCTGTGGGCTCCATGGCCCTGTGCATTAGCCACAGATAAATCACTTCGTCTCATGCTCAATAAGGGAGGAAAAGGAACGAGCCGTGTTCTGTACTGTGAGCCCAGGCTTTGGGAAGTGACAAAGGGTGTCCCAGAGACACAGCGATGTGGAAGGGTAGAGTCATCCCTGCATCTGTGCAGGGGCTGATTGGCTGATTCCTGATGAAGATGAGGCATGCTGAGGAGGAGGAAGGTGGGTGAGCAGGGTAGCACTCTTAGTCCAAGGGATGCACTCTTCCAATCACTGAGTTTTCCACTGGGTACCCACAAAAGCGCTGTTGGCTCTGCTGTGGGTGGCAGCTTCTCTACCAGCTGCTTCTGCAGAGCAGGGACTTTCTCACTGCTGCTCTGAAGCCTTGTGTAGTGCAGGAGTCAGGCAGACAGTCCTCTGATTCATCCCTGAGGGCACCAGGAAGCCAGGCTTGGTCCAGATATTTCTGCTGGCCCCTCTCAAAGGTTTTTAAGGTTGGATTGGGGTTGTTCTGCTAGGATTGGGGAAAAATGCGTCCTTTCAGCATCCCTAGAGTAGGAATCAGATTTTTCCTCTTCACACTGTTTTTGAGCAGCAGGAGATGGAAGGAAAAGGTAGTAAGGGGTGGAAGTCACAGTCCTGGGGCCCTCCACAGGTGCAAGGCAGTTTATTTAGCCTGAGTGCTTGTTAGGATGGAGGATTAGTCCTGGCCAGCTCACAAAATTAGTCTTAAGCACTTTATGGATGCCAAACCATTTCTGCACCTCAAAGGCTCTCTGTGCAATGATTTTCTTAAGAATCTGTGCTCTGTATCCAAACACTGTAACCAGTCTTCACTTCCCTCACACTTTTTCAACCCTCTCACAGCTCATAGGGAACTAAGTAACTTGGGACTAAGTTCATTTCTGTTCATTCATGGGGTTTCAGGATAACTGATGTCTAGAAGATGACTCCCAATAATGGATTGTCACTGTCAAAAGTGAAGGAAAAACATGAAAATGGCTACTTCTTATTGCACTCATATGACTACATGAGTTGCCCCTATAGAATCATAGACTGCATTAGGTTGAAAGGGACCTTTAAAGACCATCTGGTCCAACCCCCCTGCATAAGAATGGACATCTTTACCTAGAGCAGGTTGCTCAGAGCCCCATCAAGCCTGGCCTTAAATGGGATGGAGCCTCCACCACCTCTCTGGGCAACCTGGGCCAGTGATCCACCACTCTCAGAGTGAAGAATTTTTTTCCAAATATCCAACCTAAATCTCCCATTTTTCTATTTTAAGCCCATCACCCCTCATCCTGTTGCCACATACAGTAGTTCTTCCCCAGCTTTCTTAGAAGCACTTTCTCAGTGATGCCACTGCTTTCCAGATATGTACAAGTGGGTGTTGCCAGGAGCTAAAGGCTTCTCTAAGCATCCTTTTCTGTTCAGGGCACAGACAGATGTGTTGTCCCAGATGACAGGGCATACAGAAGCAAGTCTCAGCAGGCAGCATCATGGTGTTTCTCACCCCAGAGTTTCTCAGGCAAGTTTACTTATTACTAATGTCAATTTTCCCCCAGTGAGATTTTTCATTCTCTTTGAAGGAAATTCATGTAGCTAAACCCAGTGCAAGACCTTAGTGAAAAAGAAGGTGATATTTATTTTAAACAAAACAGGATTCCAGTTACTCCCACTCTGAGCCCCACTCACCAATACCAAGACACCAGTGGGTCTGGTCAGGGTCACCTGCATGCAGAGTAAAGGATGAGGACTATTGGATGTCAAGTCTTCAGTGTTTCTTCATTTCCTCTTGACTGATGATAGCAAACTGGCTTTTGGTCACGTCTTTTATACTATCTAGGAGCCATGAGTTCTTACTCACTAATCTTTGTCTCTGAACCTTGTGCACCTCACCCCCAAATATTAGGTTGTCTTGCTGGCCTTTGTATTTCCTTGTTTCTGGTATGTTCATGGCTAATGAGTGTCTTCTGTTGGCATAAAACAGGCAGAAGAATGTCACATGCCATGTGCTGCACCTTGTTGCCATCCTCCAGTTATCAACCTGATACCATCCTTCCATCCTTCACCTGGTGACTCATCAGTGCTGTGGTCTTTATGCAAATTACACATTCCTGAGTGTTTACCAGTCTTATTGCTGTTGATCATGTGCTTGTTTATCAATAAATGCCATTCTTCTAACCCTTGCTCCAATGTTTCTTCTGGTGCTTTGTCACAGATGTTTTCATTTATGCTCCTTTTAGAAGAGTTGAAACTCTTCCATTACAAATCATGGCCTAATCATGAAATCTTGTGGGACTTTTGATGCAAGTGCCAAATGATAAACCCTGCTCCATGGCTCCATCCCAGAAGCATGTGAATGATTTGTGTGGTCTCCTTCCTGAAACCCAAACCTGTTCCTTATTGACACCAAATCTGAAAGAGAGGACATTCAGAGGAGGATGTTCAGAGCCTCAGAGCTTCTCATAGGAACTGTTTTGCCCATTGTTCAGTCACTAAATTTGTGCAGAGCTTGCAGCATCAACTTCTTCAAAAACCAACCTGACCAGCCTCTTCTTAAATGGTACCAAGACTGGAAGAGGGAGGCAAGTTCTCAGTCTGACCTCTGTCTGCAGAGGGAAGAGTCAGGCCTGTGGGGTTCACAGGCAAAGCTGAAGAGTGGGCATCTCTAGGGTACTAGAATGTACTTCTGGACTATCAGGTCCATGGCTTTAACTATCACAAAATAAAAAATGTAGTATCAACAGATAGCATGTGGTTGGGTTTGTTCTTTCATCAGAGTGCCCTACTTAGCTTGGCCCAACCTATGGTGTGTGCAGGCTTGGCACAGGTGAGTGCTGGAACAGGAATGTGGTTTACTTCATCCTTATCTGTCTATCAGATCACTGCAGTTTTGCATAGGCATTAACAAGGGTGCTGTAGGAGGCCTCACCTTGAGATAACATGGCATTAAAGGGCTGAGCAGGGATGGAGAGCAAATACTGTGCAGGCTGAGCATTTGCAGAGCATTGGAGCTGGGAGCAATGGTGGTGCTGTGGGCAAACTTTGCCCTGGTGAATCTCAACTTGCCAAGCAGAGCCCAGGACCAACCCTGCCTTGTATGTGTCATTTACCACCAGATCTCAACTTGATGCAGGCAGAGACCAACAGCTGCAGGAGGAACTTCAGGTATGAGTTCAGAATGTTTCTTCTTGAGGCTGCCAGCTGAGTGATCACCACTTCATGGAGCCCAGTGCAAAATCTACGTGAGACCTGCTGTGCCAAATCCTCCTGAGGGGAGACATGGTTTGACAGAGAGCGCCAGGTTTCTGAGTGCTGAACACCTGACATCTCCTTCTGCAAAGATGCCAAGACCCAGTGAGATTTTTCTCTTGACAGGTGCTGAAGTGTCTGACTGTCTCCCTGTCTTGAACATACTGTGGAGCCAAGCTGGTTTTGGAGCCTGGCTGTAGGTTCAGGTGCTGATTTCTCCACGCATTCATGAGAAACACAAACAAAGGCATATTCCTGAATGCAGCATTTTTGCTGCTCTAGGTATGCAGGGCACAGGAAAAGGAGTCTGAAGTTGGATTTAGTTTAAATTTAGTCTGAAGTTTGAATTTAGGTAGTGAATAGAGCTTTCAAGTTGCCAGAGGACAGGGTTAGATTAGATGTTAGGAAGAAGTTCTTCCCTCTGAGGGTGAGGAGGCCCTGGCACAGGGTGCCCAGAGAGGCTGTGGAAGCCCCTGGATCCCTGGCACTGTTCAAGGACAGGTTGGATGGGGCTTTGGGCACCCTGGGCTAGTGAAGGTGCCCCTGCTTATAGCAGCAGATAGGAACTAAATGATCTTTGAGGTAGGTCCTTTCCTACCCAAAGCATTACCTGACTCTATTCCTGTGAATATGTTAATCAAAAGAAAACTCTGGAAGTTTTGTCTGAGCCCACAGTACCACAGGGTAGCCAATGCCTTGGTGCAAGGAGTGGGGGGAAATTCAGAAGGGAGACTGTAAGAAGCAGGTACAGCCTCTGGAGATGGGGATAGGCTGCCAGTGTGACTGCTCCAAATGAAACTCACAACCACCTCCTCAGCAGGATCAGGAAACACCCATCTGTAAGAGCCCTCCAGGGTTTGCCAGCCCAGAAATGTGTGGCACAGACTTGGGTCACTCTCACAGACTCACTGAGATAGAGACATTGTTAAGGAAATTCCTTAATTTTATATGCAAACATAATAATGTCTTTTATTGGTTTATATTTCTGTAACTTTGTTCCGTTATTGCAAAGTGATGCTTTCAGGGAAACACATTCTTCAGCCTTTCAATCCCTGTGAGTGATAAAGCTGGCACAGCCTCTCTGTCTGGTAAACAGGGTGCTAGAGAATCCCTGTAATTACTGGGCTCTCAGCAATTTTCTCATGGAAAGCTGAAGGCTAACAGGGATCCCCTACTTATGTTTCCTAGACAGCCTTGGAGCTGGACTGATGGAAGGAGTGGCTGTTACCACTGTGAGCCAGGAAACCTCCTTGTCAGGGGACAGGGGACATGTCTTGGAACCCAGGGTTCCTGCAGCAGTGTCTGGCATCTATCTCACTGCCCCTGGGCTATGTGGAGACATAAAAAGGTGTTGTTAAAGTCACAGCACCACCATCTGAGAATGTAAGGCCCACCTGAAGATGACTTTTTTTTGTCCCACTCATTATTTGTCTGTATTTTTTCTGATTTCTTCCTTAATGTCAAGAAAACTGTGTGCAAGTGCACACAGAAGATGCTCTGTAGGGCTGTTCCTACGCTCACTGAGATGGTGCCATCTCATCTTCAGCTCAAGACTAGCTGAGGTCAAAAGCAGTAATTAAGAAATGTAAGAATGTGATAAAACAAACCTGCAGATTTGGCACTTGGTTGTTTCAGTGGGATTTAGAGCTGACTTCTTCACAGTGGTGCAGTAGGAAGTTGTTTTGGTCCTGCTCATGGTGAGCTGTGGGAACCCAGACTCAATGCTGATCACAGTGTCAGTTTATAGAAGGTGCCCACAAAAGTAACTTTATCAGAGACCTCAGAATCACATAATGCCCCAGATACTGTATCAGGTCAGGAAATTTTTTAGATTAAAGTATCAAAAATACACCATGCAATTTTTCCTGGTCTTGTTGGTTGCATTCCTGTCAGGACTTAGAGCAAGGTGCCTACAGTAACACATCAGACATCTTTAAATCCTGGTTATGTAGTACCACAAATAAACAGGAAAGACTATGGAATAGATAAGATTTGATTAATTACTCTATGCGAATCATATCACTTATGAGATTCAAAACAACAACTTAGAAGCTGTATTACTGCTATCAGCAAGAGCCTGGCCTTCCCAAGGTTAAAACTCATCTGTATGTTGCAGCATCGAGTATTTAATGAGGACTGGAAGCAGATTGCAGTCGTAGTTAAGGGCTGGAGGAGCTCTGTCACTGAGAGGAGCTCCTGTTTCCTTATCACATCACTGGTGTAAAACCATATCACACAAGACAAGGAGATATACTTAATTTGTTATCTGCAGTTAGAGTTAATTTTCTGTCTGCACTTTTGGAAAGTCCCAACTTATTTTTCTCTTCTGACACGTCTGACATTTTTCCTGCTATTCTCTTTCCTGTTCATGTTACTTAACCTAATTTAAGTCAAGATGCAGCCTACGCTACTGGCAGATATAACACATCTACGTTCATGAGCATCTGTCCTATACATTTAATTTACATTTAACCTACCCCACTTTAAGGCTTGAAGTGTAAAGGTCACAGTCATTACCTACAGCAGGCCAATTTACTGGTGGTGTGAACAACTGGGGAGTTTATGCCTCGGGCTGCTATCGTGGTACAGGTATATGTCATGCACCTCTGTCCATGTAACTGAGAGAACAACACTGTGTGATGAAGAGTTGGAGAGTCACATACACTCCCCAGCAACACTGCTGTGCTGAGAGGAGCATCCCAACAGCAGGGACAGCTGACCTCTTTGCTGTTAAATAATCTGATGCTGAGTGAGTTTGCAGGAGGGTAGATAAGGACTTATGCAGGACTTACAATCAGTCATGGTAAATGTGTGGTTTGCTACGGGATGGACACTTTCTGTAGGGTACAACAGGCATTGGGGGGGGGCCATAGAATCATAGAATCATGGCCATCCCCAAGTGGGGAGCAAGAATAAGCCTGGTCTTTCTTGAGTCTACACACATGCAGGTCTCTACTCTTCCCAAGCTCTTCTACCTCTGAAGGGACAGCTGAGCCCACACAGCTGAGGGCAGCACATATGCCACTGCTTTGCCACACTGCTATGCATTGAGACATGACATCATGCAGCAAGGAATGACCCACCTCCAACTATGTACTGAACTGCAGCCTTGCCTACTGGTGTGAATTGGGCTCTGCAAGCCTCAGTACAGCTGCTGCAGGTTCACACTAGTGCAAAGGGGAAATGAAGGAAGGATGTGTCCACACAAGGACAGTTCTCTGCAGCACTTGAGAGAGAAGAGTTGCTCAAAGGGGGATTATGCTTCTGGAGTTTGAAGCTCCCCTGAGTTTTCCCAGCTAAGATGCAGTTAGTTGCTTGGGGTGGAGATAGTGCACCAGCCTCTGCCTAGTTCTCCAGCCTCTGGTACCAGTGCCAGATGTGGTGGCTCCAAACCCAACATGCAGGGCATGGGAGGAGGACAGAAGGAGACAAGTTGGGAGAACTTTGGTCCTTGCCAGAACTGTTTCTTTACTCTCCTGTTCTTACATGCTTCAGTCTCTCCTCTGGGGCAGGAAAAGAATACTGATGGAGGTAGCCTGAAAGTGCTGGTTTTGAAAGAAGAATGGCTGCTTCTAAGGAAGCAGAAACAGGGAGAAATGTCTAGCAGAAACAGGGAGAAATGTCTATCACAAACATGGATTTTTGGATCCTTTTGTACAGTTATAAAACTGAGAGGGAGGAAAATGCCACAGTCTGTGAAACTGGGCAGGGATACTGATGGAGAGGCAGCTCTGCACCAGGAGCATGTTTCAGGGTGCTGGGCCAGTTGGGATGTCTCAGCCACCAAGGATTCTCATTTCAAATACCTTAGCAGCAGGTTTTTCAAGAGCTTGGCACCTTGAAATGCCTTTGGCAATCCATCAGTGCACCTAGTCAGTGGGTGCAGCCCATGCTGCTGAGAGCTGGCTGCTGGGGCCAGTCTTGCTCCTCCCCACAAGACACTGAACAAAAAACAGAGCAAGCACCAAGTTTGGCCTTGGTGTCTTCATGAAATCTGAATTCCTGCTTTTGTGTCCTCTGGGAAAAAGAAAAATGGCCCTGCTAAGCTTAAGAGCTCTTCTGCTGGATGATGACATGGAGGGACCAGGAATGATGGATTCAAGGGTAGAATTCAGATAAAGGACCTGGCTCTGTTCATTCCTTTCTCATTCTTGGGTAATGACTCATTTTCAGGATTTGGTACAGTGGCATGTGTGATTGCTGGTAACTACATGGGAAATTCTTACATGTCCTCCCTGCTACTTTTTTACAGACACCCTCCTTTGTAGGAAGAGTATGATTCTGCAAGGGAAAGGAAGCAGGGAGCACATGCAAACAGAGTTCAGTCTCACACCCTGATTCACACATTGTGAGCAGCAAGGCTGTGTTCCTCCATTTGAAAAATACACATGGATTATCTGGCCATGGGTTTTAGAGCCAACTGCTTCCACACAAATCACTGAAATGCAAATGGTTCTGATCTCAGAGGAACCTGATTCTACCCCATTATGCTGATGGTATTTGGTATTTGGACAATTAACACATCAGAACTAATTGCAATTGCCTAAATATGGGCATGTGAAATCAGCTATGGACACTGAGAGAGGTAGTCATGTCACCTGCCTTGAGACATCTGGAAATAAGATGATTTAATCTCAATGAATCACCCCCAGATTCCTGTACTGAGGCTGAGGCACTTCTAGGACTGAATCAGTGGTTTGGGGCTCCCATTTGAACGGGCACACCTTCCACAGGAGGTTATTTCCCTCCAAGTGAACCAGGAGGGACTGGAGCAAGAGCAGAATCCACCTCTGAGATGCCATGTCTGGCTGGAGGAATCCCAACCCTCATGTTTCGTGTTATGTGAAACACAGGTGGCAGTAACACAGGAGGACCCTGTCCTTGCAAAGGCAATCTAGTTGTTCATTAATTACTCCATCAGCAGGCCTGTGGTGGCACCAGTGGCTGGTCCAGACATCTGAATCTTCATGACCATTGAATACCAGGAAGGGGGATCACACAGCACAGGCTGCTGGGCCAGGATAGGAGTTCAGGACTATAGAAATGAGAGTATGGTCTGGTGAAGTCCTGGTGTGCAAGACAAGCCATTGCCCAAACTGCAGTGATTCATTGTGTTTGAGGCCAGCAGAGACTAAATGATGCTATTGCTTCTCCTGAAGTGTGGAGTGTCACCAAGTGATTTGAGTTCATAACCCTGGTGGTGCTGCAAAAATCTGCCTGGTCTTGTACTCAAAAAAAGAAGTGATGGGGAATCCACCACACTCTGGAGTTGCATCAATGATTCATTAACCTTACCTCAGCTTCCAGCAGCTGTTGGTTTAGTCTGCCTACTATCATCATGGCTAATTAGAGACTGTAATCAAGTCACTTCTTAGCTAGTTAGTCTCCTTTGTGAGCACATACTGTATGCCTAAATTCCCCTTATACCTTCAAACTGGAAGTATTACAGAATCATAGAATAGAATTGCTTAGTTTGGAAAAGACCTTTAAGATCGAGTCCAAGAATTAACACTGACAAATGCACCACTAAACCACCTTGTTGCAGAAAGAGATCAGGTTGGTCAAATAGGATCTGCTTTCCATAAACCCCTGAGGATGGGGCCTGATCACCTGGGTTTCCTGTACAGGCTGTGTGATGGGACTCATGATCTGCTCCATAACCTTTCCTGACACCAAGGTCTGACAGACAGGTAGTTCCCTGGTGCTCATAGCCCAGCATTCCTGAGAAGAAGTGGTGGAAAAGAAATGCTGTTGTTGCCCCATGGGCAGCAACTTTCTCTGGAAGATTTACTTGGCTTCCTGAGGACTTCTATGTATTTGTCCTTTGGCTATAGACATATGGCCAAAAGAGAGAACAACCAATTTCTATTGCAGCTGCATCTGAGAGCAGAATGTCACTTCCTTCTGGGATATTTGTGGTGGTTTGACACCTCTCTTGTCTCCTCCATTGAGCAATGGAGATGATGAGTCACAGACTAGTGAGTACTTTAGGGTCCTAGCTGGGATCAGGCTACGAACATCTGGATGCTGCATATGCACAAGGAGAATGCAGATCTTTGCACCTAATTAGTTCATAAGCTTAATGCACAAGGGAAAGATGTTGACAGAGGGTGAAAACAACTTGATTAACAGTATATAGTGACTGAGGTTTATAACCTGAAGCATCACCATGACATCCAGATATTGAAAGTAGAATCTAGTCCCTTTTTTTTTTCTCACAGAAAAGCTTTGCAACCAGCCTGGTGACAGACTTCCATGGACCAACTTGGCATTTTCACATTTGCTTCTGTGAATTTAATGGCTGTGAATTTAATTTCTCTCTTTATCAGCAAAAGGGAAATTAAAGTACTGTCTGAAATCTGAAAGTGTCATTGGTAACTGTCTTCTACTGGACTTGCCTTGCTCTGTATCAGGCCTAGGATACCTAGCTGTTTGTCCAGAGGTAACACTGTGGCCTGAAAAAAAACTTAATTCCTGCTAAATCCCTCTAAATCCCTCTGCCTAACATGTCTTACTGCAAGAAGGAGACAGCATGCCCCATGTTGAGCACAGAGCCTGTAAGAGCAGCTTCTAGACCACACTGTAGCTGAAGCTCTCAAACTCCTGGCTTCATCTACTAACACAGAATTAAAAAAAAATAAATATAGAGATAAGAACTTGGTGCAGTGGTAATTTTAGATACACTTTTCCCATCTCTGTGAAGTCTACAGACACAGGGGGGATTCTCATTTCATGTGTATCATCTATCTGTGTAAGCATCAGACTTTCATAACAGGCAACACTGGATGTTACAAGCCTCATAAAAACATTCAGAGGGAATATACAACCAACCTGTTCAGCAATGTCTGAGCTCTGGCACCAGGTCCCCTGTTCAGTGACAACATAGCCCAAGGTACATAGTAAATGCCAGTGAGGTCCATCCCACCAGCAATTCCAGCCTGAGGGACTGCATCCAGCCTGCTTGCTGTGGGTGGAATGATGTGTCCCCTCTGAACTACAGATCTGAGGAGCTAATGAGAAATGACATGTCTCCAAGCTCTGCATTCACAGTGGGTCAGGCAAGCTGACTTGGTCAAACTTGACCCCCTGCTAGCTTATTTGGTCACAGTTAATGTGGACACAGCCTTCCCTGAGGGAAGCTGGCCCTGGTAAATGTTGCCCTTGTTTCTGGAGTGATGGAGATGGGATGGTGTCCTAGGACACTCGAGCTGCCTGTCTCTCTCCCAGGTCAGGACCTGGAATTCTTCTGGGTTCAAAGGAAATGCTAGAAAATTTCTCACACAGACACAGAAAAATGAGCTAAACCCAGAGAAACCACAGATCATCTCTATTCCCAGGAGAGGGAGATCTCATTCCAGGAGAATGTCTGGAGTGATACCTTCTCTATCCCACACCAGTTTCTTATCCTTCTCATGGAAACTAGAATTAGTTTATAGTTTCATCCTCTGAATGTCATTTAACCTTTGCAATTTTTTATGTTGCCCTGGTTTCAAATGGAATTATTAGTTAATTTATTATGAATTATTTAATCAGTTAATGAGTTATTTTTCTTTCTAGTACTGGGACAGTGCTGCATTTTGGATTTAGGATGAGAACAACATGGACAACACGATAATGTTTTAGTTATTGCTGGACAATGTTTACTCCAAATCAAGGATGTTTCAACTTCTCATGCTGCCCTAACAGCGAGGGGATGCACCAGGGACACGGACAGGACACTGATCCATATGGGATGTTCCATACCATATGACATCAAGTTCCTTATATAACTGGGGGGGTGAAGCTAGCTGGGAGAGGACACTCTCAATAATTGGCTGGGCATCAGCTGTTGAGTGATGAACAATTGCATTGTGCATCACTTGTTTTGTATATACTTCAATCATTATTTTCTCTTATTTTTCTGTCCTATTAAACTGTCTGTATCTCTGACCCCAAATTTTACATTTTTTTCCCCAATTCTCTCTCCCATCAAACTGCAGAGGGGAATAAATGAACAGTTGCATGGTGTTCAGACCCTGTTGGGTTAAACCAAAGAATATAGTGGATGATTTTGTCCTTTTCTGCTCCTTTTGCTGTGTGTGTTGGCCATTAAGGTCTGGGACACCATTTGATGTTCTTTGGCAACATGGTTTACAGCTCAGAAACTCACCTTAGGTGAGTGGTGAGAAATATTTTTGGGGAAGTTTGAATTATTTTATTCTTTATGTATAATTGAAAACGGATTCTGGGAAACACATGGAATCTAACAAAATCTGGATTCTAAAAGTCTATTTTAGTTTCAAAAATCTGTTAATAAGGATATCCAAGGTTTTTTTCCAATAAAAATACATGCTTTTGAGAAAAAAATATCAGTCAAAAACCTTTATTAAACTTTCTGTGTTGAGGTAATAGATGAAACCTGTCATTTTACTATAAATGTTTTTCTTTAAATGAAAGATTTTTCATTTAAACTGTATTTTGAAGGGAAAATTGGAGTGAGCTCATGGGCTTCTTTTTGTGGTAGTATAACAGTGATTTCCTTGTGGCCTGGGGACTTCTTGACTGCATCTGTAACGCCCCTTGACTCATTTGTTTCAACAGGCTGGATCTCAAACTGGTTTTGACGTGCTGTTTCTTCCTTCACTTGTGCCACACAACCCTTGGGAGTCCACCATCTCCTCATTTTTAATGGCATATATTATTTCCTGTTTTTGAAGGCTGTAGGCATGGACTCCACAGTGACCTATCCTGGTTCTTTACTGCCCTTGAGCCCTTCATCTCCTGCTTAAGATCATGCAACCCCCAATAATACCATATATTATTAGGTGTACCCACCTAATTCTCAATAACTACTTAGAATGGATTAACAGATGTTTGCAAAGTTTGTTGCTTAGTGCCTGTAGTTTGTTGGTTCTTGTAATCATCTGCAGTGGAGTCTGAGCAGACTGATGTGAGTTTGTTGTGCAAAGTCCTCAAAGTCATTCCTGTGGTGAGGCTGGACTTTACTTCCTGAACTGCAAATCTCACTTTGCCAAAGATGAAATTTCTGGGCATGATTTTTTTTATGGTTTTTAACCATAAGGGAGAAAACAGGATTTGTCATATTCATGTCATTTGGTCCAGTTCCCTGCCATTAACTGGACAGCCATAACCCATCTGGTCTTCCAGTACCTCAAGGGGGCCTACAAGAAAGATGGGGAGAGGCTGTTCAGTAGGGCCTGTTGTGACAGGACAAGGGGTGATGGTTTCAAAATAGAGGGAGGGAGATTTAGATTGGATATTAGAAAAAATTTCTTTACTGTGAGAGTGGTAGAGCACTGGAACAGGTTGCCCAGGGAGGTGGTGGATGCCCCTGGATCCCTGGAGACGTTCAAGGCCAGGTTGGATGAGGCCCTGAGCAACCTGATCTAGTTGGGGGTGTCCCTGCTTCTTGCAGGGGGGTTGGACTGGATGACCTCTAGGAGTCGCTTTTAACCCTGATCATTCTATGATTCTATGATTCTATCTGTGTGAAAGACTGCATTATATGCAAACACAACTGTAAGGAGAACTGGTTGCTCAGACACTTCTCTCCATGTACAGATTGGTCTACCACACCTTGGACTACTCCTGGATAAATACATTGCAGGTACAAGAAAAAATGTCTCATGGTGCTACTCACAGCACTGCAGGATCTGGCCCTTTGCTGATGCTCCTGTGATAAAGATGAGACCTGAACTCCTCAGGGGTGAAAGGCAAATCTGGAGTCAAGCTCTTGACTGGGATAAAATAAAGCACCCCATTAAATTTCTGCTCACAAGCACGAGCCATCACCAGTGCCAGGTCTGGAGATGAGGTGAATGACCAGCTGCTGCAGGGAAGTGGAGTGTAGAGGCTGCTGATGGGGACTTGTTGGTTTAATGAATGAAGAAGAAATTGCTTTATTACAGGGAATGATTCACATACCTGGTTCATCACTACCCTGCACTCTTCACATTTTTTTCTCAGGCTGTTTGAAAGCACACCCTGGACACCAGCTTGGGGTGTGCTAGGAGCTGCTCAGTGAGTGACCAAGTGACCAGGCTGTGGTATTTACTTGTTCCCAGCAGAGTGAAATGGGAAGCAAAAGGGATTTTATTCCTCTTCATCTGTTCCTGGGGCTGCTGGAACCCAGATGGGCCCATGGCACAGGCTGGGAGGTGTCTTCTGTCACTTCAGTAGACCAGCCTCTTGATCTGCACTTTCCACCTCTGTGGATTTTTCACCTTTTTTTTTTTTCTTCTCTAAAAATAACCCACCTTGCCTCCAGACATGCAGAGATGAAATGACAGGTTTTTCCCCCAGCAGAAGCCTCAACCAACAGCATGAACTTCTGGGAGCAGCATCCCATGAGCTAGCACCACAGGAGTGCCAGTGGTGGGAGGGCAGCGAGCAGCTGATCACTGGCTGGAGATTGCTTCCTCCAGCCTGCCGGTCCCTGGCTCTTCTCTCCTGCCAGACAGGCTGGCTGGGGAGGGTGACACAGTGACCAGGAGCACTGAAGCTCTCACATGCCTGTGGCACCTGCCCAAAAGAATTAGAGTCACTGGATGGTTGCCTTGGAGGAGTCACCTCCGTGCACCCTGCCAGGATCAGTGGGACTTCAGACAAAGAGGATGCTGCTTGGGTAATTTGTTGATGCCAAATGTGTTCATTATCTGTCTCTCAGTATCAGAGAAGTGTCTGGAAGAACTGGTCAGCAGCCATGTGGATGGTGCTTTCTGGCAGTGTCTGATGGCCTGACAAGGGCAGAGAAAACCCTGGGGAGCTGCTGCACAATGAGAAGAGGAGACTCATCAGCTGCAAGGCCAAGACCATGCTTAGGACCACTGTATTAAGAACAGCCATTCTTCCTGCTTACTCCTGGCAGTAGGAGTCTCAACAGCCCTCTGGGATGTCCCTCTTTCCAAGGGGAGGAAACATACTGTTCTCTCCACCTCACCTCGAACAGAGAGACTACAAGAAAAGCACCTCTGGAGCAAGACAAGGGCAGGCCAGAGTAATGCATGGTCCCAAACTGCACCTTTATATTACAATTACCTTATCAGCCCTGAGACTTACAGATAATTATAACACAGCAGCCAGGATGGGCTACAGATAACGCTGTCTGTGAGTTAGAGAGTCAACAAAGTAAAAAAAAATATAAGGATACTCCCAAAGACTGTGTTTTCTTTGCATATCCTTAGAAAGGTAGGTGTTAAAGCATCTCATGAATGCTCAGCATCAGCAGTTGCTCTTTGAAGACTACCCATTCTGCATCAATGGCTGCCCTGAGGTTGAGCAACTGACCAAGCATCTGGATCCCAGTACTCCCACCTCTGCTCTGTCCACATCTATTTGTCCTCTGTCAAATGACATGGCATTTCCTTTATCTGTCTAGTCATTTGGGTGTGGACTAGAAGCAACTGGGATTCTTTGGAAGAGAAACTTTTGCTGTTGAAAAGAGTTTCCTCATCAGAAAAAGGTTCCTTAGATACAGGATGGTGTCTCTGGTAGGGTGTGAAGAGGATTAGTCACCTCAAAATAACACATTAGGCATTTGCAAAGGTTGAGGGACATGATGTCCAAGTCACAGCTGAGCTTCATTTAAAGCAGGAACTGGAATTTGATCTCCCACATGCCTGATGAACTTCCTAACCACAGGGCTTTTCTGGAAAGGACTTGTATTTGTCCAGAAAATATTTCTGGAGATCTTAGTATATATATACTAAATGCATATTAAAAAGCAGCCCTCAATTTTTCATTACTTATTTTCCCTAAATAAAACTCTTTCTGTCCCTGTCCTGCATGGATGCCTCTGCTGTATGCACATACAGCTCCAGGCACAATGGTGACCCTTCAGCTGAGCAATGTCCCTGTGCCAGAGGTACAATAGGTGTGTGATGTGCAGGCCAGATGAGGTTCTCTCTTCAGCTACAAGACTGGCCTGGATGCTCTCTGGCTCACGTACCAAAGACCTACTCATTCTTCTGTCAGGGAAAGAGTGAAGGTGACAATAAGTTGGAAATGATGCTGATATTCAGTTCTTTATGGAGCAAATTCCCAGCTTCATATGCAAACTGTGCCTCATCTGGAGGAAAACAATCAAGATGTCTTTTGGTCCCCCTGCACTTGCCATGTTTTCCCATCTTTGATAGCATTTTGTATTGTAATTACACACCATTTTGTTCCCATGCTGCACAACAAGGTTCCTATCTCTGGGATTCACTCATTCATCCTACCAACCTGGCTAGATCTTACTTCTCAGACACTTGTGTTGCTGTGATATTGATAATGCCCTTTGCTTAACAAGAACAGTTTCCCCAGTGCAGAAAGCTCTGCCTGGAGCTGAGCAGTGCCAAAATGCTTTGGTATGTCCACCATGGGCTGTCTAACAGCAAGTATCCAACATGGGAGCTGGGTTGGCAGCCTGCAGCCAACAGACCTCAATGTGGCTCAGGCAGAGCTCTGATCATGGTGGCAGGACAATAGCCATGGTGACTGAACCCTCAGTTGGTTAAATAGCCCAAGGTCTTCAAATTTCCAGGACTTGTTGGACCACCTAGTGAGAGGAGCCAGAAATAGTTGTCTGTATCTCTTTTTGCATCCATCATTTTTTCAGGTATTATTTATTTGCTGACAGTTTACTGCTGTTCATCACTAACCTGGATGTCCCCTTGAACTGGTCTCACTGGCCAGAAGGCAACTCCTGATAGATCCAACCATTTACAGTTGTGGTGTCTGTGGAATAGCACTTCTGATCTCTATAAACAGTTCAGGATTATCACCATCAGCCTCCTAAAATCTTTAGACTGGGGTTCTCCTGCCCACTGATTAACAATGCATCATCAACTCACAGCATCCAAACCACACCTTGAGCAAAAACCTGAACAAACCAATAGGTTTGTAATGTGTCCTTAAAGCCAACACATTCCTGTCTGAATGTTATGTCTCCTCTGCTGTCTGATGGAGGAAATGAATTCCATAGCTACTGCCCTTGTGGAAATGCTCTGCTCCAGCCACCCACATCTACACCCAACTTTTTGAGTCACGAGGGGCTTGAGATGCCGTATTTCTGGGAAGTGCAGCTCATTTTCCCATGGAAAACTTGTTTTCTCTGAAAAATCTCAGATTAGGCCACCAAAAATGGACCTCCTACTCATGCATACAAATCTCAGCTAACCCCTGGTTGCTGCTACCCTATCCAACATTTTCCAAGACACCATCAGCCGATGTGGTGATGCATAAGTGGGGTCTCCAGAACAGCTCATCTCATATCATAGAGGAAGTTTTTGTGCATATTCCTCTGAGACAATGTACTTCCAATGCAAAACGTCTTCCAGCCTTGTACAGAATATAAATCCCCACATGCCCTTTAACTACTGACAAATACAGAGCAGCAGACATACTTGGTATTCACTCACGGTGAAGTTTCTTTAGTGCGAACAACATTCTCTGGGACTGTAAAAGGAATCACTCGTCTGATGTTAATAAACTGACAGATTAGAAATTGGAGGAAATAAGAGGCTGAAGCACTGCTGCTGAAAATGCTCACAAGGCTGGAATAGCTCTGCACATTGTGTCAATCTAGTCAGTTAACTGGAAGGAAGAATCCAATTTATTCTGAGGCCCAACATGATGAATAAGTCATTTCCCTGGATGGGAGCGGGAAGAACTCCTCGAAACACATTGGACAATTCAAAGAGAGCCTTATGGCATTGAGTAATAAGTGTGGAGAAAATAATAAGAAAAAAAGGTTCAGTTTTGAGAGTGATTTTCTCCTCTCTGTTGAGGAATTTCATTTTATCTCTACACTTAGAAGCATGTAAGTGAGGATTTTTTTCTTCTTTTTTTTTCCATTGAGAAAGGTATCTGTGCTAAGAGGAAATGGGTCTGATTTATATTATTTTAGTGGGAATTTTGTGTTTTACATCAAGAAGCACTTAGAACACTATTATGTGAATAGTGCCTTCCAACATGCACATAGCAGATCCAAGATAGAGAATTTCCTTCACGAATCCTCAGAGATTGTCCACTTGCTTAATAAAATTCAGTAGAGGGAGGTAGCTTTTAACCCTTAGTTCTTGTTCCCATCAAATAGAAATGAAAACAGGACCACTGTCTTCTAATACTGCTGCTCAATATCTGGAGATAGGATGTTTGATGTGATGGGACTGCAGGTGAGAGTGGCACATGAACCTGCCTTGTCAGGGCTGTGGGGAATGATGCCCTGTTCAAACAAAGACCCATGTCAAGCATGGGGTGTTGGCCCAGAGTTGAGTAAGTACTTCACCATGACCCTGAGCTTCACCTGGGATTTCTCACCCATCATGTTCCCCTGAGGGGACTGACAGTGTCTATATTCTCTCTACCTCTTCACTTGCATCCTGCAGACAAAGGGAAGTGGACTGTCCCAAATGTCCAAACAAACACTTTAGAACATTAGGAAGTTTTAGCCCTGGATCCATATGGATGATATTCCTGGTGTCAGGGCACTTGTCACTGGGATCAGTGTGGTTTATTAACAGTGAAGAAAGTCCACTAACTCTTGGGGAGAAAGCTTGGGAGCAGAGGTAGATTTGCTGAAAGAATAACTTACTGAATACTAACAACCCTGATCCATAAAGAAAAAAACATCAGAAAGGAATACTGGGATTCCCTCGAATCCCAAGGCACCAAGTGCTGCTTCCCCAGGCCCTTAGCAGTGGACCTACATCACAGGCCATGAGCTTCTACACAGTGTGAGTACCTTGGCTCAGCACTGTAACTGGGTTAGTCCCTTTTTTGCTAGTTGATTGTCCAGGGTAGAGCACCATGCTAACACCATGCCAGCTGCACATGCACAACACACTTCAGAATTTTTTTGAGTTAATCCTTTACATGTCACTGAAATTATTCAGACTGGGGTTTTTATGTGATTACTGTTGCTTCTGCTTCCAGTTATGCCTGGAAATACCACAGCAGCCAGAAATGCAGTGAGAAGCAGAGTTTGCATGAAAACTCTCTGTGGGGAAGAGAGTGAGTCTCAATTTCAGCTCATGCAGCTTTAGCCTGTTTACAGGAGACACGGTGAAATACCTGGGGACAAACCTACAGCGTTGGTGTTCCCTGATGCACAGCTCCTGCACACCTTGGAGTTGGAGCTTCCTTGTAAAGGACACCCAACTCTGTGACCCAGCATGGAGTCCTGGCAACCTCAGGGGTGCACACATGTTCACTCAAGGGCATTTGCATCATGCAACACTTAAAACTGCATCTTATCTAAAATGTCTGGGTCAGGTTTCTGTGTGCAAAACAAGCTTCAGCTTCGTTCTCAGGGATGCTCCTCACTCATGGTCATACAAATGGTAGGAAGAGCTGATTTTATATGCATAGTTTATCTCCTTCTCCACTTTATTGTCCTTCAGATACACTAGTATTCAATTTATTGATGTATTATATAATGTAATCTTAGCTTCAGGCATTATCTGTCCTCATTTTATTTCTAACAGCCAACCTCATCTTTATATGTTATTTCCTGAACTAAAGGCTCAGGCCTCTTTGCTGTCATATTTGTGAGTATTTTGCAATCTGCACTTGAAAGATAAAGCCATTAACCCAAGTCCAGATGATTTCATGATTAACATTGAAGAATTATGGGCAGTGCATCACACTGCATCTCACATTATAAATATGGGAATGCTTTTCCCCATACCAGAATTAAACACTTATATTCAGCACACCAGCCCTGATGGCAGTTCTCAGCAGTACCAAAGGAATCAATATAGACATGAATATTTTCAAGCATTAGTACCAGCAATCTTTTTGGGTGAGACATGGTTTTTTGCACATAGTATGCTACAGGCACTCGATACTCAGAGCAGATTAAACTCCAAAGCAATCACTTATGCTGGAGGTCTCACGTAACCGTTTGCAAAATATCATTAATTTTTAAAATAATTTATGATAATGTGGTAATACAGAAGAGATTGCTGTCAAAAATACGTAACATAGCCCTGGAAGGCCATTGGATGGGTAGAGAAGAATTAATCACCAGTTTGCAGGGTGCTGCAGTAACAGTTCACAAACTCACAGTGGAGACACCAGCATTTTTTTGTCCTTTTTTTCAGTGCCCTCTGTTGTGATGTTGGTTGGACCTTTACAGAGGCTAAGGAAAAGTCAGTGACCTAGCAAAAGCTCTCCCCAAACAATCTGATTGGAAGGGACAAGTAGTTACAGAAAGCTGCAAATGAAATTAGGAAGGTCTGTGAGAGCTCCTTAAAAACCCTAGAAGCCACAGATTTTCAGTGAAGGAGGCCACTTTTTGCAGGAACACTCCTTTTGTCATAGACATGGAGAAGCCTGCAACTAGAGTACTGTATTAGTGATGTATCAAGGAGAAATAGTGATGAGTATCCATTTTGTGGAGAGGAATCAGTACTTAGAGCAGGAGACAGAAATAAGTTTGGGTTTTAAAAGCATCTTCAGAATTAAAGAACCAAAAAGTTGTCGTGTCATTGAAACCATGTTTTGGAAGCAATGCAATTGAAATGACAACTTTTTAAATTTTTTTCTCCACAAAATATTCCAAAGTATTTTTTTTAACATGAAGCTTGAGAAAGCTCATTTATTTAGCTTTTAGTAAATTAAGATTGATTTGTTCACAAAGGATGGAGAATCTCATTGGGAAGCAGTACTGCGAGGACACCACTTTTCAGGACAGGCATCATGCCTGAAAGTTGAAATAAGAAAAAATTCAAATAAGAAGGAACCAGAAGTTTTAATGAATTGTTGTGCACACATGGTTGAGAAGATTCCAGTAGAAGGCAATTCCAGTAAAGGCAGCATAAAGCCACAGAAAGGGCAAATAAATGTCATATGGTTACAAAGACACACCCCCCAAAGGAAGAAGAATGTGTGTGGGGTGGGGGGCAGAGAGGATTGAGAAAAGTAAATTCTTTAGGGCAACTGGGCAGACTCATTATTGCAGAGAGACCACAATGTCATGAATATTGTATGAATGTGCACAGCATCATCAAAGGTTGAATGCACATGGAGGAAAGTGACCTTCCTCCTTCACTGGGGAGTGCAAAGTAAGGTATGAATCTGGGTTGGTTTTTTTTTTCATTTAGGCTCCTCTAGTTGCATTCCATTTCATTTCCCTTTTTTTTTCAGCAAACTTAATTGCCAAGTTAGGGGAAGTTATGCTTTTAAATTACTGCTGTGTTTAAATACTTCTGTCTTGGAGAGCTGGGTCCTGAGAGGCATGGATGTGGATGTGAGTGCAGTGGGGGAGAAAAGCTGTCAGTGGTAAAAGTGCCCTGTTTGGGGAAATGGGTGGGGAAAAAAAAAGGATTTATTTTTACTACAGAATCGTGTTTCTCTCTGGCATTGCCAGAATATTTATAGGGAAAATCTGTTAAGAGAAATGGCATTTAGACCTGTTACAGTGTTCACATTGAAACTCTGCACCAATCTGTAAAAGAGTCAGAATTTCTCTATTTTTAAGGCTGGGACTATCAGAAGCAGACACCTAACTGGACTTTTGGAAACACCAGCTGTATAAATCTCTAGCTGAGACATGAGAACATTTAAAAAACATCAGTGAGGAGCAGGACACACTTCTCAGTCCCTGGGTCCTGCCCTGACAAGGTGCCTGGGCATGGATTTCTGACTCCCTAACTCACATTCTGAACTGCCCAGTAGCTCATCAGGAAAACTGGAGATGAACTTAGGCAAAACCCTCCCCTAGTCCAGTAACTGCTCTCTAGGCAAACAATGCACTTGTCAGATATTCAGTGCATAATAAAGGAAAGACAATAACTTATTATCAGAACAATTCCTTTTGATTGCATGATGTCATTATTTTCCTGCAATATTTATAGCTTAAGAATGTGTATATTTGCTCTGAGGTTTTTGTTATAACATTATGCACATCAAAAATATAAATAGACTGTGGGATAAGGGAGATATGTATGGGCACAGCAGTAACTGGTGAAGAATGGGTTTGAAACTGGTAGAGCCAGTGGAAGCAGGCAGGACAGTGTCTTATAACCACTAACCCACTACCCACCTCCCCTCTGCAGCATCCCAGTGTGTTCAGAGGAAGCTGTCACACTTGGTGTGCAAGTTGCCATCTCACTTTTCAGAGAGCAGTCTTTTTCAGTTATTAAAAACTACAGACCTTCTAGCCCAGCTTTCTTGATTCTATTTGGAGACCACACTCCTATGCTGGAGAATTCTTCTTCTCTTCTGAGCAAGCACAGAGCCAGCAGAGTCTGGTCCCAGCTTCCCTTACTGCAGCCACAGAGGGTGGAAGAGCTGGGAAAGAGAGTGTGGAGCAGGAGGAACGTGAACCCTGGCACTTCCTACCAGGTGAAGAGGCATTTGGGGGCTGCTGTCTGGGGCAGGCTGGACTACAGCCAGACTAGAGCCGACTTCTTGAGGCACTTTATGCTCAGCTGCCAAGTGCAACCTTGGTGAGACATAGGGATCTCAGTCCAGGAGGGAGCCTTGCCTGCAAGAAGAACTCCTTAGGGAGCAGGCTTTGGGATCTCCAGGCCTGCTGCCCATCTGTTAGATAGGGGCAACTCCCCCAGAGAGCAAGCAGAGGCACCTCCCGGGAGCAGAGGCATGTGGAGCTCCAGGCACACGTGTTACTACAGTAGCACCAAGCAGCCCAGCTCAGCATCTTGCTGCAGTGGGGTTAATTGTGCCCATGAGCCAGGAGGTTGCTGGAAGCAGCACTATTAGCCAGGTATGCTGGCTGGTGTAGCCAGGAGGTAAGGTGCAGTAGCATTAGTTCAGTGGGAAGGTATGATTAAGTCACCCAGCTTTATGAGAAGTGAACACAGCCCTGAGCAGTGAGTCATGACTGCAAATGAAATGCCTCTGAGCCGAGTGAGGGATGGCAAGTCACTGCCTCTGGAGCACAGATCTCCTGCAGAGTGTTGAGAGAAAGCTCAGATACCAGGAGAAAGCGTGGTTACAAGGGAGTGATAGCTTTGTGAAAACTTGTGAGCTCAGCAGTGATGTTAACTTTAACTCCAGGTGCACTGCTGGCTTTCTTCTTTAGCAGCCACATGGAAAAACAAAGAGGTCATCTCCCAATCAGTATCTGGCAAGGGTGGCTCACCAGAGGCATAAAGCTCCACACTGTCCTTTCTTCATGGACTGAAGAGCCATTGCACTGTGCTCATAAGCTGTAGGATGCTCCACACTGCCACCGTTGGTTTTGTGGTTATGGCTACAATGATTAACCAGTGAGTTGCCTCAGCCAGAGTTGTGGCTACCTTCCATCCCTTAACACAAAAGTCCCAGCCTTCTCCAGCCACAGGTTAAAGTACTGCAGGGCAAGTAACAGGCTGTATTTGGCTTTTGCAACCAATATGGGGTTTTAAGTAGTGACAAATCTGGTGTGTTCATAATCCTGTGGTTATGAGTAAAAACAGAGGATCTTATGAGCAACATGCTGGGATCTTATTAATTCTGACCAATACTAGGAGATTTTTCTACAAAACAGTCTTGCTCAGTCAGAAGAGATGGGATGTGATGGTCTGTAGTCCTTTGCGTTGGAGGATCAGTAGTTTTTCACGTGAAATCTACAGATTTATGACAAAAAAATGATCAATCTTACTGTTCAATCATTTCCAGTGCTTCCTTGCTTTGCTTTTTAGCTTCCAGCCACTGGACATTTGAACTACACAGTCATCTGCTCTAATGCATCACCAGTCTCATCATCTTAAAAAGACCAAGATGTGGGATTTGCTGGCAACTCCACACATGGAAGATGTCACTGCAAAGTGCTTCATAGTTGCTTAAAAAATAAATCTTTGGAACATCATTTGAAAGTCTACCCCAGCAGTGTTGATTTGAAACAACTGATGCTGGTTGCAGTTTCAAAGACTCGTGACACAAGCTCTTAATCACCTTGGGATCCCTCCAGCATTGTTGGGCAACTGATTCAGCATAATCTTATAAAAACTAGCGTATGCTTGTGTGTGAGTACCTTGGCACAAGAACCAAATCCCTGGCCACACTGCACCCTTGGCAGATGTCACCCTTACCAGAGCTCATGGGCCTCACAGCAGTAAAGTTACAGCTCAGATTAATGGTCCTATATGAAGAGGACATAAAGGTGAAAATTTGAAGAGCAGAGTCTGTAGTAGCTGAAAGAAGGAACTTCAGAGAAGGAAAAAAGGGAGGAGAGCAGTCTGCTGAAAACAAGCTCACTAGCACTGATGAAACCTGAGGTTATCCTCTGTCTTGTTGATAATATTTTTCCTAGAATGATCTCATAGCAGTTTGACAAATAAAAGCCTCACTGCTGGAGAGATGACCATCTGTCTGCCTCTCCCTGCCCTGCTGCTTGTGCTGTTTTTCCATTAGCACTGGTGCCTTCAGGGCCTCTTAAAAAAAAAAAGAGAGGCAAATAAGTTATGTAACCACACTGGATGGGACATGGTCAGCAGAAGCCTTTAGAGGAATCCCCAAAGGCATCCTGGATGGGACATGGTCAGCAGAAGCCTTCAGAGGCATCCCCAAAGGCATCCCCATGGCATGTCTGCTCGGTGGTTAAATGGGAATATTCACTTTGTGGTACAGTGACTGCACCTACTCCTGTGCTGCTTCTCTCTAGGACTCAGTGGTGGGTTTAAGGTGAGAGGTGGTAGTGATGTTCCTTTTTAAGAGAGTGAATGTGAGACAATTACCTCTGAAGTCACATAGTGAGGGAGATGCCAGGAGGTTGCAGGAGAGCTACAACCAATAATGTGAGTTGCAGCTGGCTGGGGCCACACCATGGAGCAGCTTGAAGGAGTGGAGATCTCTTTTATATCCTTCTTGTGGTTGTGTATGGTTAAGGAGAGAGTGTTTGTGGTTTGCCCTTTGCTCTGTCATGATGGGGGAGATAGGAAGAAGTTTCCTTCCTCCCACAGAAGAGAATATTTCCCCTTTCCAGAAAGGCTGCTTGTAGGAGAGAGGTGAATCTTTTTTTCTTGCATGTCTCAGAGCAAAGATAAACTCATTTGAAACAGTGAAGACCCTCTCCTACATCTGGGAGCATTTCTGAAGGCAGGTACTGAAGTGTCACTTTATCTGGCTTCTTTAGTCACACCATACATATCCCATGGAGGACAGAAAGCAGAGAAAATTGGGGTGAGCCCCAGCTGTGCTGGGGGACAGCTGCTACTTGAGATGTAACCTCTCTGAGAAGAAACATCTTGACTTGGAGCCTGTGTATGTAGTGGAAAATGTAGGAATGAGGTTTCTGGAGTGTTACTGACATCTTATTGACATCATGGAGACATGGAGGGATGGATCATTTGACTGCAGTGCTGGAATGGAAGAATACAGGCTCTTTAGGCAGGAGAAGCAGGGGAGATGAGGAGTAGAGTCCATTCTATGCCATTGACTAGTTGGAGGTCATGGAGTTCCACATGGGGATGTGTGAGGAGCTAACTCAGGATTAATGGGAAGGCAGGGACAAGGGACATTATAGTGGGGGTCTGCTACAGGCCATCTGATCAGGGAGACTGCATGAGTCCCACCATGGACAGATAGGCACAGTCTCATGTTCACAAGCCCTGGTCCTCATGAGGGACTTCAAACACCCCGACAACATAACAGGGCATAAGCAATCTAGGAGGTTCCTGGAATGCATTGATGATAATTTCCTTCTCCAAGTGATAAAGGGGCCAATGAGGAGAGGTGCTATGCTGGACCTTGTTCTCACTAACAAGGAGGGCTTGGTAGGGGATGTGAAGTTCAAGGGTAGCCTTGGCTGCAGTGACCATGGAATGTTTGAGTTCAACATTCCAGGGCAGTGGGGAGAGCACACAGCAGACTCACTACCCTGGACTTCAGGAGAGCAGACTTTAGCCTCTTCAGGGATCTGCTTGGTAGAGTACTATGGGACAAAGCTCTGGAAGGAAGAGGGTCCAAGGTTAGTATTCAAGGATCACCTCCAGCAACCTCACAAGTGCAGCATCCAATGAAAAAAAAAGTCAGGTATAAATGCCTGGCAGCCTGCATGGATGAACAAGGAGCTCCTGGACAAACTCAAATGCAAGAAGAGAGCTACAGAGTGTGGAAGCAAGGACATGTAGCCTGAGACAAATTGTCCAAGCAGCCAGGGATTAGGTTAGGAAAGTTAAACCCTGATAGAACTAAATTGTCTGGGGACATCAAGGGCAAAAATAAAAGCTTTGATAGATATGTCAGTGATAACAGACATGGGAAAATGTGGACCCCCTCCAGAATGATATGGGAGACCTGGTTATCCAGGATATGGAGAAGGATGAGGTACACAATGAATTTTTTGCCTCAGTCTTCACCCACAAGTGCTCCTGTCACACCACTCAAGTCACACAAGGCAAAGGTAGGGAATGGGACATGGAGGAACTGCCCACTTACCCACTGTAGGAGAAGATCAAGCTTGAGAATATCTAAGCCACTTGAAGGTGTACAAGTCCATGGAATCTGCTGAGATGCATCCTGATGGAACTGGTGGATGAAATTTTTAAGCCATTCTCCATCATATTGGCAAAGTCACAGCAGTCCAGTGAAGTTCCCACTGACTGTATAAGGAGAGACATGGGGTTTATTTTTGAGGAAAGGAAAAAAAGAAGAGCCAGGGAACTATGGGCTGGTCATTCACCTCTGAACCTGGAAAGATCATAGAGCAAAACCTCCTGGAAACTATACTAAGGCACATGGAAAATAAGGGGATGATGGTGACAGCCAACATGGCTTTACTCAGGGAAAAGCATGCCTGACACATTTGGTCTCTTTGATGGAGTTACAGCACTGGTGGATAAGGGACAAGTAGCTGTTGTTATCTACCTGGACTTGTGCAAACCATTTGACACTGTCCCACATGATGTTCTTGTCTCTAATTTGGAGGGACACGGATTTGAAGGATGGGTCACTCAGTGGGTAAGGAATGGGATGGATGGGTCACATTCAGACAGTTGCTGTGTGGTGTGGTTGGCATGCTGAAGGGAAGGGATGCCAGAAGGACCTTGACAGTCTTGAGAGGCCAGCCTGTGCAAACTTCATGAAGTTTAACAAGGCCAAGAGCAAGGAGTTACATGTGGGTTGGTGCAATCCCAAGAATAACTACAGGCTGGGTGGAGAATAGCCTGAGAGCAGCCCTGAGGAGAAGGACTTGAGTGTGTTTGTTGATGAAAAGCTAAACATGACCTGGCAAGGTGTGCTTGCAGCCCAGAAAACCATCCATATAAGTCAGTACTGGTGAAACTGCCCCTGGAGTACTGGCTTCCACTCAGGAGTGCCCAGTACAAAAAGCTCATGGAGCTGCTTCAGTGAGTCCATAGGAGGTCACAGAGATGGTCCAAGGGCTGGAAATCCTCTGCTCTGGAGACAGACTGCAGGGAGACCTTAAAACACCTTCTAGTACCTGAAGGAGCTACAGAAAAGCTGGAGAGGGACTGGTGACAAGGAGAGGGAGGGACAGAACAAAGGAAATCACCTTCAGCTGCAGGAGGGCAGATGGAGAGGAGATATGTTGCCAAAATCCTTTCTGGGGAGGGTGGGGAAGCCCTGGCACAGAAGCTGTGGCTGTCTCTGGATCTCTGGCAGGGTTCAGGGTTCAAGGCCAGGTTGGATGGTGCTCTGGGCACTCCAGGGGAGTTGAAACTAGATGGGCTTTAAAGTCACTTCCTACCCAAACCGTCTTATGGTTCAACTGGAGTCCTTGGGGCTCCACACAAAGAGAAGTTAGCCAGTTATGATACTGTTTTCTGTCTAAATGGTACTCAGGGATGAAATACTGCCAGGGTGCTTGGCCTAGATTTTCCTTTGCACCTTCAGGTCCCAGCAGGCAGCGCATGGAGGCCTCTTCTCAAGATGTGATGATGTGCCGGGAACCTCAGTGAGCTTTTGTGAAAAGCATAATGAGCAGCCTCTCCTCTGTGATTAAACTCCAGTAGTACAAAGCCAAGGCACTTCAGCAAGAGGCAGGATTTCTAAAGAGAACCCAGCAGAGTCCTTCAGAACATGGCCCAGACAAAAGCATCCCACAGAATTTAATATATAGTAACCATCTTTCTTTGATTTTCTTGTTTCACCAGTGTCTCAAAGAAATTTCTAGCTCCATTCCAGGCTTTAAGAAAACATAGAGATGTCATCTCTAGTAAATCCTAAGGGTCTGAGGAATCTTTTTAAGTCCTCAAGAACTTGACTGACTTCATCCTTATTGGTGTCTCTGGGACATATTTCCCACCAATCCCAGCTTCCTTCTGCCCACATATACCTACAGCTTTCAGAGGAGACTTTGCTTCCAGGCGACACTGCCCTCTCATGGAACAGCAGAGATTTGTCATTCCCAAATTTCCCCATGAAATGATAATAGGGATGGGGGTGGGCTATACCCTATGGTGAGATCTGGGAAGGTCATTTTGGAAATGGAGGGGGTTCTTCCCCAGATGCCATCAAGTGAGGCGATTCCTGCAGCAGAAAACCCATTTCTCTGGTGTAGTTCAACCACCTATTTTTTTATCTGAGAACAAAGGAGACCAGGTGACCAGGATCACAAATTCTGAGAGATGCAACTGATGCATGCCTAGGGCTGATAGAAGAGGACATAATTTGAAAGACAGAAACTATTGAGGAGAAAAGGTCATATCCTGGAAATCAGATTTGGAGGCTAGCAAGGTTGTTGCTTATTTGCTGGGTTGGAAGTTGCTAGGAACTGCAAACATGATGGCTCCTCTCTTCCAAGAAAAATACTTCCATGCCAGGCATCTGGAGATCTTTGACCACAAAACAAATGTCCAGAAACAATGGACTACACAATGGTATGTAGCAACTGAACAGAAGGTTGGTTTATATTTGTCCTGAGGTCCTTTCCTACATGAATTATCTATATTCCCATCAATTTTGTCAACTGTACCTAAACTGCAAGACTGGGATGCACATTGCAACCATGGTGCTCTCTCCTATTTTCTGTGGGCAGTGGTTTGTCTGCCTGATGTTTTGAGGCAAGTGTGAGGCTTTTCTGTAATGTGGAAATAAGGACCAGGGCCAGGTGGTATCTGTGATGTTTAAGAGACAGCAAGAGCAAGTGCTGTAGGAACAATGATAAGTGAAAGATATTTGACTTGCAGCTTCCACTCAGTGAATAGTCTGGTCTTGGGTAGGCTGTCTCCTTTCTCTAGGGAAAGATGAAGGAGATTTGGCAGTGGAAAGGGGAGAAGAAAACCCTCCTTCCACCCATCTGGGGCATGTCGGCACTTCTCATTTGAATGGGAAGTGTTCAAGAAGCTCAGGTCCCCTAGAAACCCCTGCAGCTGACAGCAAAGCAGCCTCTGCTTTCAAAGCCAAAGACTCTGATTGCTGCTTTGGCTGTCAGCTTTCCCAGCTTTCCAGGTTGTAGTGAGAGGACTATCAGCCACTCAGAAGACAGGTTTTATTAAGGCTTTCAGGCTGGGAGTCTTTGACAGCCTCCTCCCACTGGGGCTGGTATTTTTCATTGATGTAATGGGAAAGCTTTTTCCCTTCAGATGTCTTTTTAATGTCTCCTGTCTCATCCTATCATGGAGTCAGAGAAATGAGAGATGGAAAGCACCTATGAGGTCGTAAGACCTTTGCCTGTCCTCACCAGTGCTGAATCAAGACGGGCAGATCCATTACATTCCTGTCGCGTTTCATGCATCTGCTCAAGTCCTGGGCTTGCAGTTAAAGAAAATAGTTAATTTAGGCACAAGCCAAAGCATCTTCCCCTTTCATCTAAGTCTTTGTTTCCAGAGAATTGGTAAAACTTCTATCACAATAATGTGGTTCTCTTTTCTTATTTCAGATTAAGGAAATGTTCTCATAACAAGGTTATGAGATGGACTTCTTCTGGACTGTCAGATGCTGCCCCTGCCCATCACTGTCACATGCATTCATACCTTGGCTCAGCTGTGAGCCCATATGGTGTTGCAGGAGTCCACTCAAGAGCACATCCTGCCCACGCCAAATCCACCACTCGTGGATATTTCCCTTCTCATCAGCCCTCCTCATCCACAAACATGTCTCCATGAGAGCAATCTTCTCTTGTGCCCTATTCTCCAGCATTCTTTTAACAAAGTATAAACCATCTCTACAGATCCTTGAGTGGGTTTTGTCCTCCCAAATTGGAAAGCAGGTGAGGCTGGTTAGGCTGATGCCTTGTTACCATTCTGTACTGCCTGGAACATGAGATTTCTGGCTGAAGCATATCAAAGACCAGGTTGGATGGGGCCCAAGGCAACCTTGTCCAGCTCCAGGCCTAGAGTTTGTTGGCCCTGCCTGTGGCAGAGGGGTTGGAGATGTTCTGGAAGCATTTCTATCACCATTCATCTCAAGGGGTAGCATGGTGGCAGCTCACCAGTCCAGTAGTGTGACCCAAGGAGAGGACAATGCTCCAGGCTATGCTAACTCTCCTTGGGTGATGATGGAGATCATGGTGATGTCACTCACCAGCTATGTTCCTAAGGCCTGGGCAGTGTAGCCATGTGCTTTGCAACCACAGGGGGTTCTCATGTCCCTGTGACAGTGAAGAGGTTCCAGTGCATGAATTTGGTATCTGGTGAGTGAGGGCCTATACATCAGGTGTTGATCATGCTATGAGCATTTCTCTTGACATTTGGGGAGAGAGAAAAAAAAAAAAAAAAAAGAAGGAAGGAAAAAGTTAAAAAGAAAAAAAAAACAAGCTTTAAAGCTGCAAATGGCTCTATCTCAAAATTTTCTTGTCCATTTGCCCAATGCACAGAGTCAAGACAGAATAACCATGACAGCTCTGCAACATGAGCACACAGAGAATGATATAATACCGTGTTTTGCTCAAAGTCTATGATTATAAACATACAGGTACGTACATGACTAGTGCCAGGAGACGTAATTCAAGTCACCTCTCCCACTCTGAGGGGAATAGAGACCTGCAGGGCTCATCTTTAAAGGCAGAACTCGAGGGTTTGTTTCAAACACTGGCTGTTGCTTGGAATTCTGTCTCTGCACCCAGGTTTTGAAGCACTGCTAAAAACTACAAACACAAGTGAAACCTAGTTCAAAACCAAGTTATTCCTGTGCATGCTGTCCCAAGCCTCTGGGCTACTTTCCATATTTGTCTTTCATCTGGAATTCTCTCAGGAGCTGCAAGAATTTAATTTTCAGCTTTCCATGGGAGGAGGTAACACGTATTGTCCATGGGCTGCTTGGGCAGCTTCTGTCATCTTTGGGCTAACCTGTGGTTGGATGTTTGGGGTAGAAATGATGGAGGTGATGCTCCAGGTGATGCTACAGGGGATCAGAACTGTGGGAGGACTGAGTAAGAAGGAGTCTCTGGGTACAGCATGTGGCAGGGACATTATGTTTGGTAGTTCTTACTTTTATACATGCTTTAAAAACACCTTTGCCTGGACCAAGCTCAAGCACCATAACTTCCCCCTTCCTTTCCAGCCTGTCTTACTGTATCTCACTATCCAACCTGTACTGACTGTGACAAAAATCTGCAAGCTCTGCCTAACCTTTCAGGAGAGCTGGACTAACACTGGGTCCCTGCAGAAATAAGTTTCAGGACCAAGCTTTCTGTTCAGTAACAGCTCAATGGCTCAAATCAGGTAATTTTACAGGTGAGCTCAAAGGTGAGGTTATAAAGGGAACCTTTGGCCAAGACAAGATAAGTACCAAAGAGTCCTATCTTTCAGGACTATGTCTGGACAGTAACATGCTTCACATGCTGTTGTAAACTCTTATCTAGAGAGGACATTCAAAGAAAGGATCTGGAAAATGAAAGGCAAAGCAATAAAGAGTAAACTCTAAATGTACACTGTACCATTGCTGCCGCCTTTGAAGGGTGAAGATAGAGAGAACAATTATGTTGAGAGATATTAACAAGGGAGTAAATTCAGATGTCTGCACTCTCATCTACATCCTTAGAGGACCCCTCTTGTCAACTCAGAGGCTGTGCATGCACACTAGCACAGGGATATCCAGTCTAAATTGTCTGCCCCGTGTCCTCTTCCACTTGCATCTCACTGGGACCTTTGCCCCATCCACCTTCTCCCATCCCATCTGCCCAGCTCAGTGCTTGATCACTTTGTACTCTGTGGGAGGAAGAAGGATTCTTCTGTAGGGGTGTCCAAGACCTGAGCAGGTGTCTGTCCATGCTGGTCTCTGCTGACTGCAGGAGCAGACACAGGATGAGGTACCTGACTTAGCAACTTGTGTGATGCAATACCTGTCCAGGCCTGGACTCCGCACTGTGCTCTCCTTAGATAATTCTCTGAGTAGGTCCCAGCATAATTTTGGATGTCACACATGTAAATGAGTAACTAAAAATACCAATATATTCAAATGTGAGATAATTTCAGATGTCACATCCAACTGGTATTTTAAAATCTGAAGCCAACATTGCTGAAAGATACACATTTGCCATCAGGAAAGCAGGGACTGGAGTCTGCTGCCTGAACTCCCACAGAGCACAGGGAAAGCAAAAAACACTTGAAAATATCTTTCCAAAGAGAGTCCTTCATAGAGCTGAAAGTCCATATTTTCCAAGGCTTGTCCTGAAGCACAGACATGCTAAATGTTGTTTTCAATGTGAAAATTGCACTTAGCTTCCAGTTTAATTTAAAAATACATATATTTTGCTGAAGGAAACAGATACGGAATGTTGTTTAAAGACCTCAAAAAATAGCCATCCACCACCTGGATGGACAGTTGAACACGTATGGATGTGTGTCTGTCACACAAGCACACACATATGGTACCCAACTGATGCACAGAGGTGAGAATTCACACATATGCAAGCCCATGTGCATAGATGCATCTTTATCACCTGTGTCATTTGATGGGACAAGACCTTTCTCAATGCCAGGATTCCAGGTGTCTTGCTTTTGAATAGCATCTAGTGATGGTAAGTGCATTGCTGGTCATGGTGCTCCATGCACTGGCTGGCATTGTCACCAGTGCTTGGCCCAGAGTGACACCATGGTGTGAACTGCCACAGGGAGACCTTCAGAGTCCAGCATCTCCTTGTGTAGGTACCTCTTGATCAGCTGCCAGTGATGGGAAATGTGGTCTTGCAGCCCCAAAGCAACACCAGTATGGATGACTGACTGACTGTGGATTGCACTGGGTGTTTAGGTGCCTGAGGGGTGGGTGGAGTGGTCTATGTGACCTGGCATCTGAAATGAAGATGCCCAGAGCTTCCATTTGGGGATCTCCTCTAAGTTTGGAAAGAATATGTTGACATCCTATAGGGAAGGCAGGGCAGAGAGACTGTGTGGTGTGTCCATGCACCCATATGTTGCAAGAGGAAAGGGAATGTGGGGAACACCCCACCAAGACACCTTTCACTTCAGCAGGAGGGGCTGAGCTCACATTTCACACTAGATAAGACTGAGTTAGCAGCTGCCAGAGTAGCTGAGTCTGTTCACACCCCTTCTCACTCCCTGATAATGAGCCAATGCCCTTTGTCTCCCTCCTTCCCTTCATTTGCACTGGAAAAAGTATGTCATTGTTCTTCCTTCCTTGCCCAAGGAATATGTTGAGAGCTTCTGCTCTCCTCAGCCCCATTGCACCTTCCCTGAAGCACTGATGATGTTCAGTCTCAGATATGGATAGCAGATTTCCATCTTCTGATGGGATCTCAGTCCCAGCAGGTCACTCAACTCTTTCCTTCTGAAAGAAGGGGAGGTAAGTTCTGTGGTAAAAAAAAAAAAAAGACACCCGCCATTCTAAAATGAAACAAAGAAGTATTTTACTGTATAAGCTTGGGTCTCAGACACAACCAGCACAGAGTGCCCATGTCATCAGTGTCATCAACAGGTCCAAAGTGATGCTGCCCAATTCTTCCTGAAGAGAGCTATTTTAGACATTAGAGGATAATTTACAGGGTTTTTTTTACTGTCTTCAGGATTTAGATACCAAACTGAAGACATAAATCCCTTTGGGGGTTTAGGCCAGGGATAAGTAAAAATGTATTTTAGGTCACTATCTTTGATGGCACTGAAGTCTGTCAGTTCTGGCCTTGGTGTAAGAGCCAGTGGCTCATCTCCAAAGTTTGAAATTATTCCTGAAAACGAATTTTGCTATGTCAGTGCTGCAAATATGGTTTAGTTTCTCCTCATATCAATCTTTCTATGGTTCTATGAATTGTCAGTAAATCAGTGACAGTCCACTATCTTGATGGAAACTGTCATGACATAGTACCATAGAACCAAATCTTGTATATGAGCCTGCTCTCAGCCCATCCCAAGGCATGGCTGGAGGTGATATGAACACACCTATTCCCCACTGACCGGGACTTGCCGGATGGTGAGCTCTAGTGTGTCTACTCTGCTTCAACTAGGTTCTCAGATAAGTAATCTCTCTTGAGACCTGATACATATGAGAAAAATGAAGGAAGTAATTTAATATCTTTTCTATTGCTATGGAGTTCAAAGAGTTTGCATGGTGTCTAGAACTTACTGCTCAATTCACTTTGAATACCCATGAACCAAGGAGAGGAAATGTTAAACTAATCCCATGTTTAACATCTTGTGACTTTCTGACTCCACCTATCTACCAAGTGTATACCAGTACACCTGAAATAACTTAAAATGAGCAAACTGAGGTAGTAGGTGCTACAATTTTCAAGCATTTGGAGCTCAAGGTCACATTATTCTGCACTGTGGTTAAATGAATTCTTGCACAGTATCACCTAGCCAAACACTTCCCAGTGCTATACTTAGCTCACTTTAGGCTACTCTGCCCTACACTAGAGTCAAGTCTTTAAGAATGGGAAAGCACAGAGGTGATATGGTTTTTAGATCTAACCCCAACATCTCAAAAAAAAAAGAGCTGGTCTAGCAAAAGAAGTAACTGCCTGCTACAAGACTTGTGTTCTGCTGGAGAAAATTCAAGTTCTCTGGGGCTGGACTCTGCTCCAGTCCCTTGTGCTGCTCAGGGTAAAGATGTAAAAATAATAGGCTGGTTAGAGAGTTGTTTGGGTATAGATCAGTATGCTAGACTTTACCTTCAGGTTGCTCAAATCTTTTCCCTTTAAAGAGAAATGGAGGTCAGTGCTGTAAAAAAAAAAAAAC
>VXBZ01004564.1:176925-236903 GCA_013399135.1 Heliornis fulica | reverse complement strand
ACAAAACAAAACAAAACAACCACACCATTTTAAAATGAAACATCAAAATATGTCATGACAAAAAATGGACAAAATATTTTACCATTTCAGGGATTGTTTCCCCTCTTTGTCTCCACCAGAAATGTTTGCAGTTCCAGTTCTGGTGCAGCCGAGATTCCAGGTTGGGGTTTTTTATGGATTCACTGAGCCATTTTCCCACTCACAAGACCAGAGCACCAGGGAACCTAATTTTTGTAGAATCACATTTGAAGATTTGATTTCCTGGACTGAAAAGAAAAGATAATGCCATTCATTTAATGAACATAAGAGAAATTCCTCGGGGTCAGACAAGGGCCCATGTAGCCAGGGGCTCTGTCCCTCACACTTCAGACTGAAGCAAGGACATTTTCCACATCTTCTAAGGCAGATTGTTCCATGTTTTCCCATTCCCATTGCCTTTCCCTGTCTCACTGTCAATCATGCTGTGCTCAAACAAGAAAACCTACTGCCATTTGGGGGACAAAGGGTCAGGTGTTACTGTTCTGGCAATATTTCAACACTTTTAGGGAAATCTAGGGCCTAAAATGTCATCTCTGTAGTTCAAATGGGAGATGCTCCAAGATGAGGTGTTTTTCTTCTCTCAGGGGTCTTTTGTCCTGGCAAGTTGACCTTGCTCTATATGTAGGAGCATTGTTTGCTTACACTTGCATCGCTCAGCATTCATAGCAAACATAATTCACCTTCTTGTACATACACAACAGCATTAAAAGCTATTACCACCAAAGATGCCCCATACACTCCCCTAGCTGACATTCAAATGAGGCCCAGTCCAGCCTGTCAGCATCCCTTGCTTTTCAACACTTTCTGGCAGATGGTGCTGGCCCCAGAAGGCCTCTGATGTCCCCAGGGAGCTCATCAGCTCGTCACTGTCCAACAAGAGGTGTCAGTGGTGACCACCCGCAGCAAACCAGCCAGCACCCTAAAAGCTGCTCTCCCCGAGTCAGAGGGTGGTGTCATGCACAGGCCGAGGACAAGGAGGCCAGGAGGACTGTCTGGAAAAGGGGGATGCAGGGAGGATTTAAACAAAGGCTGAATGTTGTGTTGTAAATATAAACCAGCCCCTTGTGATCAAGGTTTTGTTGATTTCCAGCAGCCAAGAAGAACTCGTGGTCTTGGTTGTCAGGGCCCTGAGAACACTAATTGGCCTTAATGGCCTTGACTACCTGGGGTTCACCCCCACACACACCCATGGGGTTTAAGGGCCCATTTCAGCTCAGCCCTGGACATCCAGCTCCAGCCTGATGTAGGTTGCAGGAGTGTTAGTCTCCAGCTCATCCACAGCCATGGCTCTGCCTGGACATGTGGGTCACAGCTGGGAGGTCCTCCTCAGGGGTACTGGCAGCACTGGGGGCTCAGCCCTGGCTCTCAGGGGTGTCCTCAGTGCAGCTCAGCCAGGACAGGAGACCTCTGTGTCCTGCCCCAATCCATAAGCAGTTCTTGCAGCTTCTGCACTGTGCTTTTTTGTTGCCAAATAAGCAAATTTGCTTCAAAAAATCACTCACATCACTCTTTTTTATATATATACTGAGGAGACCAAAAAAGTTTTCTGACCTCATCTGTCTTATGTTAGTTTTAATCTAACAAGGTTTACAGATGGATCTTCCCTTGACAGATGAAATTAAAGTGACTGAGAAACCAAGGCCAAAACACACAAGTAAAAAATTTTGTCAGGCATCTCTAAATATATGGTCTGTGTTTTCTGTGGCTACCTGTTAGCTTCACTCTGGACAGTGGGGGCATGAAATATAATTTCTTAAGTGCACTTTGATACTTTCCCCCAACAATCTGTTGTCTGCTCTGAAGACAGGAGACAGCTTAGAAAACTCTCTAGGACCTGAGTCTTCTGCTCCCCATAGTCCCAGCAGTGCCCCTGCCCAAAGGAGTGCAAAGAAAGGGCAAGATGTAGCATCATAGGGGAGCTTGCCTGGGATGAGGCTACTTGAACCGCTTTGCTCTCAGATCACTGGTGGCACAGAAGGACCATGTGTGCTATTTTTTGCTATCTCTTTATGGCCAGCCCCCTTTGAAAGAGACTTTGACTTGTACATCCAAAGAAAGAGGATTGAATGTGGCTTAGACCTCAGAGCAGTCATTTCTCTCTGTCAATGACACCTTTAATCTGTCATTCTTGTGTTTAAACTGTTTCTTATAGCTACCTGAAGGAATATGAATAATCCTCTGGTATTTCTATAACCTCCTTCTGACCTGCTTGCTATTTTTACCCGAGTGCTTCATCTTCCTTGGATGATGTGGATTACCAGGGCTATAATCATCAGGGGCTGGCAACTTGTTCAGCCGGGGGCAGTCCCGTCACGCTGACACAGATGCAGAGCATGAGATCTTCCTTGTTTGCTTTTTAAGTGGGAAACGCCTCACCATGTCCCTGATGCTGGTTTTGTACGGTGTCCAACTTGGCAGCTCTTCTCTCTCCCTGTTCCACCACTGCCTGTCCTCCATGCAATGGAAATCTCTGCTGGAGGTGACCCTCCTGCAGTGTGTTTGAAGTGTGATTTCATTGTTCTTCTCTGCTCCCCACCCCCAGCACAGTGGGTACAGTGGAGATGGGGGAAAGCTCTTGGTCATGGAGTTGCCCCAGTGGAAGAGACTGAAAGACACTGTTCTGCACTCCCAAGTCTGGGAATTCAGGCCCCAACTGGGAGTGGAGACATCTGGTCCATGTCCTGTTCAGCAGAAGAAAGCTCTGAATCCAGTTAAAGATGAACGTTGGAAGCTTCATTTTGTGACAGACACGTAAATTCATTTGCAATCCTACCATCAGGCTTGGGCAAGCTCAGCATGACCATGCTGTGAACCTCACTCTAAGGTATGTGCCCACCTTCATCACCCACACACTGAGCATCCAACTCAGGCTGAAGCCTCGGTGAGGTGGTGGGATGTTGAAAGTTGAACGTGTCACGCATTGAATTCCTACAATTAATTTTAAACAGCCACTTTTCTGCATTTTCTAGTGACTAAGCAGCTTCTTACCAGCTCCACTGGTGTGCCTCCAGTCACGAGCTCTGCTGTGGGACTGTTGTGACAAACGGAGAAGGGTGTGAGATGTGGAGGACAACTTCACTGTGCAAACACACATGTGTGATTTCAGCCCTGGCAGCTGGACTTAATTTAATGAACTGCCTATATACTCATAAAGGCACCACAAAACCTCACCCACCCATACCAATATTTTGCTCTTTTATTTGGCTCACTTTTATTTCACTGCCACCTGCAATCACTTAGAGGGTACAACACGCCAGGACAGCCTACCTGCCTGTTGTACTCTAAAAGCAAAGTGTATGTTTGCTACAGGGTAGAAGTCTTGTAGAGTGGAGCAGAATGCCAGTTCTGCTGGCAGAGCAGGGATTGGAAGGAACAATCTGTTCCATCTGCATCTGTCGTAACGGAGAGGCTTGATCATCCTTTGTAATTATTAGAAACTGGATATGGCCTGACTGTTTCTGAAGAGCGGTGCAGCCAAAGAATTTATCCTGTTGGAATATTGACTGACACTCTACTCAATCCTGATTTCTAGGAAACCATTTGTTACTCATAACTACTTGATGATTATTGGGAGTAACATGTTGATCTCTGGAGAATGGTGCCAGATTTCAACACTGCCAGAAATGTTACCTTTCCTGTTAGGATTTGAACTTGAAACTGTCAGAAACTCTATTTCACTCCAACATATTGAAGTCAGATCTTCTTACCCACATGTTCAGAGGGACCCTTATCCCAGTACTGGATCATTCAATAGCACTGCTCTGGTATAATGGAACACAAAGATGAAAGTTAAAATAACTTTAGCACAAGCAATTTGGCTTTGGTATTGATAACAGCAGCGCTATCTCACTCAGAAAACAGAAAGTAATTCACAGGGTGGACATATTCCTTGTTACAAGAGTCTGCCTTGTTTCTCTCTAGCTTAATACACATTTAATGGGACTTAAACTAAACAAAGCAAGGTTTTTAGGGAGGTGTGATAACTTTCCTGTGATAAATGGAGAGAAAAAATTTTCCAGCTTTTGGACACATGGGCTCCTTCCACATCTCCTTCCGTGTCTGAAAGTTACTCTGAATTTTCTAATGCCGGTTTTGGTCTAATTGAAGATATTATCTGTCCTGACAAACCTTGCCTATCTTGTACTCTTTAACCTTCTTATCTGTAGAACAACTTGCACTTAACAAGAAATATGGGCATCCATACTTGGCATTCCTGAGAATAATAATTGCATTTTCTAGACAAATATATTTTTGGATAAAGGACTTTGCTTGGCCAAAGTCTAGTACACTCTCTAGACAAGACGAGCAAACCTTCTGCAGTGGCTTTGTGAAAACAGGATTAATCAGTAGAGATTAGCAGTCAGCAAATTCTTTCTTCAGATATAAAATCTGGATTGTAAATGTGCCCATTCATAACATGTGAGAGCTCTGCTCATGGCGTGCTAGCAGGACTCTGCCTAAGCACACTCCTTCTTAAGCTTTCTGGAGATCAGCAGCTGTTTAGAACCATGATTTAAAACCCAATTACAGGCTGTGTAAAATCCCTCTTATTTAACTCAATAACATGTAATGGGCTCAGCTGGGATTTCTTTTGTTTGTCTGTTTGTTTTGGGTTTTCTTTTTAATGCTATCCTCTATAAAACCCATTTAAATCCATTTTCAACAAAGGTCTGCTGTCTGAGGAGACAGAGAAGATGCTGTGGGACAGGCCAGAGCTCTGAAGCAATAAGAGGTCTCAGAGCTTGTACAGGTGAGAGGAATCTCTAGGCAGGGGTTGGGTTTGAGACCATGCCCTGATTCATCTATTGCTGTGGGAGAGCTGCACAGAAGGGATGTATTAAAAGAAAGGGTTCTGGCTTCTGGTTTAGTCTGGTTTGCTTGGGTAAGACAAATGAAGCTCTGTCAGACTGAAAACCTTTGATTTGGCAAGGCAGCTCTCAAAGATGAATGCTCACAGCTGTCTTGAAGAGAAGTTAAAAAATTTGACTCCTCTCATCCACCAGAACAAAGACTAAAATCTTATGCAAATATACCTGGGAGTAAAAGAACTGGAAGGTTTGCAAGGTGGTTAAACTTAAGGACCATGGTGACGCAAGTTGGTGAGTACAAGCACATCATGAAATTACAAGAAGGTTTCTAGAACTTGGGGCAGTGAAAAGGTATGTCAGAAGGTGTGGAACCCAATTCATTATAAGCCAAAGCTTCACTAATTCCTGAAAAGGGTCATTCACTATGATATCCTGGAGTAAAAGGGGCCAGGAGTAGTTGGGAAGGTTTTTGGAGCCTGGAGATCTCACGTGAAAAGGGCTGGTATCCATATTGAAGTGTTGATTTTTACCTTCATGTTGAAGTTGTGTTAATATCTCTGTGGAAATCAGGGCTGTGAGAAACAAAGCAAAGCCAAATAACTGGAATATGTCTGCTTTTCTCTCTCTCTTTTTTTTTTTTTCCCTATCTCCCATCAAGTATTTTTATAACATGGAAACAACAGAATGCTCAGCTCTTCACACTACAGTAGGTGAGAACTAAAATGTAGAAGACCAGAAGTTTCTTACAAGATATTTGTCTCTTTTGCTGCCCTGTTTTGCCTGATGCAGCACTGAAACAGGCATTTAACACATCAAGTCAAGTAGCAGAGTACCTGCACTGTGGGTAGAGAAGTCTTCCCCATTGTCTTTCAAAGCTGTGAGCTGGCTCAGAGATTTCCTTCTCACACCAGCCAATCCACCCAGAAATGGAAATGTCTCAGGGCCACAAAGACACAGGAAAGAGGGTGTTTTAGGGAAATTAAATGCTAAATCGATTACATAGGCTTAACTGATTTCCTAGGGCTAAACATGGAAAGAGAAAAAACAAAGTGGTTTTAATGACTTAACTGAGCAAACATAACAAGAAAGTGATGAAATGTGAGAAAGATAAGACAGAATAAATAGAGAGAACTAACAGGAGCTTGCTATGCAAGAGCAGCATTACACTAGGGAGTAGCCTATTACTCATACTGTCAAAGGTACAGTATGTGATGGGGAGGCTGGGCATGTAACACCCAGGAGTTTGTTTTGCCACACTTTTTCTTTTAGAGAGCAAATAAAAAAATTAAAATAAAACCCCACCAAACCCAGAAAAAAATATGTAAAGGAAAGTTAACTGGATTCTTTTTCCTATAAAATAGTTTGGGGTTGGCATTTCAACATTAGGGGTTTTTAACTTGACCAAAATAAGAAAGAATTTTCCAATAATGTTTTCTGGTGTCCATTGGTAGTGGATCACTCCATGGAAATAAAGGAGTTTTTTTCTTGAAACAGTGGGACAGTGAACAGCAGCATTTACCTCTGGGAATCCCTGATTTTACTTTATTGTCACAGGAGTATTCCTCCATCAGCTGGGACAGAGAAATTCTCTAATCTGCACATGACTGCTGATGACATCTTTATTCTTCATCGCAGAAAGATGGAAAGCCGGGAAAGAGCAAAGGGCTCTGCCTCGGGCTTTGCTGCAGAGCCTGGGGGATTCTGAAACCCTTCAAGGTCTTTGTTTTACAAGTGCATAAGGGACTTTCTGGGATTCACAGCTCTCCAACAGAAAATTACTCTTCACTTTGCTCTTGGCAATTCATGCATGGTTGAAAGTGTCTGAAGTAAAGTCACATTACTGCAGAAAGTAAACTAACTATTCTAATAAAATATAATAAAATATTCCTGCTTATATGGATGAGACAGGCCAGCCTGGGCTCTATACCTGACCAATAATCTACTTCCAAACAGCAATGCCTTCTTAAATGTCCTTCAGTATATTGTGGTTTCTTATTCAAGATAAAACTTGAATAAGACAAAGAAAATCACAGGACAAAGAAAAAAGGAAGTTTCTTTTAGGAAACTTTATACATAGTAAAGGATGACACAGCTTCACCAGAGCTCTGTTTTCTACATGCCACAGGGAAGACTCAACATGATAAGAAGAGGTCAGTGTGGAGATTTACACTCCCAGAAAGTGCAGAAGCCAAACCAGGTGAAGTTTGTGTTGATGCAGAACAGTTATCCAGTTCCTTGAAAAATGGGCAGTAGTCACAGGCTTCCTTTGGGGGAGGGAGATGTGTTTCCTCTGCAAAAAATATACAATCAGAACTGAGTTTTCCCAATTCCATCCTTTCTATTCTTTAAATTATGAGGCCAGCCTCCTTCCTGGCATTTTTCATTGCTCCCACTCTCTGCACACTGGTCAGCAGTTTCTCCCTGGCCTGTGACAGCATTTCCAGCTCTGTACAGAAGGACTTGGACTGTGTCTGCCCTGCTGTCCTGGGTAAAGATAGCTGGCCACAACTCCTTTGGCCCTTCCTATGCTTGTGTAGGAACTCCATGAGGTCTGGTCATCCTTCTTGGCATACCCAAGGACCACAGAGCAGGTACCCCGAAAAGAGAGAGAAGAAAATCTCCTACTAAAGGAAGAAAGGAAGACTATAAAGCCAAAGAGAAAAGGCTGTGGTGATTGAGGTGAGAAATGGGCAGGAAGAAGGGGATGAGGAAGGAGACACTGACAAATAGTGGGAACTCTGGGAAGCTTAAAACCATCTCTTTAAAGGCTTTCACCCATAGAGTGAGATTAACCAACCCAGGGGCTGTGGTTGATTAAAACAAACTGCTCAGTGGGGATGCAGACATGTTGCTTCCGAGACACAAGAGATCACTGGGGCTGTCAGAAAAGTGGAGGTGGCCTTTGCTGTGCACAATAGAGGTGACTGTTGATACCAATGGACCTGACATGACCTGAAGACCTAATCAAGACCCTGCTACAGGTAAAACTTCCTTTGTAGTCTCAGATCCTTCTGCCAGACAAGGGAGTCTGGTCCTGAAAAAATACATTTCAAAGATGCTAAACATTTTTTGTGTGTCTTTGTCATGAATTGATAAAGAAATATTTCCCCTGACGTGACTCCTGAATTCTTAAGCCCTTGTTGTATAGACAGTAGCATTAAAAACAACATTCTCTTGCCCCCAGGGCCAAACCACAGTCAGCAATGAATAACTCATATGAAAGGTGTTAAGAACAATCCTAGGAATTGGAGATGTGCTAACCTTAGTTTAAGATCACCAAAAACAACTGAGGCAATAACTGACCTAAGGTGAGTCCTGTGACAGGGAAAGAATGAATGTATCTCTAGGCAAATGTTACTTATCTAACCTGACTGAATTCTTCAAGTATTAAGAAACTGCAGCATGGCTTAGAGGTGGAGGGAACACAATATATTTAGGTGTTCCAAATGTCTTTAATAGGTGCTTGGCCACCTTGGATAGGAACCCACTTGGTCAGAAGTGCTGGATAACCACAGGTTGATGGAGGAAGCCCCATCATGGATATAAATTGTTAGGAGGCAAAGGGGAGAAAAAAAATTCCTCATTCCTTTACATGCCCCAAAGGTCCTGAGGGACCTCAGAGTTTGATACTTGGCTCTGGCAGACACAAGCTGTCATTGCTGTGTTGGCTTCTGTTTCTATTTTGAGTTCTGATTCAGGTTGAAGCCCTTGTATATCTGGCCATGCCTGCTCCCTTCCTTCACAGAATTCATACAAGCAGGGCCATGAGGAATGAGTGATTTAATGAACTTCATTTGATCTTGATTTTGGAAATAGTTCTATGTTTTACTTCAGTAGAATTATTTAGAAGCTTAAAATCATAAGAAGATAAGAAGTGGGTCAGACTGATGGTCCATCTTGCCCAGGGCTCTGTCTCTGGCAGCAGCAGTAGAGTTGCTATTTAAGGAGAGCTCACGAGCACGGCTGCTTTCTGCCGTCTGTTCCCCTTGTATTCATCTGGCATCTAAAACTGTGGGATTCAAAATACCTGACAGGACATTCCTGCTTGTCCCTTTAAATATGAGTTTATGGATTATTGCTCATGAATATGTCTAATCCCTTCCTGAGCCTGCTGATGCTGTCTGCCTGCACAGCCTCAAGTGGCAGCAGGCTCCAGCAGTGTGATTCCCACCAGGACAAGAAGTGTTTTCTGTTATGGTATACACCACTCCTTTGCCAGTTCCAATGGCTGTCCCTACCTTTTTGTCCTGTAAAATTTGGTCAACAACCCAAGTTGCCAGAGAAGTGAGCCAAATGTCTCCTCTTTACAAGTGTTTGTACAGTAACATGCAACGGGATGCTCTGGATCCTGTGGATGATGATAGTGATGCAATAGATTTCTCTTGAGGATTTATGTGGAGAAGAGTTAGTAATTTTCTATGCACTCATTTGAAATGGCAAAGCAGTCCATGTGCTTTAGGTGCTATCATAAACCCTCTGCCATGAGTGTGATGCGTGTTGTATGGCTAAAATTTGTAATCTGGCTTTCTTTACTACTATCAATATTGCATAGTGTGCACCTGTACTCTGGGTGACTGTCAGAAATACAGGAGAGGGATCTCTCATGAAACATAGCTTGGGTAAGCCCATAATTTCTTCTCAAAAAGCTTGTTTTGTCATGAAGCAGAGCTGAAGACTGTGGACCTCAGGATACCATCCTTGAGTCTTCAAGTCTTATACTACAAAAGGGCCAAGGAGCCAGACAGGGACCAGAAACAACTCTGGTCCACTTAGGATTGCCAAGAAGAGCAGACCACCAGAGCAGAAAGGTCACTCATCACAAGTTGGACCCTAAATTAGACCCCAATTTTGAGTCATGACTTGGTCCAGCTCCAAATTACAGCCTGAATTCTGTTTCCCTAGGTATTGCAAAGTTGCTGGAAGTTTATGGTTTTCATGGAAATCTCTACCTCAGACCACAATCCCCCACAGGAAAGAACAGACATATTAGAAACAACTTTTCTGTTTGCAAATTTTCTTTACCATTTGCATGATCTGTCTGTTGGTAAATTCAGACAATTACTTGGACAAGAATGGCTTCAGTAGGTCAGATCCTCTTCCCATAACCATGCCACCAAGTCATAATCTCTCTTTTTTTAATATTTTGCATAAGCCCATATAAGATTCTGGTTTGGTTCTTCTCCAATAGAAAGCTGACGTGAGTAGCCAGGGCAATCAAGCCCAGTAAGTCAACTTCACTCAGCTAGAGTAGAAATTGCAGAGAAAAACTGTTCATGTTTTAATAGAATACATGGTGACAGACAGAAGTATAGGTGAAGGTAGTTAGACAGCTTAGTGTACAGCAGTGAGAAAAAGCCATCAAGGGTGACAGTCCATTAAAAACTGCTGGACCGTGAGCCAGCAAACACTGTGCTGCTGCTAGTTGGTGTGTCCTAATTCTTCCATTCAGCATTAATCATCTCAACTCTAAACCAACAAAACAGATGTAGAAAATGTCCAGTGAGGGGGGAGATTGGCAAAGGCACCACAGCTGGAGGGAGAACAGCTGTCTGTGCAAGGAACCCTTCAAAGCCTGGGACCAGGGAATGAGGAGATTTTAACCCAAGTGTGTTCAGACTTATCCATAAAATAGAAAATGCTACAGGAAAAAAAAAAAACATCTGGCTGCTCCCCACTTACCTGACAGAACAGGGGCAGCAGGACATGAGTTCTGTTAGAAAGCAGCTTGTCCAATGGGTATAAAAGGATGACATTGTGGAGCATTAGTTGAACTGCACATCTGAAAGTCCAAAGTCTGGTGTGAAACAGGCAGCTGTTTTTCTGACTATGTTCAGCTTCTGTATGGTTATGAAGTGTCTCTAGAGCCATGTGAGGGAGTAGGATATTTTAGCAGTCCTGAGAAGGGAGGCTAGAAGATGATTGCTAATTAGTCACCTTCTTCCCCAGAGCATCCAGCCCTGGATGCTGTTCAAGGCAGGCTGCTGGATTACGTGTCATCAGTTCAGACAGCATGAACACCACTGAACCACTGGTCAGTCCTGCTGTCCTGACAGGCTCACACACTCAGGAGGAAGAGTAGGAAGATGTCTTCTGGATCCCAAGTTGTTCTCTTCAAGTGCAGCATGATCCCACCTTCCTGCCTAATCAGTGTCAAGGTCAACATCACCTGGGAGTCCCAGGTCATCACACCTCTATCATCTTCAGTAAGGAATCATAGAATCATAGAATTTTAAGGCTGGAAATGACCCCTAAGATCATCTGGTCCAACCATTAACCCACCGCCACCAAGTCTACCCTTAGACCATATCCTCAAGCACTGCATCTACCCGTCTTTTTGGACACCCAGCCTGGCCTGTGCTCTCCATGAAAACCAGAAGCAGCCTGGAGCAGAACAGGAGAGACATATTGCTCCTGCTACTCTCCTCTGATCTCATCTCAGGTTGGTGATGTCACTCTGGACCAAGCCAACCTCTCCCCATCAGTTCAATTCATGTGGATGCTGTCATTAGGATGAGCTTAATATTTCCCTCACATGCAATAAAATGAAATCCTCTTGTGTTTATACAAGGAGTGTTAAAAGTGACTGCTAAAGGAACCTCCCAAGGGAGAGACCAGAAGGTACAGATTACGAGATGCCTCCTACCATGCAATTACATGAGAAGAGTCAAATCTAGTGTGTGATGTGATTAGCTGGGACTCCTCTCGGGCTGTTTGGGGGATGGAGCAGCCAAGGATCAATGACTGTTTCTGACCTAGCTTGAAAGTCCTCCTGAGCATGTGATTCCAAGCAAATCAAAGCACTTTCCTACAGAGAAATAACATTTCCACCCCATATGGCTGGGATCCAGTTAAACCCCTCTCCCACTGCAAGAGCTATATTGACACACAGTTGACAGGAGGTTTTGAAAAGAGTCACGGTGGTTTTGTTATCATAAATGGGCCCTTACTAAGTCTCCTGCAAGCCATGAGTCATTGCTACCATATTATTATTAGAAGTAGTGTTATTATACTATTATTATCACTGTTAGGAATCCACAAGTAAGTCATGAGCTGGAAGCTCCTGGTCAGGACTACGCCTCTTGTTCATGGGGTAAGGCTGAGCCTGTCAGCTGTGTTTTCCTTTAGATGTGTGCATTCACCAAGAGGTGCCTGACTCCTTCTGTGAGACAAGAATAGACCGTGTCTTCCACCCTGAGTGCTGGTCATGCTATCTACAGGCAGCAAATTACATAGTAATTCGTCTTTGAATTACTCAGTAACATGAAAGATAATTATCAGGTGGCGAGCAACAACCTGCCCTAGAAACTGCATGGACAGTATCTGTATGAAATTTGCTATGTAATTAAAGAGCAGGTCGCTAGATAGATGTGCTCTGAGGAATAAAAAGATACCTGAAGTGTGACTAAGAGGAATGCAGAGTTAATGCTTTGTGTAGTTAAAAACATGATATGTGTCATCTTCCTTGATTTCAGGCCAAATCCAAACCATTTCCAGTCTGCCCTCTGAAGCTGTCTGAGCAAAAACCACATTTCTATCAACTGTACCTTCGAGAACAGAAAGTTTCTGTAAGAGGCTTGTTGAAGAGCCGTCGAGGGAATCACCTCAGCATCACCTACCCCTCATTACCAGGGAGTTACCTGCCTCCACCTCCAGGCACACAAGCTGAACTCATGGAAAATATCACGACTCCTGCAGATTCATTTCTGCAAGTCCTTCAGCTGGGATCCTTGTTCCATAATTTAAATGCTGGGAAAAGCCCAATGTGACTTCCCACTTCACCTTGGCTGGCATCTTTTGTCCAGTGTTGACCTTCCTGCCTGCTTGTTGGGATTTGTAAGGGTCCCTGAACTGTTGCCATTCTGAAATCTCCTTACCTGATAAATAGTCCTGCATGAATTTATTGTCAGTGTCCCAGCCCAGATTCATTTGAGATGTCTCTTTCAGATGTCAGTTGTAAACACTCTGAGGCTTGAACCATCCTGGTGGTCCGTATCCAGCACTTAATGCATGGATGTCCTTGTTCATGCTAGAGCTCCTCTGTGCCCTGACACCACTAAATACACTTTAAGAGACAGAAACAGATTATATAAATTTTACAACTCAAACCAGGAAGGTTTAAGGACATTATTTTTATGCAAGTGAAACTATAAAAATATTTACTGTAAATAAATACCAGAAGCCCCTTATCTAGGTGCTGATTCAGGAAGGCATATATGTCCATGTGTTAGTCATGATGTCTTTGACAAAAGACTTGGATGAGAACGTTTTCCTGCATCAGACTCTGATCTGGAACCCCACAGAGCAATACACAATTGCCCACACAGTCTTTTTAAAGGTGAGCTTTGGAAGAAAATCCTGTTAGCTCAGTTCTGATATGACACTGCCTCTTCCACAGAAAGAGCCATGTGTCCTGGCATCCTGAGATGGTTCCCTTAGTGAAAAGTTGGAGCTGGAGCTGCAGCAATCAATGTTTCTCAAGGGGCAATGTTTCAGGCATGAAAAAGCCTTATTGAATCAATATGCCAGCAAGCTGTTTCCCAGACTTGTGAGACGGCATGTGCTCCAAGGAGTTTATCTAAATGGGATTGTCAATCCTCTTAACTGGGTGGGCAAGCAGCCAAGCATCAGTTAGGAATTCAGGAGACATGAGAATGGTCAGGGACAGATGGACGACATGATGGAAGCCACTGTCTCTGCTTAACTCCTGTATCTTCAGAAGGGGGGAGGGAGGTGTGGTGCCTCCCACCAGGGCTGAATGCAGTGTCCATCACAAAAGGGCTGATGTAGGAGTTGGGAACTCTGGTCTTGGCCATGATGTGAATAATACAGGGTAGCAGCCAGAAAGGGGTTGATGAAGGTCATTGGCAGAAACAAGGTCTCCAGGTTGCCTGTCCTTGCTTTACTCTGTGTATTGTGTATCTGAGTCTTGCTTAGTGAGCTTCTACTTTATTAAAAAAATACTATAGACTAAAACTTTGTATATTCACAGATAAAATCTTCAAGGTGTCTTGCCTTGGTGTCTTCATGGGGATGAGTGCTCACCATGCTATCTCCACTTCTTCCTAAGCAACCAAGGCTGCAAATGATGCAATGCAAAATCTTTCTTGAGTGGCCACGTGGCAGTCAGAAGGGAGTATCACTGCAGCACAAGCTTCTAACAGTGAATGCAAAGATTTATTTTGGGTGATATTTGAGTAATAATAAGCCAAATATTTCTCTAGATGTTACTTATCATGGTGGCTTGGTTGGGGGTTTTTTAGGATTTTTAACGTGTTTTACATTTTCCTCATTTTCAGTAGCAATTTTTCTCTCTTAGGTGCCTCTGATAAATATTCAGAATACTTCTTCAGAAGACAGGGCTGCAGGAAGGGACAGACCCTGGCACAGTGATTCTGTGAGTCTGTGATAGTGCATTTCCAGCACATTCCCTCACCCCGATTTTCTGTAGCTGACCTCTCTGATGTCTCACCTGCCACCCAGGCACATTTTCACAGAGGAAAAAGATGAGTTCAGCAAGCCCTGGATTTTTTTCAGATGTGTGTTACTGCAGTGCAGGGGATAAATAATTTCTGAAGTAGAGCTGGACAGGGCTAGGAATTTTCCACCACTTATTTTGAATGAATTAATTTTTCTGTTTTGCTGGAAATTTGCCGTGGAATTTTGTCATTTGGTGCCCTGAATTGGATGTTTTCTGGTTATTGTCTTATCTCAGTCCCGAAAGTATAAAAAGAAATAGAAATATCTGATCAGAGGGGTTCTGATTATTTACCTTGACAATGTTCCAGCCAGTCATTTTAGCCAGGTGTGTTATGTGCCCATGAGTTTTTCCTGGCAATAGTCCTTGCTCATTTCCCAAAGGCATCCTGGTAGGCTCCAAACTGGTATCACTGGATTTGGTGTATTCAAGTAAAGAAAACTACATTTGCTCAGGAAAAGGCATGTGGCATCCCCAACACCATCCCTCTGCCCCTCTCTTTTGCCCTTCACCTTTCTCTGTTTTCCTGGTGCACTGTTGTTCTGTACTTTGGATTTCTGGAAGTGTCAACAAACACAGAAGCAACTGGATTTGAGTTAGATGCCCCAAACTCCATCCAACCTGGCCTTGAGCCCTCCCAGGGATCCAGGGGCAGCCACAGCTTCTCTGGGCACCCTGTGCCAGGGCCTCCCCCTTCCCTGGGACAGATTTCTGCCCCCCAGCTCCTCTCCCTCTGCCCTCCTGCAGCTGAAGGCCTTTCCCCTGGGCCTGGCCCTGCCTGCCCTGGGTACCAGCCCCTCTCCAGCTCTCCTGGAGCCCATCAAGGGGCTGGAAGGCTGCAATCAGGTCTCTCTGGGCTTCAGACTTTGCTCTTATGTTTCCTTACTGACTTATGCTGGAACAGCCACCTGCCAGCTAAATACCTCTTTGAGATTTTGTCCCCGTCGGGGAAGGTGTGACTTCTTATCAGCAAGCCAGAACCTCTGCACACATCCTTAGACTGGGAGTGTTCATGTTCACCATGGTCCAAAGAGCTTTTTCAGCTAGATCCAGAGCTGAAAAGTGCTCAAGGCAGACATTTCTCTTTGCCAATACTGGGAGATATTTTTCTGTGTGTGCACTGAGAATTGGAGTGTGCTGGTTCCTTCTCAGACAGGCCCAAGCACTGAAAAACAATCCCATCCCTGGTGCAGGTTTCCTTCCTTTAGGAAGAAGACATCTTGGCAAAGTGTGAGGCAACTGGCAAAAAGCCCATCATATGATCAAGGGAGGGTGCTCTGCAGAGCTGTCCTTGTCACCAAGGGAGATGACTTTTGGAATGTTTCATAAAAATAGACATCTCATCTGAGGCATCCTGCCATGGTGCTTCCAGTAGGTTTTCTTAATTGCTGGCCAAATCTTCACTCAGCTCCTTTCATTTATATGCAGTATTTGATCAAGTAGCTTCTACTAAAGTTAATGGTACTTTTGCCTTAATTAAAACCTAAATGAGAACTCCAACTGGTCTTGTTTCAACTGATCTGTACGTAGCACTGCAGCTTCATATGGTGCTTTACAGCAAAGATGCAAAAACCCTGCTGGGAGCTACTGCATCAGTCAAATACAGTGAGAGGAGAGAGCTGGAAGGAGAAGGGGGCAGGAGAATGAAGGGCTAAAAAATAGAAAGTAGGTGAAATTCTTCTAGCTGCATCTGCATGTTGTCCAGTGTGGTCAAGGCAATGTGAAATTATTCCTGAGGGATAACTGGACATTTTTCAGCTCTGGTTCTAGCTGACAAAACACTTCAGACCATGATGAACAAGAATATTCCCAGTCTAAGGTTGAGTGTGGAGGTTCTGGCTTGCTGGTTCCCAACTTGGAGGGTTTTGGGTAAATTTTGTCAGGGTTTACCAGAATTTGAGATGTTTATGTCCCACCAGAAGTAAGCTTACAGCTGGGTAACTATCTGGGTTTCAGGCTTCCAGGTGAGAGGAGTGGCAGGAGTGGCAGGTTCCCACTGACACAACCCTGCCTTGGGGACTGTCCACTGTTTCTCCTCCTTGCTGGTAGACTTCCTCACCCCTTGACTGGAGTGGGTACAGGGCCAGGTCCTCAGGGCCCAGTGACCTTTGTGGGACAAACATATTGCCACAAGAACCTGGGCTGGAAAGCAGAAGGTAGGGAGAGTGGCAGCTAGCCATGGAACAAGGGTCTCTTTGAGGCAGTGAGCAGGACAAGGCTCTGTGAGAGCCAAATTCCTGCTATCTGGGGTGAGCAGGGCCATGGTCTAGAGATGCCAAATGGGCCCATGTGTTTTTTGCTCATTAAAAGGCAAAATAAAACCTAGTGCAGGAGGAAATGCAGACACTCCAGGTAATCAAGCTGCTCTTTTTCACAAAGGGGCACTTAAGGCTTTCTGGGTGAAGTCATTTGCTTGGCCTCAGTCAGGAGGGAGCCCAGCCAGGAGCAGAAGGCTGTTTGCTTGGCTTCAAGCTCCCCCTTGCTCTATCCAGGGCTTTCACTGCAACAGGAAGAACAGTGATAACACATCTCAAGGCCATAAACACACAGAGCCCAACAGCTCCAATCTTTGGTATGTTGCATGAGAAATCCAGTGTTTACAAGTGTCTCCATCCCTGGTCAGCATCAGGTTACACAGATGATGCCAACAGCCCCAGGACACCCCACTTACCTCTATGAGGAGCTGGGCTTCCCATAAGGTCTCATCCTGTGGGTTCAGGCTCTTCCAGTTGTCAAAACTGGAGCAATGAAAGAGACCAGAAGTGAAGATACAATTCCAATCTTGACACGGATTCATTGATTTTGGACAGCACAAAGGCTTGTTGACCCAGCTACCATGGCATATGTTGGAAACCTCACGTCTCCACGGGCACTGTCCAACATTTGCTGATCTAATTCTGGTGTCACAGTTTCTGCTGGCCAGTGACTACCCTCCCAGTGGGGAAGCCAGCTCAACAGTCAGGCTTTTGTTTCTGAAGAGCAGCAGTTCCCACGCAGGACAAGGCAACCAGAGACTGTAAATGGAGGTGGCATTTGGAAAGGTCAGAAGCAGTTGAGCAAACAAAAGCCATCACTGGGAGAAATCAGGAAGAGATAGCAAATATCTCAGTGATTGTCAGTTGCTGTGCATAATGGTGGCAATGACATCTGAGAGCAGAGGCCAGGGAGAAGCCAGCGTGAAAGTCAGTCATGCTTTGGGGAAATGCCTCATGTTCCTCCTTGGAAGATGTTATCTGGGCCAAGCAAAGACATCAAAAAAACATTAGACACGGTTTCTATTTGTTTTCCTGCACTGCTCTGACCTGACACATTGGCTCAGGATTAATGCCTTCAGAAATACTTTCTCAGCGGGGTATTTTTGGGGCATCCCCAAAACTGGCCACAGTCCAGACAGTGCAAGGACTTCATTTCACCAGGGAGCACATCCAGGCTCGTGTCCCTTCTGACTATGGCAGCTGGCTCCCACAATTCACTCCCTGCCTCGATTCATTCAGCCAGGGTGAACTCCAGTAAACATGAATTATTTATGTTCTCTGGCCTCCTCACTAGGTTTTCATAGGGAGGTCCTTTCCCTTTCCATGCCTCAGTTTCTCCATTGATAACAGAGATAAACCCTGTAGTTCTGGATTTTTTGGTCTGCAGAAATGACCTTCTGCTCTGGGGCTTTGCTTCATGCCTCCCACCCCACCACTGAAAATTTAAGTAATTTCTGCTGAATGCAAAAAGTTGCCCCACGTGTGTGAGCAACCCCCAATTCTTACTGCAGTCTTGTAGGAACAGTCTGAATTCTTTTTTATTTCCCTTTCTGGTGTCAAAGAAAGCAGGAAATATATAAATAAGCCATGAAAGTTAACAAAACAAGGGAAAACTGTAACTTGTTGCCCAAATGCAGCAGAACCCTGAATCACCTTAATTTGGGGGAGATGGTGCCTGGATAAAGCCCAAGAGTTTTGTGCAAGGTGTTTGTTTTCTGGAGTCCCTGTCCTAAAACAGAGGTCTGCTGCAGGGTGGCATGGACTCAGGACTTGGCACCTGCAGAAGGGAAGACTGCTTGGAGGAGTTGTGCAGTGCCAAACATCTGGGATCCATACCACTGTGCCATCCCTCCTGCTGTCCACCAAGCTGGGCATGCATAGGAGGGTAGGAATGGGTACAGCTAGCAGAGCTGTGGATTTAACTTTAGGACCAGAAATATCCTGCTCATGACCTTGCACAGCCCAGTATGTGCTGAGGGAGAGGAACAGGGTCTCTCTGGTTCCCTCCTGTTCCTCTTCAGCAGTCACTCTGCACATGAGCCATCCACCCTCAGCTCTGCCTGTCTGCGAGTCAGCCCATGCCAGGCCACGCTCTGAGGCAAGGTCTGGCTCTGTTACTGATCCTCCTTGGGCTCAAAAAGTGCTTACCCTGGTGGCCTTTCATTCTGGCCTCAGAAAGTCAAAACCAGCTCTGAGTGGCTTTTCCCTGTCCTAAAATTGCCTGGGAAGAAACAATGCCTGCAAGAAGACCTCTCAAGGAGCTCTCTGCAAAGAGCGAGTGCCCCAAACCAGGCAGTGATGGGGATGAGCCTTTTGCAAGGACAAATGACAGTTAAAATGTGATGGTTTAGAGCACATTTGTGCTTGTGCATGTGAGGGTATGTGTATGCACATGTGTATGACCCAGAGGTTTTCTGTCATCTTTCTCCTCTGTCTCAGTATGGTGTTTTAACCCATGTGGTTAAATGAGTTTCGAGATTGCCAAAGGCACGCTTCACCAGTCGAAAGGAGAGTAAGGGAATGGATATGAAATCCTGCCCTGGGGTGAGAATTACATCCCTGCTTTTGTATAATGTATAATTAACCAGTGGAACTCATTTCTGTAATATATTATTGAGGCAAATCGCTGTAGTAAGCTTCAAATAATGATTAGAGAGTAGTGGAGGGAAAAGTTTCTGCAGTTCCCGCTGCTCAGAGTGGAACATGACCCAGCTCCTTTGCATCAGGGCTGGCAGAAAAAAGAAGCCACAGTGTATCTGTGCCACACAGGACAGCACAGGCCACTTGCCTGATGTATGGACCAGGATCTTCATGTGGCTTCTGAATCCATGTACCTAAATATTTAGGATTGCATGTTTATTTCAAGCAATGTGAACCTGTACATCATCCAGGACATGGCTCTTTTAGATAGCCTATTCAATATCTCCTAATATCTAACCATGATGAGACTTAAACAGCCTTGCAGGTTGTTGCCTCATGCTGAAAAGGTAAGCTAAGCCCTGTGAATTCGTCTGAGTGTGAGTGTGTGTGCCTGTGCACAATCACTGAAGGCTTATTTACACTCAGCAAACAGCTGGCTAATTGATGGTTAGGCGTATCTGCCTCTGCCCCAGTTGGCAGGCTCGTGGTGCATTCTTTGCTTTCCTTTTCAAAATCATAAATCACATTTCCAAATGAAATCTCTCTTAAGGAAACAATTGAGAATCAAGGCTGTTGTGCCAGAAATCACACAGCACTTGGAGCTGATGCACATGCAAGAAATACTGTCGGCGCTTCGGGTATGGCTGTCCTTGTTCTTGAGCATCACCTTCTGGAGAGGACTCAAAGCCCTCAGACTTGAGGCAGAGAGTGAAGCAAAGCATGTTACAAACATTAACAGGGTCAGGAGGTGGGTTGAGAGGAGTTGGCAGAGCAGGGATCCAACACAACAGCTACAGAAGCTCATCAGACTATGGTCCTGCTGCTAGAGAGAAGGAAGCCAACAGGAAACAGAGGGGAAAGGCCAAAAAATACATCTGTGCTGACTGGGAGGAAACTGCTTGAAAAGGAGAAATCCAGGTCAGCAAGGAACGTGCCCAGTGGCCTCCATGGCTTCACAAGTGCACTGCAGAAGTCACTGACTTGGCTTAACACTCCATTCTTAGTGAATTCAAACACCACATGGCTTCTCTGAAAGCAGAGCAGATCTGAGCATGAGCAAGGAGCAGTTATGTTGTATTCATTTTTCAGGAAAAAAAGAATATTGCTGTGTTGCTTCCATTTTTATTCAGCATTTTTGGCCTGAGACACAGGAACTTACAAAATGTCATGGGAAATTAAAGAATGGGTAAACAGGTGCTGGTTCTTCATTTACTCCCACAGTCCTACATCAGTTTATACCAGCTACTGATTTTTGCTTTGGAATGTAGGGTGAGGTTTTTTTCTTTTGCTCTGGGTCACCATCCATGCCAGCAGAAAGTGAGGAAAGCTTGCTTTTCTAACTGAAGGATTATACTCTTTTCTTCAACCTCATATCTGGGCTTTTCACTGCTGGATGGTGCTGACAAGACTCCATGGAACATCTTTGATTCCTCCACCAACAAAAGTCCTGTGCTCTTAAGGCTGTGCTCACTCAAGGTGGCATGTGCCTTGTCTGAGCTCCCTTCTTAGAGTCTTTTAAGGCAGCACATGAGTCAGAGAGGGAACAGCAATGTCATGTGGTGCTGCTGCCCATCACTGTGAGATCCAATGATGCCCTTCTTCACTGCCTGTTGGTATATCAACATGTCCTAGATCACAACCATTGCTTGATGAACAACTGCAGTGACAGGAGAGGGCCAAGTGCTCCATGAGAACTGACCTCATCACTTTCCAAAGTCACACCAGACATCTTCAGGTGGCTCTGGCCTTTGCAGAGAGCTGCAGCCAGTGGGCAGTTCTGGTCTCCAACAATGTTCCTGTTCTGCACCCAGGGGCTGGACTAGAATGAGGCTGTTCAGTAGGGCCTGTTGTGACAGGACAAGGGGTGATGGTTTCAAAATAGAGGGAGATTTAGATTGGATATTAGGAAAAAGTTCTTTCCTGTGAGCGTGGTGGAGCACTGGAACAGGTTGCCCAGGGAGGTGGTGGATGCCCCATTCCTGGAGAAATTCAAGGCCAGGTTGGATGAGGCCCTGAGAAACCTGATCTAGTTGGGGGTGTCCCTGCTTCTTGCAGGGGGGTTGGACTGGATGACCTCTGGGAGTCCCTTCTAACCCTAATCATTCTATGAATCTATGATTCTATGATTCTATGATCTGTTAGTGCTGGTGGTAACACTTGTCTGCAAAACCTGACCCCTTGAACACCAGGAGCAGCTCATAAGTTATCTGAGACCTGCAAAGGAGGACCCCAAGGGAAGATAGTTGAGTTCTAGTAGAGCAGAAACACACACCAGAATTCCAACTGCTGCACTTGGTTGACATGTTGGAAAATAACGTGGTCTCTTTGAGTCACAGTTTCCTCATCTGTGGAGAAGGCAGCATTCACCAGCTGTTCCCATGACTGTTAGACATGGGTTAAATGTCTCATCATCCAGGGTGTGTTATTTATAAGATCTCATTTCTGGCCTGATTACACTATTGGAGACAGTTAGCTGTGGGGTCAGGTGGGAACTAACACCACAGTTATTAACTGGGAGGTTAATAGGGCTGAGGGTCCAGCTCCAGGATGACATCTCCCAGCCAATCAGATGGCTACCCCAGGAGACTCTGTGCAGGTGGTTTTGCTTGTGTGTGCATCTTTACCCTTCTACAGGGCATAAGTAAAATATGAGCCAGCTCAACAACATCCTTAAACAGAACTGGTTCCTGAGTGTGTTTTACTGTCAGAGCATTAAACATAACAGCTCATTTGCAGCTGGGAATGGAATCCCCTCCACTGCCTCATGGGCAAACCCCTGGCTGGTGACTCACAGCAATGAAAATTGCTGATGCCTTGTCCTTGCTGCTTCCTGGCCCAGCACTTGTCTCTGCACCCACCCATCTCCATCCTGGGCTCCCCACTGCTGCCTCTGCATGCAGCAAGCTGGGAGAGGGTCAGCTGAGCGAGATCTTCCATTGGTGAGGAGAAAAGCCAAGCTCTGTTCTGGGGGACTGAGAAACACTTGGGGTCTGAGCCCCACGTGCTGAACAAGCAGCATGATCAGGGAGCAGAGGTTGAAGTTCTCTCCTGCTACAGCTGCCACTGGGGACTTGTGCTCAATCCTCAGTTCAGAGCAGAGCAATGTGCATTGAATGAGCAGCTCTGTCTAGGCAGCTCATCAGAGAGGATGGTGCAACTTGTTCACTGTCTGTGGACCTAATTAAACACTCTGCAATCCATTAGGCAAGAGAGAAACAAGACCCAGAGCGGGTGAAGCTGGGAATGGGACCAACCTGGAGCAAGCACAAGGCACATCTTTTTATAGGAAGAGGAACTTCATGTCTTCAAATAACAATTTGTGTTTTGGACCTAGAACTTTGGAATAATGCTTTGATTTATGCTCAGATATTGCCCAGGCAGCAGGAAGGACCTCAGGGCAGTTGTAGTATCCAGGAGGTTGGAAATTATGCTAAAAATCTTCAGGCTGACCTCATCTTGGAGGAGAAAAACACATTTAGTGCAATTATCTGGTAGTCATATGGCACTGGTGATGTTCTAGGAGCAGGCCACCATCAAAAACCCTCGCACCTCATGGTGTGAGGGTTTATTCTCCAGCTCTGGTATATCCATGCCATGACTGGATCCTCAGGGAAGTTTCAGTCACTTACCCTGAGATACACTGAGTTGTTAACGATTTCAGAGCTGCTGTTAAACCTTTGGCTGTGTGAGAGAGGGTGGCAGCAGAGACCACTGAAGTCAATATCATGACACCTTGCTGAGACCCAGCTACATACCCAACCTCTCCTCTCCTTCAAGATTTCTGAGTTGGCAGCTCATGATCTTCAGCAGCATGCTTGATGCCCCTGATGAAACATTTTGAGGTGTGTGAGGACAGCCCAGACCAATTTTCCAGCACTAGCAGCCAGATCCCTGTTTAATGACAGGCACGTGTCGGGGTGGTGGCTCCCAGCCCAGGCTCTTTGGCTCGTGAGAACTGCCCTGCTGCTGGACTCCTTGCTCTAAGAGTTGTGACTTGTCTCTTCTAATGCCAAGATACCTCAACCCACGGGTTGCTCTCAGCCATCTTGGTCTAAGTCCATCAATCAGAGCTTTAAGGTAGGAAGAGATTAAATCATGTTCCTTCCTGCAACTCACTGGCTAAAGGTGGTGCTGGGAGGCAGGGGTTAGGTCCCAGGGGAGGGTCTCAGCTGGACAGGGTTCAGGACCTTCCTCCACAAGGAGTGTGAGACTTAGAGCAAACCCTCCACATGACTTGCTTCTCCATCTGTGAAAGGGCCACAGGAATTTCCTGGCATGGGATTTCAGTGGTGGCTGGCTGGTAGGGGGAACCATAACTTCATCTCCCAGATCTTGTGGACCACTTCCACAGTTCCCAAATCTCTGCCCGTGAACAAGGACCTCTGCAGCCCCTCAAGCTCTTCCTCCTCCTCCTCCACAAGGCACAAAATATAAATGAACTTGTTTACTTGCTGCATTTAAGTCTTGCTCCCCTCCTCCTTAGCTTCCTGCTTGTTCAGACTGTTCCCTCTTTATCTTCCCAGACAATCTCCATTGCCTTTGTTTGGGTTCCAGAAAATCCCTGTTCTAACTGGGCAGGAGGAAAAGCAAATTCAATGCTTCCCCTCACAAAGAAGGAGTTTTGAGAAGGCAAAGCCCAGAGCAATGCAGCATGTTTTGCTCATGCCACAAGCCACGTGAGTCTCCAAACCTACCTGTGCTCTCATACTGGTTGTGCTCGAGTGGGAGGGCAAAGAGCAATCAGATCATTAAACACTGCCTTGACAGGGTGTAAAATTAATACATACATATAGTTTGTAGGAGGATGATTTCTTTGTCAGTTCTGAGTGACTCTGAGCAGCCCAGAAACAGATTCACACAATTCACACCTAAAACTTCCCCTCTGCAGAGCCTCATCTTCTACACACCACAGCAGCCATCGCTCTAAAGACTGCACCAGGAGTACCTGGGATCACTCCTGGCACACAATTTATCAAGTGATTATTTTATTAGAGCTCTTAGGTTGTTCTACCCAGAGCAATGAAGTCTCTCCCAAACTGTTCCTGGGCATAGTTGGGAGTTATCCCAAACCAGAGCAGCCAGAATGCAACCACCTTGGCTAGAGCTAGGAGAGGTACCTGTATGGCCTTGCTGCAAAGCCTGAGTCCCTTCCTCTTATTACATCATTGCAGTGTTCATGGTTGTTCCTTGTCTACATTTTGTTTCTCTTTTAGAACATGGACTCACCTTGTCCCTGACTCTGAAGGGCTTAAGCATGTCCAAAGAAGGGCAATGAAGCTGAAGGTGAAGGGTCTGGAGCACAGGTCTGATGAGGAGCAGCTGAGGAGGCTGAGAGGAGACCTGATAGCTCTCTACAACTACCTGAAAGAAGGATGTAGAGGTGGGTGTTGGTCTCATCTCCCAAGTGAGGCCAAGGGAGATTTAGATTAGATGTTAGAAAAAATTTCTTCACCAAAAGGGTCATCAAGAGGCCTCCCAGAGAAGTGATGGAGTCACCATCCCTGGAGGCACTGAAGAGACATAGTGCTTAGGGACATGGTGTAGGAGTGGATTTTGCAGTGTTAGGTTAATGGCTGGACTTGATGATCTTTAAGGTCTTTTCCAACTTAAAAATCTCTATGATTCTATCCTGCAACCCTCTTATCTTCCTCTAAACTGTGCAAGGATAGAAAATCATTCAGCCAGCCTTGTCGGAGCACCTTGCCCCCATCAACACTTCATTCCATTATCAGTGAAAAGAGTCAATGGTGAGAGTAGATGCTGGGACTGCTTTGAGGGAAGACAAGTGGGTAGGATCTTTGAGGATTGCCTTGCTGGAGGCTTGGTGGGTGGTGGAGGGGCAGGAAGATGTGCCAGGGTGTTTTGACATTGTAATTATTTTTCTATTTTCCTCCTAATTACTGCCGTGTGCCCAGTGCTTTTGTGAGACATTCATTAACACTGTGTTTGAATCCAAATAAACAATCATCTCCATTTGCCCCTCCCTGGTCCCCTACATCTTTTTCTCCATGAAAATTTAGCAGTCAGTGAGCCCTCTGCACTGGGGGAGGCTGTGATGTCTGAAGGCAAGGCTTTGACTCACCCCTTAGCCCAAAGGAAAGAAATAATGATAGAATTTAACAGAGTAAAATGTGTTGAGGGATGTGAAGTGAGATACTTTGCAGTACAGAAGCAAATCGGGGCAAAATTACCATCTTAATTGTATTAATGTTGCCAATTAGAGACAGAGCCCGTGTTGCTCAGCAGGAGCGTTCTGGGATAGAAGGGAAGACAAATTATCTGCAAACTCCTTATTTTGTCTTTGTGAATTACCACCCCAAGGTACTTAATTGAATCTCTAGTCCTGATCAGTGAACATTGTTCAGGGAGTGAATCAAGGAAAGGCCCCACAGGCCTGCTCTGTTTTGTCCCAATTAACAGATTTCTTTTTTTTTCTTTCTTTTTTTTCTTCCTTTTTTTTTTTTTTAAATCACTACATGGCTAAGAGTTAAATTGAAAACAGAAGCTGGGTCTATACCATTTAATTTCTGCCCAGAGCAGAGCTGGATAAGTGTGTGCACCCCTCTGAACACCACTTAAAAGGGGGAAAAAGGAGCTGGGAACCTGGTTCAGAGCATGGACACCCTTGATATCTCTCCTGGTCACCCTCCCATGGGTGGCACCCTGCTTGTCTCCCCATGTGGAGCTGAAATCCTAGGGAGAACATATCATAGTGTAGAACAGCACGGTGCAGGGTGGGACACCCCAGAGCAAGGGTGTTGCTGCTCCCAAAACTATCATGAGAATAGAGATGCCCTTGGAGGAGCTCTGTCAGCTGTTGGTTGCTCGTGGTTTGTCAAGTATTTAATGCAGTAAAAACACAGAGGGAATTGAAATGTCTACTGCTCTGAGCTGATAGCAGGGACAAGCTCCAGCCTGTGTCAATTTGTGGGTGTGCACCCAATGTCCTGTATATTTTTGGGTCTCCTGACATGTTAGCTGTAGAGTGTTTAGAGTGATGTACAGAGAAAATTCCCAAAGATAAGATGCTGGCCAGTTCTTTCAATTTTATAGCACAGATTATACTTTGTGTACTTCCAGGAGTATTATGTTTTGATGGTTTTGGGTCTGTTTGTTCTGCTTTGTAAAGAAAGGGAAATACCACAGGTGAATTTTACTGCATGACACTGTGTTGAACCTTCAGCCACTGAAAAGCTTTAAGTTTATTGCAGGCTATGTGCAACTAAGGAGCAAAATGTAATGGTTTGGCTAATCCAAGCCCTGTAACTCGGGGTTAATGAGTTCTTGTGTTACTTAGAAATTATAATGTTTGAAGTGGAAAAATGAATGAATGAATGAATGAATGAATGAATGAATGAATGAATGAATGAATGAATGATTAAACTAGATGTAATAAGTTTACAGAGCCTTATTACCAGTCTTTTACTTTGAAAAGGGGAATGGTTTGATTCTGATCCTGATTATACATCCTTGAATACTGAGGAGGAGGAATTTAGGATTAAAAGGATCTCTCAGTTCTGAACTGAGCTTCTTATGAGGATTTCTTCCTTTCACCCACAGGGTCTTCAGTCCATCTAGGGAAGAGCTGCTCATCTGCCAGAGCTGCCCTGGTCAGAAGAAAACCTGGCCTATGTTGCTTTGGAGGAATGGAATTGCTCTGCAGATGTGCAAAGATAATTTCTACTTCATGTTCCCTTCCATGTCCTCCCCCCACATGTCTTGTGCATCCTGAGTGTCAGTTTTAGGAGCGAGGATCATTCCCCTGTGAACAGTATCCAGCACATCATGGTCATAGCCAGATCCTGAATGTTCATTTATAGCAATAATAATGGAGTGTTCAGCAGCTTCTTATTGAATGCCAAGGAAGAAGTGACCTGCAGGAGACCTCTGAAGGGGATTCCTAGAAAGGAAGGAGAAGATCTGCTGGAGCTGAGCTCTTTCAGCCTGGCTGCAGGCACATCTGTGAGCTGAGGGAAAGAAGACTGTGTAAACAGGCAAGGGGGGGGCAGGAGTCATTTAAGTCAAAATAAATGCCATGAAATTCTTTCCATTGTATCTCACTGAATACAGATGCTTGGATGATGAAGCCATGAATTCCAGAGCAGGGGCACCTGGAACAAGGCCTGTGAGGAAGGGGAAAAAATATTGTAAAACATAATGATCAAACAGTAGGGGAGAGCAAGGACCATGAAAACATCAAAAGTCATGGCAATTGTTTTTGGATGAGAATGTTTTTAAGAGTCCCTGTTTATGTTGGACAGGAGAGTTTGCTTTGAACAATGGATGAACTTCTGCAGAGCAGGCAAAATCCACTCTGCTCACTAATAGGAGTTTCTTTTCTTAAAAAAAATATATGAATATATATTTATAAAAACTGAAAATTGAAAATGTGTCTCATTGTTTTGCTGTCTGCTTCATTGTTCATGCTGAACTGTTAGGGATAGGACTGGATGAGAAGCAGGGGCAATTTGCTATAGAAATGCCTGTGTGTTTCATACATGATTGAATTCATTGGTTTGTGTATCTCCAAGTCCAGACAGAGCCACAAACACATGTAACTGGGGTCCAGACACCTGGGCACACTTGGGGTATCCCATCCATCTGAACTATTAAACTTTATGGGAGTTCAAGCCCTCTTTAAACTTACTTTTAATGTTATGAAGGTGTCCAGGATATTTCAGAGTTGCATTTGTGTGTTACATTGCAATTGCAAGACATCAGCACACTGAGATTGAGCCTTGTGGGTCAGGAATGCAGATGCTGCAGCCAAACACAGGCTAGAAGAGGAAAGTGTCATCACAGTGAGGTTACAGCTCTTGCTTTGGACAGGGCTGATCCTCTGGATATCTGGTGAAGGCTTCTGCAGTCCCCACCCCATAAAGGTGGGCTCTCATGACATGAGCTGGGCGACCCTCTCACCCCAAGTCTGCACCTTCACCTCTCTGCATGCATTTGGCTTTGCAAGCTGGTCTCATCCATCCTGCTTCTCAGAGAAGAGCCATTGCCACCGAGCTGTTCAAGTTGTTCTGCAGAGCTCTCATGCTACACACTCAAGCCACTTGGTCCTGAGCATGCAGCAGGACCAGGCATGACATCTTTTGCTTTTCCCTTTGAAAGAGAGAAACCATAAGAGGCTCCACCAGCCAGAAAGCCTCTTCTAGGTGCTGATAAATGTGAGGTTTGCTGCAGCAGCCAGAAAAGGGAAGGATGCAATCTCCAGACCACACACAAGTTTGTGACCATTCTCTTTCACACTCCAAACAGAAGCACTGCAACGCCACACTGTGACACCCTTCATGGAAAAACACCCTTCCCTTCACCTCTGCTAGGACCTCCTTAGGTTCCTGCCCCACTGCAAACACCGTGAGTGGCTGGGACAGCTCAATGGCCCTGCAGGACATGGCCTGAGTGTTTTCCTTGTGGCCTCTGGACAATGGCTAGCTGTTCCTGGAGTGCCCCATACATTCCAGGATGCATTGTGCCTGACAAGTTAAATATTTAGTCTTTCCTGAATCCAAATACTTCCTGAGATCCTGTGGTGGGGGGTTTTTTTGTTGTTGTTGTTTTCATACATTCAGTGTTGTTTCACTTGATTAGAGCTGTGGGGTTTGTAGATAGGGACTCTATTCTTGGCAGAAAGTGGAGTATTATTAACATTCCTTATCATGAGAGTGTATATTATTATGTGACATTGCACAGAGTAACCTTAATATAAAAGCCCTCCTCTGCCATTCTGGGGGTTGTTGTGGCGGCCAGATGCCTCCACGGCACACTGAGCACAGACAGCTCTCCCAGGGTTGTTATCATCTGTGACTTCCATGCCTGCCCTAAATCTGTGCCATTCACTCATAAAGGGATGCATCACCCACTGGTGATGCACCTGGTGGCAAAGCAGCACAGTGTGGTTTGGAGCCTGGCTTCTAGGGAACTAAGGGTTAAAGTCAATTTGGCTTCCTCCTCCAGCTGCAGGCTTGCACAGGGAAAGGGGTGTAAATCCAGGGCTTTGGAGTTCCTTCAGAGTGTCTCCTAATTCTTGTGTCACCTTCCTGATACTTGTTAACATTCTCCCTGGCCAGGGGCTTTGGCATAGACAGGGCATGACGCTTTCAGGCTTCTCTCTGGGAAATTTGCAGTTGTCTCTGCAGAGTCCTCCATCGAGTTTAGCAAAAATAGACATGCAGGAAGGATGGAACAGGCCTTATGGTGTTCAGGTTTCCCCCTTGAGTTTTGGTATAATCCATAAATTACAAGCTTCACATTAAAAAAAACCAGTCTATCTGTTCCTATCACAAAGTAACCGTGGTGCAGTCCTGTCATCCAGCCTGGCAGAAAATTGTCTCCAAGTAAAAAAACAGCAGCACAGGCAACAAACAGCTCATGCACATCTCTCCCATGCCTAATTAAGGCTATTTAAATTCTAACATTATTAAACAAGAGTAATTTATCTTTCTGTCTCATTTTTATTTTTGCAAAAAGAAATAATGCAGGAAAAATTAAATGTCTTAATAGAGGTATTGGGAGTGTGTATGTGCCAGCAGCAGCACTCGCTCAGCCATGTTAGATGCAAGCAGGATTTTCTCTGCCTGTTTTTCTGGGTCAGTGTGCAGCTTGATAGATTGCTATTTATATTTTAAATTGGGTGTCCCAAAATATGCAGAAAGTGCAACCCAGTTGAGTCAGTGCTGTTGGGGTTGTCTTGCTTTTCGTCCAGCCTTAGCTGCTGGAACGGGCTTTGCATTCAATAAATGTGCTACTTAGCTGGGAACATTTCCACTCCAATCGTGTCTTACCTCATCCTGACAAGCTAATTACAATACAAGGGAGCAAAATATCTCAACTGCTCTGTGACCTGTTGCATCAGCCTCATTTTTGCCTGGAATGGAGAAACTGGAGTGTTGCCTCTTTTGGATGGTGGGGGAATGGAGCCAAGGGAATTCTGCAGCAGGAAGCATCATCCACGGATTCAGCCTTTTTCACTGTGCTGCTGTTTGTTAGTAAGGAGTGAGCTGCCTTGTGTTACAGGTCGATTTGATTGAAGAAAAAGCCCTATTCAGACCTCAAAGACAGCCAAGGGAAGATTTTTCTTTGGTTATTTTCAGAGATGCTGGTAAAAAATGGAGTAGCATTGAGCCTGGCAGGATGTTTTCTGCAGCATGTCTCATTTGAGAAATTAAACCTAATGGTTGAAATGTTTCAGATTTTCACAGCTGGCTGATCAATATATAGTCTTTTTTTCTTTCTTTTTCCCCCTCTCAATAGGTTTGCAAGACCTTCCAATAACTCCAGCCATCCTCTCCTAGATCTTCATGAGTTTAGGTGTGTAAAGCAACCAAAAAGCAGAGAAATTGCACTGTATGTGCAGATCATTGCTGCAAAGTGTGATAGCTGGTACAGGAGCAAGTGTGTGTCAGGAGTGTGCTTGAAGTGGCCTTGAAAGAGTGTGAAGGTGGTTGTATATAAGCCCAAAAAGCACTTCCTTGGGGTAGCAGCGAGTGCACCTTGCTGCCAGATCTCCCTCATACTGATGCAGGCTCTAGGGAAGCAGCACAACACTTCAAGGCAGCTCTAGGGAGAGATCTCAGGAGCTTCTGTGGTGGGTTGGTCACTCCCCAAGAGACACTGCATCACCCCAGGGCACTGAAGGTCCTGGTGAACCATCTCACTGCCACCAACAGCAGATACTAAGAGCAACTGCACTGAAACAGACTCTCTTCTCAGCACCGTCCCTGCAAGGCTCCTGAACCTTATCTCAGGATAAAGAAGTCCATGCTGGCCGACCTGACTGCCAGGCTGAAACACAAGGTAGACAACGACACCTGAAGGCAGCAGGATCCAGCGCCTTGCAATCTTGGCAGGATTTTCACTTAGTCATCAGAGTGTGTTTACAAGTCTCTCCCACTATTCTCTTCCTGCCAGCAGCTGACAAGCACATCTAGTTAAGCTTAACAGAAGTATGTTTAATAATTAGCAGAGCTCAGGAAGACCTTGCTTGCAGCTCTGTTGCATGTGGAGGTGTTAATAAGAGCACATGAGGAATGAGAAATGTTTGGCACTTGCAGCGGCTGGAGGATGCTTCCACCCTCATTCCTGAGCAGCAGCAGCTCTCAGTGACTCCAGGCTGATGTCATCAGCGCCCGGAGGCTCCTCTTGGTCTCCACTTCACCATCTGCCTCTGAGCTCCCAGGAGAAAGGGACACTGGGGACAAAACTGGCCCCCTCTGGTGTATGGAGGGGACAGCACACCTCAGCTCCCCCTCAGCCAGGGAGTCTTCTGCCCGTGCCCACACTGGCTCAGCCTCACCTGCTCTGTGCAGGCAGGAACAGGCAGCCTCCAACCACGTCCTGACATGGATTGCCCATGGATTGCTCTTGCTGAACCTCTCCTAGCAGGCTTCATCTTCTCCTCTGCACAGGCATGTATGGAAATTTAGGCAGAGCTGCCCTGAGCCTGCCCTCCCCACCTCTGCCTTGCTCCCCACCTCATGGTTATTGCTGACCACTGGAGTCTGGCCTTCCCCTCTCTCTCTGCTCTCCCCCTCCTTGCTCCTGGCTCCTGGCTTCATAGCCCTGGCTTGCAGCTCTCCATGCTCTTTTCTAGCCTGTCAACATATTTCTTTGATTATTTTCATCTCAGCTTCATCTATTCTCTATTTCAGTCTATCCATAACCTTCCCTATTTCTAGACCATTCCAGACCGGCTCCTGCTGTTTATGTACATTTGCTGCCAACCTTCAGTCTCCTTCACACTTCCCTTTGCTTTGCTTTTATGGCCTTTTATGATGTTTATGTTACATCAAGGCCCTTTCCCTTTTTATTCCCTTCCTGCCCCTGGATAATTATTCTTCCATCCATGGCTTTTACTGCCTGCCTTTATCACGAATGTTTCTGTGGGTGACAGGAGCGTCTGGAGCCATAACCTCTGTCTGCAAGCTGGCAGGCAGCTCAGATATGGGTCAGGATTAAATGTGCTTTGCTGATGGACTCTGCCCATTACCTGCTGGACCTTCCCCATGCAGACCTTGCAGCCCTTTACTTGAACTGGTGTGTCCAGAATTCAATGGCCACCACCTCCAGGTGCCTTCTTGTCTGTCACAGACAAGACAAGGGAGAGGTGACAATGTGTGTTTTGAGTGAGTGGGGGGCACTCTGCTGATTTCTCACAGCCTGTCTGTAGAGCTCAGACCTGTACCTGGAGGTCTCTGATTCAGTCCATGGGTGATTCAAATGTCTTCTCCTGTCCCCCCCACAATGAAAATGGAGTAGTGGCTGATCCATGGGCCCTCAGAAATGGGAAGTAGAAGGGAGGGCTGTTATCTTTAACACCTAGTGTCTCAACCACCACCAAAGCTCCCTCACCCAAGTCAGGAATGAGGAGATGTGGTGGGTTTGCAATGTGGCTTCTTTAAGAAGCAGCTAGAACTTTCTTAAGGGTCCATCAAAGTATCTATCACCACCACCAATTAATTGAGGTGCTTCTAACATCAAAGTCTTGTGCATTTCCAGAAGAATTCAGCCTGAGGAAACAGTGTGTCTAGCTAACACAGGAGCTCTGGGTTTTTACCTTCAGGAAGGTTTGTCCCTCCAGGAAGGTTTGTCCTCCAAGCAGTGGACTTGTCTAAGTGAAGATGAGTTGGGGAAGGTACAGGACAGGGTACTGTGCTCAGAGGGGATCAGAGGTACTCAGAGTACCTCAACTCCCCAGACACAGCAGCTCTGAAGGTGAAAGAAGGAAATGTTCTTGGCAGGACAAAGGAACACTGATAACTTTGGAAGAGAAATCCATGAAAAGCTCAGTGCAAACAGTAAGTAGACCCCGAGGCAGGACATGCCAAAGATCAACCCTGCATAGATATCATGACAGAGAAGAGAAACTGTCAGGGTAGATGTGAAGCATTTCTCAGGTTAGAGCATACAAATGGTCTCAGAGATGCTGGGGAAGTCAGGTCATATTGCACTCTGCCCAGATGCCACCACACAGAAATCAAGCAGGAACCTTCTCAGAAGAAATGGCACTGTCAGCTCCCTGCTTCCAGGTCTTGTCACAGAACGTGAACACCATCCTCTGGTTTCCAGTCTAGATCTATTTCATTCAGTCTTGCACCAGCACTGCTTTCCACTTGTCTCTCTGCTTCATTTTCCCTTTCCTTGCTAGAGTGATGAAATCCCATCTTGGTGCACCCAGAGCATCTTCATTCCCACATCACCCTTCCTCTTCTTGTTTATTTTCCTTCTTATCAGGAAAACCCTGCTTTTCCCAATGATGTTAAAACCTGCATGATGATTTCAGCTCAGTACACAGCTCTGGTGTCCCTGGGAGCTGTGCCAGCACCAGGCTCATTTGGAGGACTCGGTGCTCCAGCTGACCTAGGGGTAAAGGATCATACAGGGATCTTCTCCATGTAATGCTTGTGTCACAAGCAGCACCGGGCCTTTCCTCCCTGGATGTTTTGGAAGGACAAAAAGAACAGACATGTCCAAGCAGGAGGTGATGGACCTCACATATAAATATTGGACAATTTGGGAGATTCAGGGAAAACAGAGATGGATTTGGACAGAGGCAGTGGACTAGATGAGGGGAAATTAGCAGAAATGCATGGGGGAAAGGGGCTGATGTTATTGCTAGGTCAGCTGAGAAGTGTAGGGACTGAAGAAGGGAGGACAAGTCCACAGATGATCCCCCAGAGAGGTGCAGAGGGAGGTGATGTGTGTGTAACTGTTCATTTTTTCACTATTTCTTCTGCTCTCCACAACTACAGAGTTTAGCCCCTTAGATCAGTGGTGCTCATGTCTGAAAAGAGGTTGGGCTGTAAGGTTGGACCTGGTCAAGGGGTCAGGATGAGCTACAGGGTGTCTGGCTCTGGAGAGTACAGCACCTGAAAGCCTTGTCCTGAGCCTTCACAGGACTGTGAGGGTCCCAGGATGGTGCCCCAGGCCCCAGAGAAAGCCCATGAGATTCCAACCCCCTGTTCTGCCCCAGCAGTATGATACATGGCACAGCCAGGAGACCCTCACAGCTCTCCCCTATATGCTTCCCCCTTCCAGAGGGTAACAGCCAACCCTTTGTTTTCCTTTCCCTCCCTCGTGTTAAACCTCCTTTCCTTGCAGCTGCTGGAGCAATTTAATTAAATTGTAATGCTGTGGATCTGGCACCTCTCCAAGGGCAGGAGCAACAGCTTGCCACCTCGAGGGCAGGCAGGCTCCTGGGGAGCCAGTCACACAGCACCAATAACACACTGCACTTGACTCATAACTCTCCTGATGACAGCTGTAAAAGAAACCCCACCCTGCATGAGCACCGTGCTGCAGAGCAGCCCCAGAGGCCCATGGGGCCCCAGCACCCTGGCAGCTTCAGGCACTGTGGGGCCAAGTCAGCGCTGCCTGAGGTGATGCTGAGCTCTCCTGGAGATGTGCTGAGCTCCTGCCTGGCTGGCTCTAGCCAACAACCAGCAAAACCCATGTCAGGGAAGCTTCTTCTGCTGTGGAGCCTGTGTCCAGGACTCTCCAGAAGCATCTGATCCATCAAGAGGGACCGGGGAAATGGGGCTGATTTTCTGGACTCAGAAGAGCTGGGACAGAGCCACAAAAACTGAGCCACAAATCCTGGAGCAGAGGAGTCCCTCTGAGCTGCCAGCCGAGTGCTCTCTTGATTTGTGTCCTGTCTTTCCCCTTGTCCCCATTCAGCATCTCCATGCAGCAGCCTCATTTCACCCCGGGGTGCAGCAGTCCCTCCTCTGCCAGCCAGGGGTACCCAGAGCCCTGTCCTGCCGCAGCCCACATGCAATCTCAGCAGCATCCCCTGCAGACAGGCCTGCAGCAAGCAGAGGACACACAGCATTTCTGTTCCCTCTCTGCTGCTTCCCCTACTTCTGCCTCTCCCAGAGGCAACCTGTGAACAAATGCAAACCCCAAGGAAAGTCTCAGATCTTTTGATATTAAAGAAGTCACTTCTGGAACAGAAAGACACACAGCCTGCAGGGAGCTGCTCTTCATCAGCATCCCTCTGAATCACAGAGTCACAGAATGTCAGGAGTTGGAAGGGACCTTGAAAGATCATCCAGTCCAACCCCCATGCCCAAGGAGGATCATCTAGATTAGATCACACAGGAACATGTCCAGATTGGTCTTGAATGTCTACAGAGAAGGAGACTCCACAACCTCTCTGGGCAGCCTGTTCCAGGGCTCTGTCACCCTCACAGTGAAAATGTTCCTGATTATATTAAGATGGATTTTTCTATGTTCCAGCTTGGAACCATTTCCCCTTGTCCTATCACTGGACAACACCAAGAAGAGCCTGGCTCCATCCTCCTGACACTCACCCTTAACATAATTATGAACATTAATGAGGTCACCCCTCAGTCTCCTCTTCTTCCCGAAGGCAGACTGCAGCAAGGATAAATGCTGGCCTTGTGCACAGCAGGCTGCTGTTGGCACTGGGCACAGCAGCAGCATCACAAGTCAAGCAGGAGTGGGAGGGCAGACAAGTGGAGCCTTCCCTTGCTACTCCTCTGCACAGGATAAACCCCCAGCTAGTTCCCATGAGTTCTTCAGAAACCATGTCCTTAGCAAAGCCCATCTCACCTCCAGGAGAGATGAGATCTTGGAGCAGCTCTCAGCAATAACCAGAAAGAGACAAAGCCCATCAGGGAGAAAGTTCCATCAAAACCTAAAATGTGAGTGTATACTGATAGCAAACATATTGTCCTTGCCATGCTGGGGTTGTTGTGGCCAGGGAAGAAGGAACTTGTTGAGATGCCCTGGGCACAGCTGCGTGCCCCAGGCAGCAGAGTCCTGTGATTCCCAAGAGTGCCTGTGCTTGAGGCAGAATATGGAAATCATGAAATGTCTGTCTGCAACACCAGGAACAGCAATAGGGAGAAATGTCAGGATATTTCCACAGCTCTGGGAACAATCAACCTCATAAATCATGATCTAGTCCCTGCCAAAAGGGTGGTGCAGTCCCATGGCTACACAGACCAGGAGCTCCTGCTCCCAATCCCTCACCAACAAGAGTGCCCAAGGAAAAGCAGAGTGCCTAGGTCACCTTGGATAAAATCCTGATCCCAGCAAGACAACAGAAGATGGATGAGTGAAAAAGAGCTCTCCTCTAATGTTAAATGAACGCCCACATGCACACAGGTAAGTGTGTTGCATCTGTGTGCATGGGTCGGTGTGTGTGAATGGGTAGAGGAAGGTCTCTATGGAGGGAAGGACAGTTTGGGGACGCTGGTTCCCCCTGCTGTACAAGCATCCTTCCCACACAGCACACAAGGACAGAATGCTACATGTAGGACCATCAGGTCCTGCAGGGAAGGGTGTTGTAACCGGCTCTTTTGAAATTCTCCAAGGGAATGTGTGGGAAAATCCTGTCAGCACTTTGTTCCTGGGTGCTTATCATAGAATCATAGAATGATTAGAGTTGGAAGGGACTCCCAGAGGTCATCCAGTCCAACCCCCCTGCAAGAAGCAGGGACACCCCCAACTAGATCAGGTTGCCCAGGGCCTCATCCAACCTGGCCTTGAACGTCTCCAGGGATCCAGGGGCATCCACCACCTCCCTGGGCAACCTGTTCCAGTGCTCCACCACTCTCACAGGAAAGAACTTTTTCCTAATCTCCAATCTAAATCTCCCTCCCTCTATTTTAAACCCATCACCCCTTGTCCTGTCACAACAGGCCCTACTGAACAGCCTCTCCCCATCTTTCTTGTAGCCCCCTTGAGGTGCTGGCAGAGCGCTAGAAGGTCTCCCCAGAGCCTCCTCTTCTCCAGGCTGAACAGCCCCAACTCTCTCAGCCTGTCCTCGTAGGAAAGGTGCTCCAGCCCCTTTAGCATCTTTGTTGCCTCCTCTGGACCCTCTCCAACTGGTCCCTGTCCTTCTTGAGTTGGGGGTTCCAGCACTGGACACAGTACTCCAGGTGAGGTCTCATGAGGGCAGAGTAGAGGGAGAGAATTATCACTGCTGTTTATTTCATGGCCCTTTTAAACTGCAGGGAAGAAGGAAGGGCAGGATGATGCTGTGTGCTGGGACGCAGGGCCGGCTCCCCCTCCATGAGGAGAAGTCCCTCTCTGTCCTCTCTGTCCTCCAGCATCTTGCCTGTGGCCTCAGCCTTCTTTGAGACAGCCAGGACAGGGGCACCCAAGAGAGAGCAGAGCCGAGGATGCTCCCTGCATGGTTCCATGGTCTGGGATGGATGCCAGCCAGCAGCTGCTTCCAAATCCACTGCCAAGTACCACTGGTGTTACTTCAGTGTGCAGAAAATCCTGGGCAGGTGCAAGGGACCCATCAGAGCCCACGTCCCATTCCAAGGAACAGACATAGCTTATTTTGCCAAAAACTCGTCCTTTTTGAAGGTATCACAAAATATGTGCAAGTTTCTGGGCAGCTGTCCTGTGTTCCTGCTGGTGAAGGATGAGTAAGATCTGGGCAAAGCCAATTACCAAACCTTTAGGTAATTATTTGAGGGCCACATAGTATGTAACTAGCTCAATAGGAATTTCTCCCCTCTTCAAAATTCAGTGACACTTACAATGTGTAACACCAGATAAACTGGCCTACAGTGGATATTAATGCCTGAATGGATTTCCTTGCAGTGGATTGTGTTGATTGTATTATAGAAGAGACATTTTCACTTTTACAGTTATTAAAATATAAGCTTTTAGAACAAATACACCCTAGAGATATTGAAAATGTAGGAATTGAAAATTCAATGTCACTGTGGTGGGGGAAATCTCTTGCTACCTCTAGGCAGACTGAGGGTAAAGGCATGAAATCAAAAAGAGAAAAAGAGTCTGGAGAGTGTTCCAGAAAGAGCTGAGATTTTATGCAAATCAGTGTTAGTCTGTCAGGGCTGGGAATCAAAACATAGCAAGTCCAAGGTGCAAAGAGGTTGCATCTTAATTTCTAAATAACAAGAGTTGGATTTGTTTCTTAGCCATCTCCTTACAAGCTGAGGATCTGACGCTTCTCCCTGGGCCAAAGCTGCCTGTGGACCTGATCTGAAAGTATTTCAAACCCCATGTAATTATACAGCCAACTCTGCTCCTCCCAGCATCACTGGGGCTCTGGCTATTTGATGTGGCTCCTGCAGGGTGGCTTGCTCAGAGCAGAAGGCATCTCAGTCTGTATGTGCTTGCTGACACACACGTTTGGCCAACGCTCTTCTAAACTCTGATGAATTTGAAACACGTGGTTCAACTCTGACTCTTACTTGCCTAAACATGAAAAGACAGCTGGAGAATCCCATGATCCTTCAGGTAATCCATGTCTAATTCATTGCCTGGGAAGTCATTTCAGTTGTTAATTACTCTTGAGATGTTAAAAATTTGCATTTTATTTTAGGTAGGATTTATCAAGTCCCCATGTCAGCCAGGTTAGCTTGAGTTACGTGGGCTGGATCTGTTGCAGAATGCTCTACTCTGAAATATTTACTCTGACCTTAGCATCAAATATATATTCAGCAACATTAAGGTCAAGATTGTCACCTCTTGATCTTTACTTTGACATACAGGTAGAGTGCTCTCTCTGCTTTTTATATGCAGTGAAAAAGAGGCTCAGGAGGAAGCAGAGGGCACACATGGAGGGGAAAGGGAAACCTTATTGAATGAGAGTTATTAATATTGCAAAATCAAGTACTCAGATGTTGGAAGCTTCAGGTTGCCTTTCTCATGGAGTTAGCCATCAAAGATACATTAGCATAGAGAACTGGGTTGTTCCCAGGATTGTGAGAGCTGCCTGAAAAAGCGGATTTATTCCTATAAAAAAGTTTTGAAGTCTCTTCTATTTCTGATCTGGAACAGGTCAGGCAGACAAGTGAGATGGGACAAGCTGTTTGCCTTAGGAGGTTTTGGATGCAAAAGGCTGTATGGCCTTTATTCTTGTCCCCACAGATGCCACTGAAACCACTTTCCTAAAGAAATCTTCATTTTTTAAAAAAGTGCTTTTTCTGGGGTGAGAGGGAGATCAGTCCTTTAGCTAAACAAAATCTTCTCCCATCAGCTCAAGGATACACCCTGGATATTATTTCTTTTTTCTTGCAATACATTTCACCAAATTTGGCTGTCACTCACATGGCCACAAAGCTCGAGTAACTAGCCTGAAATTGAGATAGGCATATGTCTTGGCACCATGGTGATAGTTGTCTTAGAAATAAACAAACACCCAAGGTGGATGGATAGATAGATTTCTGCCTGCATAGTGGGGAGCTGATTTGGGCCCAGTGCTCACTGCATGGCACATTGATTTCCAGTCCCATCCACGGGCTTCTCCTATCTCTAAGGCAACTGTTTGGGCTTATTTATATTCCTGCCGAGATGTAAAAACAACAGCCTGCAAAGTTATCTTTCCTGGCTATCTTTATTGTTTGCATAGCACAGATTTCCCTTGATGCAAAGAGTGGGGGTTTTATTCTCCCTTGAAAACAACCTGGACTTCATTTAAAGAACAGAGGAGCACACCAAGCACTGAAATACATTTTTCAAGCTTGTTAACCTCCAACTCCACCGCTCTGTCCTGGTGATCTCTCTGTCATCACTGCAGACCCCTTTTAACATTGACTGTAAACCTGGGGCACTTCTTCAGCAGTCTGAGTGGGATTTTCTTTGAAGTCAGGTTTCCTATTCCACTGGCCTGGATTTATTTTGGTCTGGATGGAAAAGAAAACAGAAACACAGGAAAAGTTCTCACATTGGGATAAAGGAAATGCTCGGGTTTGATCTGATCTAGAAGTTTGGGCCCTGCTGCAATTCTGTGCTCCATCACAAAAGGAAATACCAGCTCCCCTGAAGTGGAGTCCACTGACCTCCCTGAAATACTTTGGCTCTTTTTATCCAATGCTGAAGTTTGTCAAAACTTTGCCCTGGAGGGAAAATTCTGCTTTGACAAATAGGCCTTTTCCGAAAGAGATATCCTCCACCTGCAAACATTCCCCAACTCTAATAATGGGGCTTCAGAGGATGTTATTATTGAAGCCCAACTTTCCAGGCAGCAGATGCCTGTCACTAGCCTCTAGATAATTTGGATGGATGATCCCAGAGAGGCAGGAAAGACTTGTGCACAACATGTTTTGAGGAGATCAGATGCTCAGTGAAAGCCCTGGGCACCCCAGCTTACTACCAGGCTCTAACAAGGGGAAGAATTCTCTGTCAAAATGGACAGTGAAGGTCAACTGTTCAGCAGGGTCTACCAATACTTAAAGGGGTCCTACAGGGAAGGGGGAGAGGGACTTTTCCCCAGGGAGTGCAGGGACAGGACAAGGGACAATGGCTTCAAGCTGGAAGAGGGCAGGGTTAGATCAGACCTGAGGAAGAAATTCTTCCCTCTGAGGGTGGGGAGGCCCTGGCACAGGGTGCCCAGAGAGGCTGTGGAAGCCCCTGGACCCCTGGCAGTGTTCAAGGCCAGGTTGGATGGGGCTTTGGGCACCCTGATCTGGTGCAGGGTGTCCCTGTCCATGGCAGGGGGTGAAACTCGATGATCTTTGAGGTCCCTTCCAGCACAAAGCTTTCTATGATTTATTCATCTTGCAATCCATAGTCCAACAAACAGCAAAAATCTAGGGTCAATCTAAACTCAGGTGCTGATCTAGGAGCTGTCCTAGAGCAACTTGGATGATGCCTTCTCCTCGTACTGACAAAGTCATCGTCTGATTTTGGCAGAGAACATCTCCAGCATTTGCTCGCTGACGTCCAGTGCCGTTCCCTGCTTCTCCTGATGTCTCATGTTTCCTGTTCCATGGGCTAAGCTCTGATGTGTGCCTCTCTTTATGTATGCAATTAAAATCTGGAGCCCAGCAGCCAATTTCCATTGGCATCGTCATATTTTGCTCTTCCAGAGATGCCTCATCAGAGGATCTCAGAACATTTTGCAACCATTCATTAATAAAGCAGCCACCTGTCTTGGAAGACAGGCAGAATTAGCCCTTAACTGCATGTAAGTAAAACCAAGGACACAGACATTAGCAGGTTTGCCAGAGGTCATAAAAAAGTCTTTGTCCTTGCATGACCCTGTGCTTTGCAGCTGATATCTTGACAGGGGTTTTCAAAGCATTACTCAGGTGTGGTGGCTGACAGTCAAATAACAAACCAGCCCTGTGATGTCTAGTTTGTGTTCTGACAACTCTTACTACTGTTTTGCCATCTCATACCTTGTGGACAACACTGGGTCTTCAATGAGATGGTCTTGGTGTCCACCCAATCTCTGTAACCACCTGCAAACTTTCCCTCAGCCTCAGCAGCAAGAAGGGGGAGTGTTCCCAGCAGATGTTTTCTATGGGGAGGGGGGAGGAAGCCAGGTACCAAACCCTGTGGTGCACCCACAGGCCCTGGGATGGTTCTGATCTCTGAGAGCTTGACAGTGGCTGGAAGAAGCACATGTTTAGCTGTGCTAAGAGTCTGCCTCTTCCTTCCTCCACTCAATCCTCTGCTCTGAACAGCAGAGCAAATGACGGTCATAAATATCAGGCGATAATTAGAGTTTCCTCTCTCTCCCAAGCCTGAGAGCTGTAGAGATGATCCTTTCAAGCTGCTCTGTCTCTACCTTTCCCCTGAGAAGGTTCCTACACTGGTCATTGGCACATCCTACTGAGGCACTACTGGGCTTGGCAGCCAGCTCCCTTCAGTAATTCATCTCAAATATTCCTAGTGCTGCTCTAGATTGATGATGTTTTCCCCTTTCCTTTCTCTTTATATTGTCACTTAACTGCTGCGACTTATAAAGCTGTTAATCTTTCACACACATGCTTACGTTAAGAAGCTTAAGAGCACTGCAAACACTTTATCCTCATAAAGATTGAACTGCCCCTGATATGAAACTTGTAGCTCTGGAATAGAACTAAATTTACGTACGCAAATAAAAGCTGAAGGTCAGGGACAGGCAGAGAGGCTGTAAATATTTCTGGGCCCATATTTCAGAGGATTTCAAAAGAGGAGACAGGGGTTGATTTGCTCCAAGCTGCATCTGTGCCCTGAGTCAGCACGAGATGAGAGGGGAGGGAAGAAGGTGCAAGGAAGATGGGCCATGCCAGAAGGCTGCGTGGCCCAGACTGGTGACCTCCAGACTCCTGCTGACTCACCCCATCCCTTCCTGGCAGGACCATGCTCTGGAGGAGTCAGGGTTAGAGAGGCTCAGGAAAATCCCTGAAGAATTTTTCTCCCTGGGATGAAATAAAAATGCAACCTTTCCTAACAGAAAGCTCCAAGATGAAAACTCTGGAGTGAGCAAGACATTTGAGTGAACTTATCTGCATACAGATACCTTGGTGGGAAACACACAGAGCAAGACCCTGTACTGTATGTCCTCTGCATGCAGATCCAAAATGCAGGTTACAAAGAAAGAGGGAGCTGTGGCTGTGGCTGGAAGAGGCTGTGCTGGAGGTGGACAGTACTGGGAATGGCTGTACTTGGCTGCATGTTCTCCCAGGAACACCAACCCAGTTGCTTTAGTCAGTGACCTGTACTGAAATCCTGTGTACAAAAATGCTCCTGCACCAGGCATTCTCAATGGCATCTGCCCTGTCAGGATGGTCCTGCCTGTGTCCTGGCAGCCCACACTGCCCTGTATATGCAGGTCTTGGGCATCAGCTCAGACCTTCAGAAGTTTTTACCTGACATGGTCATAGAGACCATCAGAGGCAGAACCAGCAGAAGGTTTTCCAGAGCTTTGCTCTCCAGCTGTTTGGATTCACTGAAGTTTTGCAGGTGCCAAAGGAGGTTCAGTGAGATCAGTTTGGGGATTAGTGGGAGAAGGATGCAGGATTTCCCAGGCAAGTGTTGCTCCATCCCAGACTTAATTATGGAATATTACAGCAAACTCTAACTGGTGTCATAGGAGGAATTTCTGGCTGAAGTTGGCCCATACACCCCACAAGATAAATCAGATTTATTCCTAAAGTTCTTTATTAATGATCTCATTTACAGGAGACCTGGTGCATTTGTCATGATTTTCTAGTCCTCTTCTGCAGAAAAACTGTGCTTCCTGCAGCAGAGGAGGTGACCAGGACATGCATCAGCTTCTAGTCCTGTTTCATATAACTCAAGTGAGGTTAAGAGATATTTCTCTCTTCTCAATCTTTGAAAGGGAGGTAGTCCCATCCCTGAAGTCTGGAGGGGCAGATCTGAAATGCCCCTGGCTGAACACCTGGCAGCATCTGCCTGTAGCTGCGTGGGGTTTGCATCCTCAGTTCCCAGTCATCTTGCTCCAGAGGAGCAGCATGAAATCCAGGCAGCCCTTGGGGATGGAAGGGTTGGTGATAGGCTTGGCCTGACCTTGGTGCAGGACATAACCTATTACAGGAGCTGGGCACAGTTCAAGTACAGATGAGGATGTCATTGTGTTGAGCGCTTCAAAGTAGATCCGCTGTTGGCTGGTCCTGCCACACCTCAGAGACAAGCCCTGGGCAGCAGAGTGAAAGACTCTGAGACACCTTGTAGTTGTGAAAACCATGACCCAGGTCCTCTGAGGAGTGATTTATCCATGCTGGGCTGGTATGCCATGGTTAATTCATCCCATCTGGTCCCCATCACATTACCCCAAGGCCCATGGTCTTTTGGGCTGTGGGAGATGCTGTGCTTTCTGCATCATTCTGGTTGTGGGTTCTGCCTTCACTGGGAATTCAGTCCTAACAATATTTGCTTCCCAATCCCAGCTTGGTAAGGGAATAATATAAAGACATCTGTGAGCAGGCCAATGAAGGATTTGGGATCAGAGTGGCTTCATCAGTGCTGAAACTGTGGCATGACCTGGCCTATGGAAGCTCTATGTGGCCAGACACAGTGAACCTCCAGATACTTTCCCTTGATGTGCAGCTCTCCTGCCTGTAGACACTTGGGACCATTCCTCTGTGCTGGATATACACAGGGATCCATGTTGTAAATAGGAAACAGGCCAGCACATCCCTCTTTCTTTCATCCTTTTTACCAGATCTCCCTGAACCCCTCTGGCAGTGATTTCTCTCTCCTCTTTTTCCTTCCTGTTTGGGGAAAGAAACGTCTGTGAAACCTGCTTGCCTGGAGAGCTGCAGTGAAAGAGTTAACCAGGGCTTGTGGTGGGGATGCAATTTATAATTGTGTTTTCCAAGAGAGCTATAAACTTGTCTCCTATCAGTTTTCTGGCTGAGGTGGAGAGTCATCAAGAGTTGCATCAGGGATGAGGTATAATTCAACCAATTATAACTGGCAGGTTATGCTGCACTTGTAAAGTACAGGTTTTAAAGCCTGCAATTGCTGATAAACAGTATTGCAGGCAGAGCAGAGCAAAATCTATTTGCAGTGAAAAGGCAAATCGTATCATTTAACCCCTTCCTCCCAGGGGACCCATGCATCATGTCTAGTGATGTTCATCCACCTCCTTGCAGCAGGTGTCACACAATCCCAGACTGGTCTGAGTTGGGAGGGACCCCAAGGATCATTGAGTTCCAACCCCCCCTGCTACACCCAGGGCCACCAACCTCCAGGCCTGCAGCTAGACAAGGTTGCCCAGGGCCCCATCCAACTTGGCTTTGAACCCCTCCAGGCTCGGGGCATCCCCCACCTCTCTGGGCAGCCCCTCCCAGCCCCTCCCCGCTCTCTCCATGAAGAACTTCCCCTGATCTCCAAGCTGCCCCTTCCCTCCTCCAGCTTCAATCCATATGATTGGAAGGGCAGAGTCTGTCTGCTCCTGGAAAAGCCCATCTGCACAGGAGGTGGTTTCCCACCCCACATGTCTGCAGGGCAGGGGTGTTCAGCCCAACATATTCATCTCATGGATGCTGCCAGGTCATGCAGCACAGAGTAGCCCTCGGGAAGCGTGTGCCTCTCTTCCCTCCATCTGTAAATGCTTTGCCTTTTTATAGTCCATTTAGATCCGAAAGGGTAATTGTTTCCCTTTAGCAGAATTAATTGTAATCTTGCTATTAGATAATTGTCCTTTAGTCTGAGTGCAGCTGCTTTTGAATTACACAGTTACATCACTGGCAAGTGGCGTGGAGGGTGGCTGTGAGATGGCAGCAGTCTCCTGCAGGGGAAAGATGTTTAACTTGAGTCAAACTTCAATAAATGCTGGGAGAGAGATGAAAGGTTTCCTAGGCTGCAAAACAGTTCCCTTTTCCTGCTGCTGCAGATGGTCCCCTTACAGTCCCAGCCCTCCAAGACCCTTCTCTGGCCACAACTAATTGAAGATCCCCAGAGCTGCCACAGCCAAACCACCACAAAAGATGGGAGGAGGAGGAGGAGGAGGAGGAGGAAGAAGTCCAGCTGGGTGCCAAACTCCATAAACTGTGCAAACACAAGTGGCATTGAGTCCCCTTGTGAAGGAAGGGGAAATGTGCTGAGCAGGGTTTTAAGCAGAGCTAAGCAGATACACAGCCCTTCAGCTTCCCACTGTGTGTCCTCCTCTCCCCACCACTCTATGCATCATGCCCAGAGCTGGAGGGACATTTTGGGAGTGGGACATTTGGGCATGGACATCTGGGAGTGGGCACACCTACCAATCCCAGTGTGTACCACAACACTTGGATCTTTGCAGGGGTCCCCAGACCCCTCCAGATCTGCACTGCAGTCAGTCCACTCAGATGATTGGGGAATCCGTCCTGTTTGTCTCCAATCTGCAGCGAGTTAGGACCTTGTCACTCGGTGTCTTTGCAAATAGCTGAGTGTTTTAGGCATTTTTATAGCTGGAATGAGCTGTGGGAAATCCACTTCCATCTTTTGCTCCATGGGAAAAACTACACACCATGGGCACCTGGTCATTTCTGAGCTGATGATCCTGAAAGGACTATCTAGGGCAGCAAGTGGTGGACTGGTGTCCAGGGCTGCAAGGAGGGATCAGCACATGCTGTACCAGACCATCTGGGGGGGCAAACACCACAAAGCCAAGCATCAATGATCACCTCTCTGCACTCTCTTGTTCTCCCCAGGCTGGAGGCAGGGGGTATTTTTGTCATCTTTTGTTCTGTGGATTTTCTTCTCAGTGTTTCTGCTCACAAAACATTCTCATTCTTGTGCGTATTCCATTTTATTTCTCTTGACTTGTTGGCCAGGGGGCAAAGGAGGGACACTGTGCTCTTCCCTTCCACATAGACTTGGTGGTGGTAGATTAATGGTTGGACTGGATGATCTTAGGGGTCCTTTCCAGCCTTAAAAATTCTATGATTCTATGATTCTACGATCAGACTCTGTTGATGTTATCTCAGGCAGGTGTTGCTCCTGCTGCACCTCTGTGGGAAGGCAGCAGGTTCATTCTGGACCAGAAAGCCCTGGCCAATAGTTACCAGTACAGGAGAGATCTTTCTGATATTCCTGAGAGGTGTTTCCTTAACTTCTCAGACTCCCAGTGATGGAAGCATCACATCTTCCCTAGTCAATCTATACCAGTGCTTCCATCCATCCTGCTAGATGGGCTTTCCAGGTGCTACTGTGAATGTTCCTTTTGCAGTTTAACTTCTCCCTGGTTTATGCATCCCAGATTTGGAGAACAGATCACCATGTCAGTCCTTCACATCCTTGCAAACCAACAGCATGGCTTCTCTAAGTGCCCACCTTCCTATCTTCCTTTGGAGGATGCATTTCAAGGCCTCTGATCATTCTCTGTCTTGTCCTCTGGGTGCTGTCCAGCTGCATCACAACTTGAAGCAGAGGTTCTGAGCCTTCTCAGAGGTGTCTGCAGGCAATGCTTGCACATCTCATTACACCAGTCACCTTCTTGCTGGCAAGCTGGTCACCCCAATCAAGACAGGTCTTCTGGTGCAGAACTGCTACCAGACTGTTGCCCTTCTCATCAGTTCCTGCCTCATTTCACATTTATACCCCTTCAACAGGGATGAAATGGCTTTATTCCTGGTGAGGAGCCTGGTGAGGGGGCAGTGGACTCCTGGCATGACCCTCTGCTCCCCCAGGAAGAGCTGGGAACACAGAGGTTTTTGTCTTGGCCCAAATAAATGTGAAACAAACAGACACAAATGGCACAAAAGCAGAGCCTGTGTAACCAGTGGTGTCCTCAGCTGTGATAATGCTCTGAAATGATATCTGCTATTGTGAGCTTAGAGAAGAAAGGTCTGGGTGTCTGAATAAATAAAAATAACATAAAATGGTTCTGTGAGTCCTTTTCAGTTAATAATCCCAAGTATCCAAGATTAGGCATTTCCCATAAAACCTTCATGTTTTCAGTCATTTTATGAAATGACAATATAACAATAACAACATGACAATGGCTTTATAATAGGACAATAGCACACACATCTTGCACATGAGCAAGAGCTATTTTTTTTGCCAGTAAAGTTACAGTGAATTGATCCATAAAATAATAATAATAATAATAAAGATAAAAGCAGGGTTGTTTTCCTGAAGACTTTCTTAAGTCAAAAGCAGTGACTGGCTTCAGCAAGAGTGTTCCTGAAGGATATTCTGAGTGTGTGTTACCAAAAAACCTTCAATGGTTTCTCGTGGCCTCAAACTCTTTGAAACATTTTGGTACTTCGAGGTTTAATGGTTTTAAAATAGAGGGAGGGAGATTTAGATTGGGTATTAGAAAAAAGTTCTTTGCTGTGAGAGTGGTGGAGCACTGGAACAGGTTGCCCAGGGAGGTGGTGGATGCCCCTGGATCCCTGGAGACGTTCAAGGCCAGGTTGGATGAGGCCCTGAGCAACCTGATCTAGTTGGGGGTGTCCCTGCTTCTTGCAGGGGGGTTGGACTAGATGACCTCTGGGAGTCCCTTCCAACTCTAATCATTCTATGATTCTATGATTCTGTGATTTAACAGTGTCTTTCCATGTTTTCAGTGAGGTTTAGGAATCTATACTTGCCCTTTGTGCACACAGACTGTATTTGGTTTGGTGTTTATAACTGTAGAAGTCTCTAGTAGTATATACTGAACTGTATAAGTGGTCTCTTGGCTCTTTCCTTTTCCAGATACAAATCAATATTGAGGCTCCCAAAATCTTCACATTGGTGAGTGACAAGAATTTGTGAGGCACTGATTTGTTTCTAAAGGATCAAAATATGTAAGGAAGGAGCCAGATCATTTAACACATTAGTTACTTGAGCATGGCTAAATGCGTGAAGTCCATCTCACAGAAGAACTCAGCCTTGGGGACCTGGAAAATAAAACCTCTGGTGTTTTTTGTGAACTGGGGAGGACAAGAAAGGCAGAACAGCTAAGAGACCTTCAGGGAGAGGGTACTTCTAGACTGGCAAGGTTCTCTTCTTTTCCTGGCCAAAAAACCCACACTTCCAGGAGCCACCCCAGAGGCTGAGACCACAGGTATTTGCCCATGTCCTCTCCTCTCTCCCAGGTGTGATGGAAGAGGCACAGCAGCAGGAGATGGAGCTGTGGGGTTCTTCAAAGCATGGATCCCTCCTCAGAAATTATGTACTCATTAAACCATAAGCATCATCTGTGTTTCCATAGAGAGATGGACAGTCAGAACTTGGTTTCATAGAATCATAGAATCACAGAATGATTAGGGTTGGAAGGGACTCCCAGAGGTCATCCAGTCTAACCCCCCTGCAAAAAGCAGGGACACCCCCAACTACATCAGGTTGCTCAGGGCCTCATCCAACCTGGCCTTGAACTTCTCCAGGGATCCAGGGGCATCCATCACCTCTCTGGGCAACCTGTTCCAGTGCTCCACCACTCTCACAGCAAAGAACTTTTTTCTAATATCCAATCTAAAATGTGTTTCCTCACATTGTGGATATTCTCTTCTCAATATGGGGGAGGGACCTGTTTTCAGGGGACACAACTGGAGGCCCAAGCTGCTGCTGGAGACATTGGAAGTAATTTTATAGCTGACATCCCTGACACAGTGTGGAGGAGCCCGTGGAGTCCAGGAGGGACCTGGATGTACCAATCTCTGCTAGCAGGAAGTCTCTTCCTTTTGAGGTCCCTTCCAACTCCTAAAGTGATTCTGTGATTCTGTGAAGTGTTTCTAGCACCAGGCTGCAAGGAAATAACACATGGTTGGGGGTTGGCACTGGAGATGTGTCCTGTCTGCAGGCAGGAATCTGACTGGTCCCATGTTCCCAAATGCTCACAGTTATTTACAGCACAACCTGCAGGGTGCAAGTCCGGCAGATGCAAATTTCCTTGGCCCCTGTCAAGTGATTGCATTAAGTGCTGCTCACAGAAGCAGCTCTGGTAGGGTCCTGACCCAGCTCTGACCTCTACCATCTGTACCAGTAATCACCAGCTCATTAGACACACACATCAGATGCTTCCAGATATGACACCAGACGAGCCTCGTGCTGAGCCAGACACTTGGAAAAGCTTTGCTGGTGTCACAGGGATGTTCAGGCTGCTCTGAGCATTGGGTAACACTGATCCCTCTTTAACACTGACACCATGATGTCAGAGCGCTGTCTCTGACATCCCAGGAGCTGCACTGAGGTGGTGGATGTGTGGGAGAGGGTGTCCTGGGAAGGTGTGTCACCTCCTGTTGTTTTCAGGGCACACACTGCAGTTGTCATGGTGGGGTTTGGATGCACAGATTTTCAGCTGTTCTGTGTTTCTGGGGCAGAACAGGGACTCCTGGCTGTCACCAGCATCAGTGAAGAGTCACATGGGATGTCAGAATCTCCATACCAGTTTGGACTGAAGACCTGGGCAACAAGCTGCTAATCTTGCATTCCTGAGGAGCCTTCACATGCCAGACCCACCTCTGCCCTCTCACAAGCTGAACTGGAAGCATGTGTCCCAACCAGCTGTGGCTGAGCTGTCCCCAGAGGCAGCCTGGCCTTTGGATTCTGCTCTTTAGGGAGCACATTTCACAGAATCACATTTGCTGCTAAAATAATCCTGGTTCTTCTTCTTTTTGTGACATGAAGAGCTGAAGCCCATCTTGAAAACCTGGCTGAAACCCATCTTGACCCTCAGCCTCAGGTTTTGTTGGCCTCTGCCACCCCAGCCCATGTCATGGTCTGGTGGTCTGTGAAAGGGAAGGATGGATCTGTATCCTTTCAAAGTAAATTAGCAGCTGACCTAACATGACTTTAAAGCTGGGTACCACTTAGAGAAGGGCCAGGCCAACTTGGCTGACTGAAGTTTGGACAATCAGGTAACATGAAAACCCCTTCTCAGGGATCTTTCACTGACCAGATGTACCCGTCTTAACAGGCAGGTGGGGGTCGTGTGCTGGGATCACATAGGAAAACAAATTGAGACTCGGGTCTGCTGGTTCCTCATTCTCCAAGCACCTATGAGCCAACAGCAGTCTAGGTTTGGGTCCTCCCATCAAAGAGAAGCAGAACAAAGCACTGAAGTGAGATGACAGACAGATGACAGAGTGGAAGGACAAATATCTAAGTACACTGAGAGTCAGGAAAGCCATTTGAAGGACAAGAGGTTTCAAAATATGAAGGTAGGGGAGAGTAAGTGCATGAGGGGCATGAATGAGAGAGGACCAGCAAAGAGTGAGCCAAGCAGAGTGACATCAGGTCCCTGTGCACCCCAAGGAGCAGATTACATGGCAACAGCTATTGATATGACAGGCATCAGAGGAGACTATCCATCTGTGAGAGGGCTTGGCTGAGGCACACCATCCCATTAACATCTGCTCGACTGGAAGGAGATCAAAGGGAATACTCCTGCTGCAGGAGGTGTCCAGCATCAGAGGAGAAAGTAATTGGTAATTACCACTTGGTAATGGCCTGACCAACAATGCTAGACAGCACACAGCCATGTGGAGTGTGACAGAACTGATGCTTTAGTGCTCATATAGGGCCAGACCATCACTCTATATGTCCTGCTGCTTTCCACTGTGTGGCATGGGAGCATTACTGTGGCTGTGCCTCCCATCCTGGCCATCCCAGAGGCTACTTCAACTGCTGCTTGAAGGTACAGCTGAGCCTTGAACACCCAAAACTTCACTGTGCAAACATTACTGTTGATTTCTTTGGGGTTTTGGTTGTTCTTTCTTTTTACTTTACTGATTTCTTTTAAAATAAAAACCCATCAGGCTTTTGAACGCAGTTGCTTCTCATGCTGAGGAAATTCCTGGCACCCAAACCCATCACTTCACTCTGTTCATTGGATGTAAGGATAGGGATACAACTACAGTTTCTTTCTACAGAGACAGAAAGCCAGGACTGGAGATAGAATGGAGGTCAACAAAGTTGACAAGAGTCTTTTGGCTGACTTCTGTGGGTCTGTTGGATCGAGATGGGTGTTGACGCTCTGCGTGTGCTTTATTGCCTTGATGTAAGGTCAGTTCAATATCTCTCATGTGCTGGCTGGGCTACTGCCAAAAAGTAATGTAGCAAGACAAGGACAATGCTGAGATGAAGAGAAGTGGATGAGCTTAGTGCTCTCAGTGTTAATTATCAGGCGTGATTGGCCTTACTAAAAACTTCCCAGGCCTAGAGCCACATTTACTCACTTGCTTTTTATCATGATGGCAAAGGAGCAATGAATAATATCTTCCAGAGCCCAACTCCTCAGAGGGATGTAAGTGCACAAGACAACTTCCATCCTAAAATTGTCTTGTGATGTGCACAAGAGTTTAGGATATGTGGCCAGTTTTATTTAACCTTATCTCTGTTCCTGGGCAAAGTGAGCCCTGCAAGAGCTAAGTGACACAGGAGTGGCCACTGGTTGCCTCAACCTGGCTGTGTAGGTGGGCTGGGTATGACAGCATCTGTGGGGCTAAAGAAGAAAAATTCTCTGTGCCAGATACTGGAACTCTTCCCACTTTGCTTGGATTGCTTCATGTGCTGAGACAACACGCTGAGAGGTCCATTGGTCTATTGGAAGGGAAGAACTTAGTTGGCACCTGCCCCCACGCACTTGTAAGTCCACATTGTGATGCTAAATCCAATCTGGTCCTCCCTGGCTGCATACTCAGGAGCAGCCATGAAGTTTTCCTTGCACTGCACCTGCAGGAATGGGATAAAGTTCCTCTGTGGAGGTGGCTGGTGAGATCATACTGTTGGTGTGAGACAACGAAGTCGTCAGTCTCACTGAGACATGATTTTCATTCTTATTCCAGCGATTTCTAAGCCCAGTGATGTGCTTTTTTTGGAGCAGCAGCCTGTCCTGTTCTCATTTTATCACTTTTTACCTCTGAAGCTGGATACATCCCTCTGCAGTGGGACCTATTCCATGTATCTTCAGTGTATCCTGGCAATGAAGCTGACAGCACAAACAGCTCTCTAGATGATAGGGAGGTTTCTTTAAGTCAGTGTCTCCTGTGCCAGCAAAGCCTTGAGCTCACCATCCCAGGCAGCATATAACAATAACACTCTCAACTTACAAAGCTGGCTTGCCCAGTCCAGGGTTTGGTTTCAGAGAATTGGTTTAACTGGGAAATCCTTAAAGAGGAACTTTCTTGGGTCAATCCCCAGCAACATTTGGGGACCAGTACAAAAATTAAGCTAAGTCAGAATTTTGAACCAGACTGCAAAAATCTTTCAAGAGGAAAAATATCTGGAGAGATGAAAAATTTTGGCACACCAAACCTCAAGATTTTGTTCTGAAGCAAAGACCACAACACCCTGATAATGGACAAGGAACTTCAAATATCCCAGAGGCATGAGACCTCTGGAAGGTAATGAAAGATCCACGCACAAATCATGGTGTTTCACAGTGCCTGGGTTCATAGGTGAGGATTAGCATCAAGATGGGCTATTCCTCCCCAAGCAGCCGTGTTATGACCCATCCTCATGGCCAGCCCACTCCAGAGCCTCTCTATCTCACGACCCATGTGACCATAGCACTGGGGACACGGGTGGGACGGGATGATGAGCAGTGGCATTGAGGTGACGGAGAGAGAAGAGATACTGGAGAGGGAGCGGGGACCACTAGAGGGAAGCATGAAGCCGCTCACGCTAATGGCTCCGGAGGATGGAGATGGAAAGCCTGAGAGCTGGCAACAAAAGATGCTGCAGGTATGGGTCTGGACAGCCAACTCGTGTGGTGCCGCTGCCTTGTGAGCTGCCTGCCGCGTGGGGATGGGCAGAAAGGACGGCAAATGCAAATGCTGAATGGTCCCAGTTCCAAGAAGACTTTTCTGAGGGTCTGGAGCTGACAAAGCACTGTGATCAAACACAGAGAAATTAGAAATTAGACCTTCACAAACAGGTCTGAAAAGGACTGGATTTCCATAGCCCAAACACAACCCAGTCCCAAACCTTCTATAGAGATGCAAGAATAGATGATCTTGACTAGTCCTGCTTCTGTCTCTGCCCCCAGCCATATAACTGTCTGAAGGGTCTCCAGTCCCCCTGGAAACCCAGAATAAGATCCTGACACAGACATAGAGGAAACAGAGGAAGGAATTGAAGCCCCTGGAGATGCCTGTACAGCAGCCATCTATCTTTTGAAGAATTGAACAGGTCTAGACTGGAGGTGAAACAGCAACATGGGTCTGGTCAGGAACAAATCAGTGTTGTGCTAAACCCTCCTTGGAGCTGTCAGAAGTGGTGTCTTTGCTGGGAACACCCTCACCATGGTACCTGGAGACAGCAATTCCCCTTCCCTCACTGCAAAGGGTGTGAGATTCTTCTACCCTTCTCTGAAAGAGCTCAAAGAAGGAAAGGGAACTGCTGCTACAGGGCAAAGTGGCAGCAGTATGCTTCTTTTTTGGGCACTGGGATCACACTTGGCTGCAGCTCTTCCATGTGTTAAGTCTTCCCCTGCTTCCAGTCTTTAGACATCTCATTTTTCTAGAAAATGCTTTGCCATGAGAATATTTCAGATCCTGTTTGAACCATGAACTGCCCTTCTCTTTCCACTTGCTGGCTGAGTAAACGGGGGTCTGAGCTCATGTGCCTGCATGTGTGCATGGGAATGCCTTGAGGCATAATACACTCACTATAAACCACAGTCTAGTGTTTCCTAATCATACTAAATCACAGAAAATGACAACATGCTCCAGCTGTGAGGGAACAGAGACACCTTTATGCCCTGACTGAGGCAGAGCAGAGGAGTATCTCACACTGCTGAAGAAGAAGGAGCCTGCAGCAAGGTTTTGGGGATGATCCCTCTGACTTTTCCCAGCTATAAGAAGAGACTGAGGATCTGGGATTGCTCCTCCTGGGTGCCCTTGCATCATCTGGGCTGTGCTTGAACTCCTTGGTGCTTCTGGGATTTGGGTTCTGTGCAGACCATCATGTCACAAAAAAGAGGCATGGGCTGCCCTGCCTTTAGGTGTCACCATAGCTGGGTGGTGTTGGAGGGGACACATCTCTGTCCATGGCTCCTCTGAGACTGCAAAGCCAGAGACAGCTCTAGTCTAGACATTTTTCACTACCTCTTGTCCAAAAACATGCTGTTCTTGTGGACCTACAAGTGGAGACCACACCAGCATTGACCAAGATTGCTCATCCAAGTAACCACAGCAGGATTCTTGACTGAACTATAAACACTGCTACTAGGCCTCCTGTCTTTAGCAGAGGATTCTCACTGAGCAACACCTGCTGTGCTCAGCACTGAGCAGAACTGCTTTTCTGGCTGTGGTCCTGCTCAGATGGTGTCTTTATCTGGAGGAGATAGGATGGACAGCAGTGTTCTGGCTTACACATAGCTTGTTGCAGAAGCAGCTCTCATGTAGGATGCTTGCACGAGGCAGGAATGTTTGAGTGTGCAGTTTACTTACCCCTGTGGTGGCAAAGTCTTGCACAGTGCAGTAGCTCTCCTCCACCCCCCTGAGCACCACTGCACATCATATGGTGGCCCTTTCATACCTCCACAGCATGGACACATTAAACTCAGGACGTGGATAGAATCTAAACCAGCACAAATCCAACATAATGAGGCTTTTGAAACCAAAAAAAGCCAAAGGTGATCGTTGCTTCTAATTGAACATGCCCTGATATCAGGGTGATGGAGGTGAGACAAAGGCTTTGGGTCAGGAGCAGCAGGTTGAGTGTGCACCCAGCATCCCCTCCCTGACTGTGTAGGGTCACAGGGCCAGGGAAGCACATCCTCCAGGCTGCACTGCAGGGAAGTCTCCCAAGATCCCTAAACCCTTTCCAAAGGACAGTGACATTGGTAGGACAATCCCACTGATACACCACCAGTTGGCTTTTCTCCCCTCCTTAGCCAGACCCACTGCTCCTGAAGAAACTGTGAGTTTTAATGGCTGGAGTGGGAGCAGGAATAACAGAGGGTTACTCAGCCACAAGCTCTGCCCCTGACTCTGGATGTATCCTCAGGCCTCAGCCATGGTGCAGCAGGGATGTTCCAGCAAAGTTTCCCTGTCTCCCAGGAGTAGATGATCAATTAATGAGTATCAGGAAGGCTTTGAAACTACAGGTTGGAGGCTGTGGGAGAACAAGATGCTGTAGCTTTTGGGCTCCAAAATTCAGCTTCCCCCAGAACATTCATTGTCCTCCAGCCTCCCATCCTTCCCTCCCTGGATCTTCTAGGAACCCTTCAGCAATTGCAGCAGGTTTTCAGCATTCCCATGTGCTCCCCATGCTTCAGCCTGGGTCAGGAATATGCCAACCTCAAGCAGGAATGTATGGCCCTGTACAAATTAAATCCTTAATAAAATTGTCCACAGCACCAGATAGGTTTGGTGCACAGTGTCAGTACCAGGTCTCTATGTCCCCTTCCCAGTATTCCCAGTGCAAGAAGAACCTGGAGAGCTGGTGCTGGCAATGCTTCTCCAGCAAGTCCTTGCTTTGGGATCCAGACTGGTCCTGCTCAGGCAGGCTCTGATGGATGCTCTGCTGGTCTCTGAGCATGGGAAAGTGCAAGCAGCAGGGAGTGAGGCCAGGCTGGCTGATGCCTGGGCACTGTAGCACGAGCCCTTTTGAATGGCCTTATCAATTATTCACACAGCTCAAAGGCTCAGCGGGTCTGCCTGCAGCTCTCCCTCCCTCTCCTCACTCTGCAAGCTCTCTGACATAATACTATTAGCTGGCTTTTTCACACCAGAGCTGATTTCAGGAGGTGGCTTGGGAAGACACCTGAGGCACGCAGTATGCCCACGGGCTGGAAAAGAGACAGAGTAAACGGTGCTGGAAGGCACCAACTTGTTGGCCAACCTGTAGAGTTCTGGGTCCCTGTGCTAGCAAAGGCTCTGCTCCTCGTTGGGATGCTGAAGAGTTGGGAAAGGACCAGTTGGGGTTCTTTTCCTTGCTTTGAAATTGTGAGCAGGCTGAGAGCGAGGGAGGATCTGACCCTCAGCTGCACAGGTTGTCCTCCCTGGAGTGGGGCAGCTCTCACAAGGTTTGGTGCGAAGGGAGGAACAAGGGGATGAACTGTGCCATAAACCCCTCTGCAAAGCACTGTACTGGCAGCAGAGCAGGATTGTTCCCTTGGTGGTGCAGGGCAGTGGCTCCAGAGAGCCTGATCACTTCTTCCCCCTCACCCCATTACCTGCTCAAGTGAGATGAGACCTGTCTCTTCCCTGGGATGCAAGGAGAGGGAGTTTCAGTTTCTCCTGGATGGAAGAAAAGTGGAGCCAAGGCACTGAGGATGGAGGGTATTATTCCTTTCCCTCTTTGCATGTATGTTACACAGACCCCTGGGAGGGGTGGGGGTGCATGTTGTGTGCAGACAAAGGTGGCATCACCTTTGCACAGCCACACTTTGTGTCCTTTCCCTAGCAGCAGAGAGGAAGGATTGCCATTAGCTCACACTTGGGGGTCTCTGGTGTTGATGGAGGACCCCAAAAGGTCTCACCCAGCAGTGAGGCTGAGTTTAACAAGTGTGTGGTGAGCCCTTCCAACTGAGAGCAACCTATGTGCAAGCGGGGATGCTCCCAGCCACAGCAGCCCTGCTCTGGGAGACAGGTGATGCTTGCCAGCCTCTGGTCAGGCATCTCCAGGCTCCATCCCTTGCTCTTCCCACCTCTCTGATGCAGCAGAAGGTCTCTGGTTGCAACGTTCTTGAGTGCACTGGGTCAGGAGGAGAGGGTTTATTTTTGGCTGTGGTGAGGACGGTGAGAGGGAGGAAAACTGATACGAGGAGAGGGGCGCAGATGCCACTCCTGCTGCTGGGATGGGGGTGTAGAGAAGAGAGATGCTGCCTGTCCTGACTGTGGCCCATCCAGACAGCACTGCCTCGGGTCACTGCCACCCTGAGGGGAGCAGGACCCCACAGCAGAGGGGCCAGGTCTTTGGCAAGAGCTCCCTGCTCATTTGTAACGGGCGCTGCGTTCGCGCTGCGGTCTCCGTCTCCGAGCACTCAGTTGCCTTGTCATCAGCCAATTCGATCCATCAGCTTCTTGACAGGCTCAGAGAATAAAAATAACCACCCATTTCTAAGTGCCTATTATGGCACTTTGAAAAATGCCTCCGCAGGCGAGCCTGAATTATTCCCAAAGTACTCATTTTTTTAAAAACGTTATTTTAATGTAATAAATTATTTGTGCTGAAGAGTAAAAGATTATCCGTGTACCCAGATAGCTCTCTGCACAGCCAGGGGTGCAGGCCTGGGCCTGCCATGGGGAGGGTAGTGGGGTGAGCTTGGGGGCTGCAGGGAGCAGGGGAGCTGCCTCCACCACCTAGGAGCCACCACTGATGGTCTCTGTGCTGTGAGTAAACAACAGTGGGAGACCTGTGGTTCTACCATCACTGTGTAAAAACACCCCACATTACCCAGAGGACCTTGATGTGTGCTGACACAATGCAGCATCCCCATAGTGAGGAAAAGCACCCTGTGCAGGCCAGCTCTGTGTGGTGGCAAGTGCCCATGGGTCAACCAGCTCATCACTCTCCAGGAGAAGGGTTTTGCTGCCACCGGAGCTGGTCTGAGGTGGGTAGATCCTGAATATCACTGCAGCATCCACCCTGGGGCTGGGGAGGTGCCCAGGTGTCTTTTCAGCATCTGTACCAGTTTCACTAGAGCATCATGGCATGAGGGTGCTCAAATGCCCATGCACCCCCCTCCATGTGTCCATGTGTTGGGCTGGGGGATCCTGAGTGAGCCAGGTGGCTGGTGTGAGTGCAGAAGATAAGGGGACACCATGGATGGACTTGGTCTGTGAGCAGGAACTTCTTCAGCCAGGCAGGAGTGGGATGGGATGGGATGGGATGAGATGGGATGGGATGGGATGGCATGGCATGGCATGGCATGGCATGGCATGGCATGGCATGGCATGGCATGGCATGGCACAGGGTGGAACAGGACACATGGGATGGGATCCTTGCACACCCAGCTGCAAGGAGAGGCAGGTCAGGTTTGGCAGACAGAGAAGGTTCTCCCTGCAGAGAGACTGTTTGATGACAGCATGAAGGAACTGGGAATCCCTCATCTCCCAGCAACCACCCACATGGGAGCACCATGCCTTCTCCTCCTGGAGGTATCCTCATGCTCAGCCCTCAGTGGCCTCACCCACGCTGTCTTGCAGCCACAAAGAGCACCTGCTTGAGACCTGGTCCCTGGAGCAAAAAAATGCTCCAAAAAGATCTGTGGGTGGTTTTTAGCAGGATATTTTCAACATCTTCAGGACTCTTCTTTTTCCTGTAGTATTCAATGATACTTTTAGTATCTTTGTGGTTTGAGGGTTTTTTTTTTCTGAAAACTGCTAAACCCCAAAATACTTGTTCTTCACAGACTTGTCTTGTTGGGGAAAAAATAAAAAAAAGGAAAGAAGAGGATGAAACCTTATTTTGGGTGAATGTTTTGGGTGAATCCAGAAAANGGAAAATGCAGGTGTTCACTGCAGGGAAGGAGAACCTGGCAGAGCAGTCCCATGCCCACCTCTGCCTCCATGAGGGACCCATGCAGCATGGGGACCATGCTCTGACACCCCTCCCAGTTGCCCCATTATTCCCACACCTCTCTCATCACCGTGTGAATGGACCCGTGTGGGCTCTGGAGTTACTCTCTGACCATCCTCCCACCACAGGGGCTGGAGCCCATAATGTCCTGGGGCTCTCCTCCCCACCAGACCTCCCCAAGTGGCTTGATTATAGGGTAGCCATTCAAATCATTTTAATGAGCTCAGGCTGCTGCTGTGAGGCACCAGTAACTATGGCAACTTCACTCAAAGGTGGCTGGTGCGTGGTGGCTGTGTCAGGAATTGTGTTTCAGGGAGCTGATTGGAGGAGGTGGGTGAAGGTGGGAGTCCTTTGGGAATTTGGGCTTGTATGCACAAGGGGTTTCATTTCAAGCACTGACAGGTGGCAGTCTTGGGGGGCAGAGGGCTGAGGTAGATAAGTCCCCTTTGGTCCAGAGACCCATGGTCCCAGGAGACCTGGGGGTCTTATGCCTTGACAGACCAATGCTGTGGTGATGGTGGGGGTCTCCTGTCCATCACTGTCCCATTGTGCAGGCATTAGCATTGGGCTTGAGTCCTAGGAAAGAGCTTGGTCCTTGTTTTCTTCTGACACCCAGGAGAACAAGTTGTCACAGGATGGTCATGGAACATTGCTGGCCTGAGAGCAGGATCAGGCCCATGGTCCCACCTGAGGCAAGGCAAGCAAACCCTGCACTGCTCACTCTTTGCCACCCCAGCCATGCTGCTCACCTTGCATATACCTGGGGCAGTCCTAAGGCACTCATAGAAACTATGGGGTTTGTGTCTGCTTTATATTAACACCATGGAGAGCCAGAGAAGGCATGTTCTCCTAATAAATCACTGCCATCCCACTCCAGGCTGATTTACACAGGGCACTGGATTCCCAGGGGAAATGATTCTTATGTTTCAGTGCCACTGGCAACCATAAAACCTCTGTCCATCTACCACAAACCTCTGTGGCCACAGAGTTTATGCAAGTAAAACAAACAGGGCACGGGCTGCATCACTGCCTGGTGGGTTAAACTCGGGGTCCAACCCCTGCATGGCTTTGCCTGGATCCAGGCGGTACCATCCCATCCCATCCCATCCCATCCCATCCCATCCCATCCCA
>VXBZ01004564.1:158447-175321 GCA_013399135.1 Heliornis fulica | reverse complement strand
GGTCCAACCCCTGCATGGCTTTGCCTGGATCCAGGCGGTACCATCCCATCCCATCCCATCCCATCCCATCCCATCCCATCCCATCCCATCCCATCCCACAGCACAGCTTGCAGGAGGCTCTGTAACAGTGGGAAACACGGGTGAGAGCACCATGTTTGGGAGGAAAGAGCTGCTCAGGTGCTTGGAGAAGGGCACTGTGTCCCCTTGGTACCTGGGTTGATGAGTTCCAACTCTGCTGCTATCCTGGCATGGGTTGTGCTTCCAGGGAAACCCCTGGCACTAGCTCAAGGTTGCTTTAAACCCCTCCCTTGGGTAGCCTGTGTCTGGACTGCACCACTCTATGGTGCAAGAAGATGCCACAAAAGATAAATCACCCCAGATCAAAGCCCAACAAACGAGTACCAGCTAGTCCTGTCTATGGCACTGCACAGAGCTTGCCACAGAGTTTTCCTTGCTTGTATCCATGTCCTAATTTCCCTCTCAGCCTCTTTGGTGTAAACAAATCCTACAGAAACCAGAGCTTTTTCCATAGGCTCCACTTCTAATGCGTCACTACACGGGCAGGGAAGTTACTCCAGGCTCACACGTGTGTATCCTGGAGGAGTGTCTGGTCCCAGCTGAATTTCTCAAGTTAAGTCTTGGTGAGGGGTGAGGATTTTCTTAAGCACCACCTGGGTTGCATCAGCAATAAAGTTGTGTTTATAGGCTCAGTAGCTGAAGCCAGGTTTTAGGGGTAATGTGAGTAGAGAAGGCACTGCCAGGGTGGGAGGTGGGGATTTCAAGGGTCACAGATTGAAGCGAAGGAAACTTTCCCTGTGTGCACCAGCTTGAAGGCTGCTCAACCTCAGACTTGTAGAAAGAAGGAAAAAGAAAAGTGTTCTCAGCAGAGCTCTGAACCTGAAAAAATATTTCCCATTCAAGCTGGAGCTGTTCCTGACTCTGTCTCCTTGCCCATCTGAATTAATCCAGCTAGGATCACAGTTACTGGGAGCTCAGCATAGGAGAGGCACATAGATGAGAAGTCAGGATGGAAGCACGGTAGGAATTTTTGGATGAACTGTGGGTTTGTTTTTTTTTTTCCACTGGAAAATGCTGATTTTTTCAAAACTGACGCTTATTTTAAGAGAAGGTCGGTTTTGATTAATTTATTGAGTCAGAAAAAAAATTTGGAAGGAGTTCTGATTTTGTCAAAATGAAGTGTTTTGACATTCTCAAAGGAGAAAAAATTAATCTCTTTTCCAGTTCAGATGACCTCTTGTTTTGAAATTTACGCTAATTATAATTAAATGTTTCAAAAAAAAAAAAAGAATACTTTGAAATCAGACTTGGAAGGGACACTCAGCTCATTAATGTCTGTAAGACTTTTTACAACGAGCTGTGGTGGAATCCTTTGTACAATCCAGGACATTGGCACCTCAGGTCAGGGTGATGCACAAGAAAAGCCTCATCCTGGGAGCTGGAGTCATCTCTCAGCCAATGGTGCCAAAGCTTCTCCTCTTTCCAGGTTCACATCAGATGGATCAGAGAAGGTGAAGTGGGATGACTGAGGCTGACAGTGATGGGAAAACAGCTCTAATGGCACTTGTGGGACACACAGCTCCCAATAAGGTGACTTTTTGGATGATCCTGTTGGGTATTGCCCCATCCTGAGCAGACCCTGCTTTGCAGAAGGGAAGGAGACCCTTCCTCCATCACACATGAGGTGCAGCTGCACCCAAAGCACCAACTGCAGTGGATGGTTCAGGGATTTGGAGATCTGAGAGTAGCTCACAGCTTCAACACATAAAATCATAAAAAAACTTGTTTGAAACTGAATATTGGATACCTGGGTCCCACCAGCACCTGTCAGATGTGAGATGCTCCCCTGTGCTTCTGGTACTTTGGTTTCCCCCTGTGAGCTGCTGGTGTGCAGTGGGACATCAGCCCTGTTCAGTGCATCTTGCCAGACTGTGAACCTGGAGTGTGAAGTGGTGTGAAGGTGCTTCTAGCTAAACACATCATCCAAAAACTTCAGCTGCTCTTTTTGGGGCTGCACAGATCCAGGCTTCTCCCTTCTGTCCCTGGTCTGGAGCCAGGCAACCCTCACAGGCTGAGGAGTGGGAGAGTCGATGGGCAGCAGGTTTGTGCACAGCCTGGCTCAGCTGTGTCAGCAGAGGATGGTCCACACTCTTCTCCTGGCATGGAACAACTCCATGCAAGCAGCAGGACACGTAGGAGCTTCCAGCTTCACTGCTTGGTTCCAGACTGGGAAGAACCACTGAGCACACATGGCCCCTGGGCTCTGTAATCCGTAGCCACAAAGCTGTCCCCTAAATTGCATTTGTGCTCATTGGAAGTGATTACATTTTCCTGGAAGGATTTGACCCTCTGGCTGCTGACTGTGATGGCAACGCTCCTTCTTTGAGTGGCTGCTGGCTGGAGGCTCGGCAGAGAACCAAGGAGCTGGGAGCTCTCTGCCTTCCCGTCCTTGCAAGCAGCTGTGGAGGCTCCTGGCTGGCAGCAGGGTCAGAGGGGTACTCTGGTGCAAGGCGGGAGGTGTTTCAGCCCCAGGAGAAAGGATTCAGGGGTGGAGGACAGAGAGTGAGGAGGAGGAGTGGTGCAGATAGTCTACACTGGCTGCCTCACCAGCCTGAGACAAAAAAAAAACAGTCAGGATGGAAAATGTGACATTATATTGCATTTATGCAACATTAGTACAGTGGGACCAGCCAAGGTTCAGGGGTTTGCAGGCTTGCTCAGAGTCAGGAAAGCTTCTTGGACTTGCCTGGGAAGTGGGTGGGTGCTGAGCTACGGGAAAGATCTGCAGCACTTCACGCCAAGCAGACTCACTGCTGGCAAAGGAGCTGCAACCGGCACCTTCTCAGGGAATGAGTCTTGTCCCTCTCCAGTCCCACAGAAATCCCAGGAATGTCTCAACAGTTCAGGTGGCAAAAGCCATGCAAAGTGCAGAAAGTTCATGGCTGTCTCTTTCACCATGAGACAATCAGACAGACTCTGTAAGTCTTCTCTGCCAAAGCATCCCCAGGGTCCCAGTGTCGATGCCCCCCCCAACAATAAGATGCTGCTCAGTACCAGGGATGATCAGGAATCATTGGGTGCCCCTAGTCCATCTCATCCACCAAACCTCTGAACCAAACCAGTTTCACAGCAGCACCACCACCTTGTGCAGGTGTATGAGGTGCTCTAGAGCAGAGTGAATATTTCAACTGAGCTCTGATGCTGTCTTAAAGGAAGGTAGAAAACTAATTTTTAACTCCCTGGCAGAAATCAATTTATAGGTATTGAAGAGAGAAACAGTCTTCAGGTGACATTCTGACCTCAGACCTTTCCAAAGAGCAGAGGGACAGAAGTCTTAATGATTGCAGCAGTCTCTGTGGTTTTCAAAGCCACAATTTCCCTCTCACCTGGACAAAGGTGGGGCCAGATACAGTTATTTCCTTGCTAACTCCTTCCATATTGCTTGGTCACACATCTACCCTTGGCTCTGTGAGAACTCATCTTCACTGCATGTGGTGGCTGCATCAGTATGTCTAATAAAGCAACACATTTTGGTCCTGAAATCCATATCTCTGAGTAGTTCCTGTCATAAATTCACAGGTGCTTATGTAAAACTGGTTTAGAGGTTCCATCCTCCAGGTTCTGATAACATCTTAGGGCTTGCACCAGACTGGGAGGAGCCCACACCACCCTGCAGCTCCTGGAAAACCCTTGGGAAAAACCCTCTTGAAGGAACACCATCATCTCCCCATGGTTCACCCCTTGGACACTCACACTGCCAGCGTGTCCTGCAGCCAAACCCAGTTACTCCTGCTGTCCTTCCAGTGGGGAGGCCAGTGAGGAGAACCAGATGTGACAGCTGGACGCTTGCTACGATCCTCCTCTGCCACCGAGGTCCAGAGGACAGAGACAACCCAGCCAACCACCCACGTGNCGGAGCAAGCTGCCGTTGGAGCGGGAGGGCTGTAATGACAGAGATAACTCATACCACGTCACCCAACAATGATACATGAAAATGCTACATAAACCCGTCTATCTGGTGCTCTCGATTTATCTTGCTGCCTCTCTATTTATTTCTTCCTCCAGCCTATCGCTGGGTACCGTGCAGGAGCTGGAAATGCCAGCTGCTGAAAATGCAATTTGTTTTGATTCACCAGCATCTCCCAAAATATCTCCGTGACCTCTTGGATCTTTTTTTTTGCAATGAATTATGATAATGATGATTTTTATTTATATTAACAAACTGCAGTAGCTCAGCATGGCCGGCAAATACACAGAAAGAACCCCCAACCAAATATACGTGCATTACTTTTTAATTTATTTTTAATAACAAAGCCTTAAAACCGTATCAGAGAGTGATGGCTTTTCTCTCTTCCCCCTTTTCTGAAAAGGATCAGTACCAAATTTCTCCCCTAATTATAACAATGCTTCTCCTAATGAAAGAATTCATTTGCCTTCTCTAATCAGCTGGCTGGCTTCGGAAATTGCAGCTGATCAGTGTGGAGGAGGGGTTGCAATAAAGGTTCGGAGGAGGAAACCAACAGTCTCCAAAGGACTCGGAATTTAGGGGGAAAAGCCACATCCGCGGGAGGTGTGAATGGGTGATGCTGTGAGGACCACATGGCAGCGCTGGGCTGGTGCCTCTGGAGATCGTGAAGTCCTGGAGACCTTCCTGCCCCTCTGCAGCCCCACTCTGCTTCCAGGAGAGGGAATCGTGAGCTGCGTCCTGGGTAGAGAGGAGAAAAAAAAAACCCTCAGCTAATGAAAAGTAATTTCAAAGCACATTAGTCTGTTCGTGTTTCTCGTTTCATGGGGGAAAACAGAGATGCTGAGCCCAGAAGGTGGCTTCTCCCACACCCTGAAAGCCGCAGCAGCAGAAGTGCAGGGGGTGGGAAGCTGTGGGGGTTAAGGGGGGGTGCGATTTCTGCCCTCTGTGAGGAGCCACGCTGTCTCGGTGATGGGCTTTGGGTTATTTCTCTCTGCAGGGGGTCTCAAGCCGCTCAGTGGCTCCTTGCTGCAGCACAGCAGGACCACGGGCTGCGGCCAGGCTGAGCTCTAACTTACTTAAGGACCGGGTTTCTCTCTCACGCTGCTTTTGGGCAAGTGGCAGCACAGTTTTGGGGGCTGTGTGTGGAGTCGGGGTGTCTCCCCGTTCACCTAGCATCTTCTCCATCGGTCTGGTGGCAGTGGCAGTCTGAAGCTCGTTCTTTGCTGAGTGACACCTGGAAGTCTCAGCACAAGCTGCTGGGAGGGGGCCTGGGACAGCCCCCAGCTCTCCCCTTCATGCTATATGAGCCCCCAGAATTGTCCCACATGCCCAGTCTTTAGACCATGCTCCATCTGGGAGATTGCTGAGGGTAAGGGAGTTACAAACTGGGTGAGAAGAGGTAATAATGATGATGACCATACATGTCCTGTAAGACTTCTTGAGACCTGGAGCTGAAATCTGCCTGAACAGAAGCCAAGCATGTATCACCATGCCTCAAGGCTTAAGATGGTCAGTGGGCGTTAGAAACATCTCATGACTAACTCATTCCATCAGTGACTAGTGGCAAAAGCCCCCACAACAAGATGAAGGCTGTCCCAGGGACATGGTCCAGAGGTCTGGGTGATACAGTTCTCCACACAGCCCTGACCTGGACTGGCTTTCTGCTGCCAAGCAAGTCCATCACTCGGTGTGCTTTGGACACCCTGTAGTGATGGAGCTCAGTGTAGTGCAAGGCATTGGGATATCTAATATGAATAACCACACCTCAGGTTTCCAGTCCTGTCAGAGCAAAACAAGGTGGAGCCATCTCCTACACCTCAGGACACTCAGAATTACCAGAGCTGAACAAGCTGTGGCTACAGCCTCATGTATGAAGACTTAGTCAACAGGGAAGGGAAACATCAGGCGATGTGAGGCCAGTTCCAGGGTACAGATAACTGGGGAGTCATAGAAGCAATTGAAAATTAAGCTCTGCTCTTAAGAAGCCTTGGTGGAGCAGAACATTTGTGAACTGGTGGTCCAAAAGCTCCTGGTCATGAGGATGACTTTGCCTTTGTGTTGGGAGGCACATTCACAAGCACATTCTCATCTTCTACCTAGCCATAGGCGTCTCCTCCCAGATGACCCTCCAAGAAGGTGAAGACATCCTAAGTAGATGGTTCTTCTCATCAGTCTGCTTCTGTCTGGGTGTTGCTTGTCAAGCCCTAGGCTATATCACATTTTTCTTCAAGTTACATGGTTGCTGAGTGTCAGACCTTGCTATGACTCAGGAAGGCCCTAGACTTTCACACCACCATTGAGCATGAAGGGCTCAGTGACTTGTTCTACACTTCGTCCCCCAGGAGGAGAACCTCCTCACCATCATATTGGGACCCAGCCATGCCAGGGAGAGGATGGTCGAGGCAACCAGAGCCTCAACAGAGCCTATGGATTTTTTTCTAACCAACAGGTACAGTAACTTTTTGATGTTTAAATAAGATTTTACTGTCATCGCCGTAATGGCAACACAAGACTGCTGGAAATTGTCCTGCTAGAAGAGACTTCCCAGAGCAGAGTTAGGAGCCAGTGCCCTAACACTGTCACTTGACTATCCCCTTGCACCCTGGGAAGCCCCACACAGCCCCATGTAGATGTCCCTCACACACATCCACAGGCACGTTCCTGCCTAGACGTGCCCCTACCAGACCCATCCCCATCCCTTCGGTGCAGGCAGGGCTTGCTGGCTCAGGGCAGCACTGTGCTGGCAGCCAGCAAAGGCAGGGGATGAAGGATGCTCACATGCTGAAGCCATCACCACCATGGGTGCTCATGTGACAGGCACAGGGTATCTGTTTTCCCTTCAATGGTATAAATGCTCTCTTCAGAACAGCACATTCCCCGCCACCGCTAATGAAAACACATGGTGCTTTTATGCAAAAGCTCCTTCTCATTCTTGGTAATGACATTGGTGGTGGCAGCTCCTGTCTCCTCCTGCTGCCTCTCTCCCTCCCAAGCACCCTTGTCATTTCCCTTCCCTTTATCGACAGCCTTTAATGGGATGAGTCTTTTGCCAGCAGAAAGGAGCCAATGTGTTCTCAGCGGCTGTCAAAGGCACTTCGACTGCATAAAGAGCCTCCCATGTGGTCTCACAGTTAAAATATATATACATACAACAGAGAAAACTGTCACCAACGTGCCAGAATCATCATTAGCACTTGATCTTCCTAGCACAGAGGACATGCCTCAGCTAGTTATTTTCATCCTAAATCCTTCTTTTTTTTTTTTTTTTCCTGTTTTCATTTTATTTTGGGAGCTGGGCTGGGGAAGGGTACTTTATTTCCCCTACACCACATGGAAGAGACAACACAGACCATGCTGGGTACATTATGTTCCCAGTAAGGAGCTGTGGCATCTCTATGAGATGCTTTTAGAGAGCGTCAGACAACCTCCCAACCTGCCTACCCCCCTGCCACCCTTTGATAAGCTTTAGATGAGACTAAGCTAGCTGAGAAGTGCAGGAAAGGGAAAAACTACACATCATCAAGAGGGAGCAATAATGCAGGGATGTGCTGAGCAAGGGAAGGAGATGATTTGTCTGCTCAACCAACCCACGAGGGCCCAGCAGCACCTGCTGCTGTCGACGAGGATCTTTGCAGCAGACCTGGCTGTCTGCTCTTGCCATAAGTGGAGGGAGGGATGCTCTTGATCTGAAGTGATGCTAGCTGTTCCCCTCACCTGTCTGCTGCAGGTCTGACACACCTGGATTTCTCTGGGAATAGGGATTCGATGGATTCTTCCTGTCTGGGGCAAAGTGAGCAAGACCTGTGGGCTAGTCACAGCAGTGTCAGGTTCCTTGTCTCTCAGCCTGTCTCTTTCCAGCTGTGCTTATGGTCTCACCCATGCAAAGTTGTGCATTTGCACATGGTATCAGGTGCTGGAGAAAGGGGTTGTCCCACCTGGATGCACTGAGAGGTCTGATGGTAGGTTCTGCTTCCTTGTCTGCGGGACAGGAGCTCTGCTGGCATCACCAGCAAGACACGTGGGACGTGTCAACACACTTACAGGCACCTCTGCACCTTCTGCTGGCCAGACCTCAGCTCAGGAGAACCCACCCAGAGATATGTCCCAATAAATCTTCAGGAAAGTTCATCTTCACCAATATAGATGTACCTTAGGAGGTCAATTCCCCGTGCCAGCCTTGTGCTCACCGACACCGATTTTGTCTTCCCCCAACAATGTCCCTCTTTGCCCAAACAAATATCCTGCCAACCACTTTGTCCAGACACAGAAAAAGGGATCCAGGTACCAAGAGGAAATTTTATTGAAGAACTAGAAGACATCCTGATGGGACAATTCTCTTCTGGCTTCCCAGCACTGGGAGAAAGTTCAGATTGAAAAACAACCTTCAGGAGCAGCCGCTGGCGCAGCGTGGAGCATCCTCAGGTCTGCAGAGCTCAGAGAAGGACTTCTGCTGCCCAGCCAGCTTCAGTCTCATGAAGCAGAGCCCCAGCCACAACATCCCTGGGGGTTCTGAGGCTTCAATCCTCCCCCCAGCACCCCCAGGAATAGCCTCACAAGCCACCTGCGTCCCAGACAGCTCAGCTGAGCCCGCGCCGGAGGACTGGGCAGAATGAGAGCGGAGTGATGAATACATTGGAGGATGCCACACGGTTTCACAGACAGAAAGAGAGGCTAAATTCATCTACTAAATTATTCACTGTGAATTTTTGCTCTGTTCTAGCAGACACACATCCAGCAGCTATATAATAGGGAAATTCAGTATATATCATAGTAGTTAGACACGTATCCATTACGCACAGCAGTTGTTAATCTTTAGTGAACGTATTTAATAATAGCTATTTATGTAACATACATTAACTACCCCTTTTAAACTGAAATTGAATGCATATTTGAGAACCTTAATTCAAAGCACTACTTAAAGCTGAGTCTCTGAGTCAGGGTAATAAGGATTTCAAGAGGGGTGTTTAAGTACTTTGGAATAAAGAAAGGTGACTGGGAAAAAAAACCCTTTAAAAATAATTAAAAAAACACCCAACACCCAAAGAGGGTGGGTTTTGGGGTTTTTTTTTGCATTTGAAATCCTTCCTGGGTGCAAATCAGAGCCATGTGTCTGAGAGGGAATCTGTGGGCAAAGAGAAAGGAAAGCACAGATCCACAAAGTGTTGCTCTAGTCCACCCCATTCCCAATGTGGATGTGGATCTTCCACAGACCACTCAGCCTGCAGCCAGGGATGCTGCTGGACTGTTGCATCTTAAAACATCTCAAAACTCATCCCCTATTTTTTTATTTTAATCAATTCCTCCATCTCTATGCAGTACACAACCATTAGACTAGGGTGAGATGGAGGAGAGTTGTTTTCAGTTAATGATCAAGGTGGGACCTGATGGTGAGGATGGGGCACTGGAGCTCCTCTTTAGAGACTGTGCAATGCCCACTGGCTGCTTGGCCACCCCAGGACCCATGACCAGGGTGTCATCTTCCTGCACTGCCCCAAAGGGCTTAGTGCTCCATCCTTTCTGCTCCATCAGCCTCCAGACTCTCCAGCCTTCCCAGCTCCTGCTTACCTGCTTTGCTTCACCACTTTTCCCCCATTTTCCTGAGTGCTTCCTAAATTAGCCAAGCTAAAATGAGGTTTTCTGTGAGCAGTGGAGCCATGGCACAAGTTTTCCTCTGGCTTCATGTCTTGGAGAGTGAGATATGTTGGAAGCATCCTGAAGGTTAGACAGTCTTCACTGGACTTCTGCATGGGGATCCTCTGTGGTCTAATACTCTGGATCCCATTGCTATTTTTTGCTGTGTGCAGGCACTGAGTTGAATTTCCTTTCCTGTTTGGTAAAACTTCATAATCTCTGATTAAACTTCATAATCTCCCAGCATCTGTGGGGTTTCACCTTTTCACTATGTACTGCATGTGCCACCTCCTTCTGTGTGACACGAACGTGGTATCCATCAGCTCTGTGGGCAGTTCCCTGGACCTTGTGATGGAAAGAGAAAAGAGCCAACAGCATCCCAACCTCTCAGGGCCACAAACAATTTTAATGACTCTGGTCACACCCTCCTTCATGTCCCTCCAGAGATGGGGCCAGAATTGTCCAAGCTTGAAGGCAGAGCCCACGTGAGATTTACATGGGGAGAGACTGACAGCTTCTGGTCTTTATACTTCTGGTCTTTATTCCTTTTGTAATAATTCCTAACATTTGATTTGCTTTTTCTGAACACTGCCAAGCACAGAGATGACATTTTCAAAGATGCATGTATTATAACACCAAGATCTTGTTCTTTAGCAATGACAGGCAGCTCGTGGTGCTTTATTTAATTCATAAAGTTAGGACTGTATTTTCCTGTGTACATCAGTTTCCATTTACCTGCACCGAACTCTCTCTGCCATTGTGTCACTTGATGTCATGAAGTCTTTCTGGCCCTTGTGTTTGCTACTAAAATAATCCAGTGTCTCCAGTGCTTGGCTGTAGGTATTATCCCAAGAACACTGATGCTAATAAGCCATCTGTTTTGACATTCAGCACAGCTAAAACGGGTCAGATTAAGAAGGGATGTGGGATCTTATCCTTGATGGGACACGTTGCTCTTAGCATCTGGGCTGAACCACCTCTCTCCACCTTAGACCAATCCACAGGGATCAGGGCTCTGGCAGTGACAGAGGGGCAGTGCCTGGCTCTATGCAGAGCACACAAGGCTGTGACTAGCCTGGCTACCCATGGACCTCCCCTTACTCCCACTGTTGTTCCTCATTTGGGCACCTGAGGCTTCCCAAGGTGCTGTTGCAGTGCCATGTGGTCCCAGGAAAAGCCTCAATCTCCAGCCTATTCAATTCCAACCACATTTGTGAGAAGTCACTTCTTCCTTGCAAAGTGGGCAGGAAAACCCTGCTGGAGACAAAGGACTTGAAGGATGGGTGAAGCAGGATGAAGAGGATGTGTCTCCAGGAGCTCTCCTTTGACAGGCTGGGTTAGCAGCAGATTTTATTCCATGCCCTTGAGGCTCTGAGGACAGGGCAGGCAGTGGACCACGCAGCAGGTTTGGCCTTCACTGTCCTCCACAGCCACCAACTGTAGCTCTGGGGATGAGCTGGAGTTGCAGAGCACAAGCAGCAACTCTCTGTTCCTGCACCAGCAATGTCAGGACTGCAATCCCAGGAAAGAGGCTTGCCCTGAGGCTCATCTCTGCAGACATTGTCTCCAAGAGCATGAAGCATCACATTGGATATGGAGTGGTGCTGCTGAAGCTTGGTGGCACAATGCCCAGCACAAGCCTGAAGGATGCTCCACACTAATAACCCTGCAGCAGGATCTGGTCCCCCCAGCACCACCCCACAGGGTCAGTGGGTGCAGAAAAGCAGGTTTGCTCCCAGTTGATTAAACCAGTTCAGTTCCACACATCTCCCTGCAGAGAACCACCTGGCTCATGTGTGGGTGTGCTAAGGGCATGGGGCAAGACACCAGGCAGCAGGCTGGTGCATTCACTCTTCAAGGGAACAGTTTATTTTGGGGGTACCAGTGGTGACATCACAACAAGAGTGACCAGAGCCAGGCATGGGGGTCCCCTGGAACTTTCTGGCGAGGATGTGGCAGAAACACCACCTTGGGTCTCTTACCACCATCATTCCTCTTACCAGTCACCTGCCTTATCTCCCCAGAGCAACCCCCCTTCTCTCTTGTTCTCTTCCACTTCTCCCTCTTCCATTGCCCTGTTTGCAGACTGCCTGACTGGAGGACCTGCAGTGACCCAACTGATGAGGGTCTGCAAACCACCAGCTCAGGGTGTGCTGGTGAAAGGCAGGGCTGGAGCACAGAGGAGGATGCACAGCCTTGAACCCATCATCACCATCTATGTGTAGGGCTGTGCTGGAGACAGGGTGGCCAAAGCTGTGGGTCACACCTACAGGATGGAGCTGACACCCCAAGAAGGATTTGGCTGGCAATGCCACATGGGGACTGGGCATGAACCCAAGATGACATGTGTGCTTGATTTTCTTTGTGGTTCCCAATTGGGGCTGCTGAGAAGCTGAACAGAGAAAGGACCTTCCTGGCCACAGGTTATGCATCGTGCCTGTGCTCAGGAGAACAGCTTCACAGCTTCTTCTATCCAAAAATTAGGCCAAGAAAAACTGCAAGACAACATGGTTTGATTTTCTGAGGGGGAACTTCACCCCTCTCAAGCCCAGAGTTTCTGCTTGATCACAGCAGATCCTGCAACAAGACATCCAAGTGATTGAACAGCTTTGCCTGATGGAGACTCCACCACATGCCAGAGCAAGCTGTTGGAGGGGTTTATCTCTCTGACTGTTAACACTGGCACTCAGCTGCCTCTCCCAGTTTGTCTGGCTGTAGCCTCTAGCTGCTGTTCTGCCTTTGTCTGCTAGCCAGTTGGCTTTTTGGTGCCTCCTCCTCCTCTCAAAGACACTTCCAAACCCAGAAGAGTTAGAATGATAGAATCACAGAATGATTCGGGTTAGAAGTGACTCCCAGAGGTCATCCAGTCCAACCCCCCTGCAAGAAGCAGGGACACCCCCAACTAGATCAGGTTGCTCAGGGCCTCATCCAACCTGGCCTTGAACGTCTCCAGGGATGGAGCATCCACCACCTCCCTGGGCAACCTGTTACAGAGTTAGATATTAACATTGTCTTGGATTTAACCATGATGTCAACACCTCACACTTCTTTCCCCTCCCACTGCCCAGCAGGTGTCCAACACCTCAGGACAACCTTTCAGTTACCTTTCAATGATTTCCAAATTTCCCACCATACTTTTAAAAGCATGGACCTCTGGCACAGCGAGGGGGTTGAGCAGTTGCCCAGGTAAGCCATGTCCAAGGGTAATGCCATCTACCTGCTGCAAACTGGTATTCCCCTCCTCATGGAGCCAAGAGCTGATTCAGGTCTGGCAACCCCATCACAGCAGCTTCTGCTTTATTCATTATCCTCGACAACTAATTGAGGGCTTTTGCTCTATAGGATGCAATCACCTCGCTTTGCAAGGGCCAGATTGTCCCTCAGATTTAGAAGGGGTTTTCTGGCCTTTTTTGAAAACCTAAAAATTGGGGAAAAAATAATAATTTATAACAAGAGCTGCATGGAAAAGAGATTCCTTTTAGATCATTTGCAAATTGTGCATTTGTTTGTTTGTTTTTAACGTTACTCAAGCCTCGAACAAAGATAAAGGTTTTCCAAATTATTGTCAAATTGATTTTTAAAGGGTTTGGAGTCAACATTTCGTTTGACAGTATCGGAATACTTTGCTTCAATCAAGCATTTGGATTTTTCAAAATTAAATGAAAGGGAGTTTTTAAACTAAAGAATGTTTCAGACCCAAAAAATCAAAACATTTCATTCTGAACATGTCAAAACTGGCCATTTTAAATGTTTTCACATGTTCCTTTCTCCAATAAACAAAATTGGGCAAAACCACCATAATTTTGGGAAATACTTCAGAGTTGACAAACTTCCCTTTCCACCACAGAAAAGTTACACAGGAGAAAATTCATTAATCTCCACTCCCAGTGAGGCATCCAGGGAAAAATAAATAAATAAATAAAAAAGACATCCAGAAATGCAGACACTGGAATTCCCAGGCAAAAATGAATTCATTCACTCTCAGAAAAACACCATTCCCACTCCTAATTTTTGTTGATCAATTGCAGCTCATCCTATCAGCATGCACAGCACACACCACGCCGAGACAGCCGGCAGCGTGTGATTTCTGCCCTGCTCACCTGCCTGCTGGAACGACACTGTTCAGGTCTCCACTGGTCTGCAGTGGTTTGAACTGGGCAGCATTCCCCTACATTTATCACCGTGGATAATTGCCCTTCCCTTCCTGGCTGGGAGCTGTGTGGGGTCCACCAGTCTCATTTCACTGAAAGCCTCAGATGAGACGTAAAAACACCTCGGCACAAATCTAAACAATGTGTCTGCTTAATGGTCGCTGAAGGGGCATTTTCCTTCGGAGCAAATCCATCACCACAGCAAGTGTCAAACTCCAAGGGTTTGCTCTTTAGGCTGAAAAGGCTCTGGCACTCTCAGCTCCCCCTCACTGGCTGCAGCAACACCCAGAGATGGGGTCGGTACGAGATGCAACTAAGCACCCTCCAAATATTAACGCTGCCAGCCTGAGGTTAATTAGTCTCCACGATCCAATGCAAGGCAAGCTCTGGGCACAGGAGCAGCCCGTGCCTGCCCTCCAGTAATGTGGTCCTGCTTTGTCCCCTTGGGACCCTGCCAGCACATCTTGGCTTGCAGAGGGGCCACGCTGTGGCAGGGGACAGAGACACCCCCACCCCCCATCTCCACATCCCTTGGCAGGAGCGACCAGCTCTGCTCAGCCACGGTGAAAGGAGCCGGTTTCCTCTGCTCCCCAGCTCCCTTGCTGATTGATTTATGGAGTGTGAGATTAAGGATTGGAGCTGGTAACAGGGAGCTTTGAAATGAATGAAATTGCAAAGAGGATTTATAAGTGTCGCTGAGCTGCTCTGGCAGCAGCACCAAGCGAGAGCTTTGTGCCAGGTGGGGAGGACAGAGGGGTGGTGGGGCTGCAGAGAGAGCCAGGACCAGGAAACCACTGGTGTTGCAACCACGGTGAGTGGGCTGGACAAGCAGAGTTTCATTCCTCTTGGTGCAATAAATGACCAATACAGACACATGGGGTGTCACACAAGCACCATGGTCTTGCCTTGGTAAAGGCAAGACATCTCAGTGGGTGTGAGGACCTGTCTTCTCGGGGTCTTCATGCCACCCATGGGCATTGAACTGGGTTTGAGGGTGTGTCACTGGAGTGGACAGACCACATGTCATTATAGATCAATTAAAACTTTGTAAAGCAATTGTGAAACACCTTTGGTCACTTGCTTCACTGTCAGTGCTTCTGATGCCCAAATCATGGGTTAAGCATTGGCCTTGAAGCTTCTGGACAGCTTCCTTGGAGCAGTGGGGCACCCTCACTGCTCAGACCAGAGCTCTCTTTGCCACTAAGGAGATTCTGCATCCCAACAGGGAGGTGCCAGTGCTATGGGCATCCTGGACTGGGAGGCTGTGATGATGGGAGGTCTGGCTCTCTCCATTACATCTCAGTGACTCAATTTTGCCCTGAGCTCATCGCAAGCTGCCGAAGCAGGAACGTGAGCCTGAGGCGGGTGTGTGTTACACTGAGCATCTGAATATGTGTGTGAGGATTTCTGCATTGTTTGAGCAGTGCTCAAACCCACCATTTCATCACTTCTTGTGCACTCTGCTGCCTCTCCTAAAACCCTAGCAGCAGCAGCCCTGGGATTCAGGGTACATTTTGCCTCTCCTATGCCCTTGAACTCCTGCAGATCATCCAGCAGCATGTAGATGGAAAAGCAACTGCATTTAAATACAAACCAGCAAGGGGGAAACCCAGCAAGCCCAGTGTGAGCTTCTGGCATGAGAAAACTGTTGNATAAGAGCCAGCTCAGCACCGAGGTAGTCACACACCAGCCCTCAGCCAGCCCCTGCGCAGCAGGACACGGCTGATCGAAGCCCGATGGATCGAGGAAGATCAAAGCTCCCCTTTTATCTCAGCCTCCCTTCTGCCTTCTTCCACAGCTGGAGGGCGTGTGTTCCCCTTCTTTGTAGATGCTCCATCCCCTTCTTTAAATCCTCACTTAAAGCTTTCCTTTCTTCTCCAGCATGCAGCCGAGTCCTTTCCGAGTGTGCTGTTGTAATGCCCATGGAGGATCCTATTCTAAAGGCGCAAATTACACCGCGCCGTGTCGGCTCCCTCTTGCTGAGCATCTTTTCCAGGTAACACTTTTGTGTTAAGTGCACATTAACCAGTCCTGAACTGCTCCAGCATCACAAAGAGCGGCTCATGGGGACACCCCTCTCCCTGGCATTCATTAGGATCGATGTCGACAGCACAGCCCAAACTAGGCTGAAGCCTGACCCCCACCCCCCCTCCTCTTTCTGCTGCTGGGGCTGCCATTACCTAATTGGATCCAATGTAACATATTAGAGTACACATTATGAGATGACACAAATTGGGTTTGGCTCTTTCTCAGCAAACCAAGGGGCCTCAGTTATTGTAATGAGTGCAGCAAGAAGGAAATGCATGGGTGCCCATGTCATCTCCTGTCTGGGGAAGCCAGCCCTCTGGGCTGAGGCACCCAGCCCACAACAAGTAGAGAGCTGCTGCTGACCCTTTAACCTGCAAAGTGGGGTGGAAGTGCTCTTTGGGCACCCCCTGGCAGCTGGCTACAGCAGAAGGGCTCCCAGTTCACCCAGGTCTTGAGGGCTATCCCAAATGCCATGACCTAACCCTGGTGATGATGGATGCATTGAGTCATTTACAGGGGCCTGGATGTTTGTAGGCACCCCAGAATATAACTGCTTTTGGCACTCTGAGCTTATGTATGAGGTCAGTTCTTCATGAAGTGGGAGATTTTGTGGGGTTTCAGAGGATTGTTGTTGAAGATCAAGGCCAGCAAAGCATCTGAACCAGATGAGCTCTAGAGGACTCTGTTCAGACTGGAGCTCCTACTCATCACCCCATCCTACTGCTGCCTCAGCCCTTTGTCCCAGCTCCTGCAGATGCCCCGAGCTCCCCTGGGAAAATAGGGAGGGGGCATGCACAGAGCATCTCCTCCAGCACTCCTGGATGCCCAGCAGAGGTATGGTGCCCCCATCCTGGGCTGCATCCAGAGGAGCATGGCCAGCAGGTCGAGGGAGGGGATTCTCCCCCTCTACTCTGCCCTCGGGAGACCTCACCTGGAGTACTGTGTCCAGTGCTGGAACCCCCAACATGAGAAGGACATGGACCAGTTGGAGAGGGTCCAGAGGAGGCCACAAAGATGATAAAGGGGCTGGAGCACCTTTCCTATGAGGACAGGCTGAGAGAGTTGGGGCTGTTCAGCCT
>VXBZ01004564.1:114284-150818 GCA_013399135.1 Heliornis fulica | reverse complement strand
ATGCTCTGCATTCCTTGTGCTTGCACTCTGTTGATCTTCATTCTCCAGTGACCTTGTTTACAGTATCTGAATTTGCAGTCTGCATTTTAATAAGGCCCTGAGAGAAGGTCTGAGACACAGCGTCTCACTGAACCAACTTCAAAACCCTCCTCCGACTGGTTGAAATTCTGGAGGACGGGATCTGGCTCCGGGGTGCCTGGTGCCTGCCGAGGGCAGACCCTCCGGAGAGCCCACACTGGGTCAGCCCCCACCACCTCGCACCGGGAAACTGGGGCAGCGTGAAGAGGCTCTGCCACGCATCGAATTAACTCTGCTTCCCACCTTGCTCAAAGGCTTGATGAAAGCCTGGTCTCCTCAGCATGGTGCAGGCAACCCTCCCCCACGCTGCGGCTGGTCCTCGTCTGCTCCCCCCCTCCCTGTTGTCACCAGGTGACCCACGGGAGATCGATGGGCTGCTCCCCACGGCGCTCTGCCAGCCGGCGTGGAGCTAAGCAGCTGGAAGTGATCGGGAGCCACGGATCCCTCGGCAGACACAGGAGGGGTCCGGAGGCGACCGGCGTCTCCCGCAGCCGCCGGGAGAGCAAAGCGTGTTCCCGACCCTGAATTGCCTAATGGGCTGTGAGGGGGTCTCAGCAGGCAGAGCCCCGGCCCCGGGGGATGTGGGAGAGATCGTGCGGTTGGCCTGTTTGTCACATCTGTTGGCTGCTTCGGTGGAAATGCTCTTGGAGACGTGCGGGAGGGTGGATGGAGCTTGGGAGCATCTCCCAGGGATGTGCCAGCATCCAGCTCTGCTCGCTCAAAAGGCTCCCAGGATCCGACCTGCCTGAGCCAAGCTCAGGACATGGCGATGGCACGGGGCCCATCCTGCACTGGTCCATGTCCACCCAGCAGAGGGTGGTGGCTGCCCATGGACACGCCAGCGAGCAGCTCGGTGCTGGAGGCGTGTGAGGACATACTGGGCTGTGTGCACGGGGCTCTCCAGGACTGCTGGTGGCCATCCCAGTGGGGCAGCAGCTCTTACATCCCCAGGGACAAGCCCTGCCCTGCTTGCCCGCGGTGCAGCGCGCCGTGAGGTTGGTGCAGCACCCAAGCATGGCACAGGGAGCACCCTGGCACCGCAGCGCTGGGTGGGAGTAGGATGCAAAAATAGAGTGCCCCGGGGTTTTCATAGCAACCCCCTTGAAAGCTGATGCTGGGAACGAGCTTGATGCCAGTCACACCCTTTCAAATGCTGAGATCCAAACCGTTCAGAGGATGGGAGACCCTTCCCCAATCCCATCCCACTCCTACTTGTTCTCACTTCTGCAAGAAGCAGGAAAGCCAGACCAGGTCCTGCTGCATCCCAGCAGGAACCAGATCAGGCTTGGCTTTGCATCTCCACAGCTCTCTGGACATTTTTACTCCAAACTATATGAATGAATCTTCATCAAGATTCTGGGAAAGAGGGGAGGATTTTTTAATTTGTCTATTTTTTGTTTGTTTTACAGGTAGGAAAATACAGTAAGGAGTCAAAGGCAAAGCAGAGATAAGAACAGCTTTCTTCAGGACTTACCCCTCCCATCGGGATAATGACTCAGCATCCATAGGACCACGCAGCTGGCCAAGGCTTTCTGCTCCTGCAAATCAGTGCCCAGAGTCCTGAAGGAGATCTTCACTGCTTACCCCATGGGAAAAGCTCATCAGGTCTCTCCCCTTTGACATCCCACGGGGAAATAGCTCAGGACAATGCATCATCCTGCCTGTGGAGTCATACGACCCTGTGGCACCCGAGGTCCCCTTTTCGGGGGACGATGATGAGCTCCGCTGCCTGCTGCTCCTCCCCCTGCCAAAGGACGTGCTGCGTGGGTTTGGGAGAGCCCCGGGGTCTAAGCTGGAGCTCTAAGGCGGCCAGTAAAGAAGGGGAAATTTGCAACTCTGGCTCAGGAGAGAGCAGAGGGAGCTGGGCTTGTTTACACTGCAGAAGAGGAGGCTGAGGGGAGACCTTATCACTCTCTACAACTACTTCAAAGGAGGTTGTCGCGAGGTGGGTGTTGGTCTCTTCTCACAAGTAACAAGTGGTAGGAAAATAGGAAATGGCCTCAAGATGCACTTAGGGAAGTTTAGATTTGTTATTAGGAAAGTTTTCTTCTCCAAAATGAGTCAGGCTGCCCTGAGACGTGGTAGAGTCACCATCCCTGGAGGTGTTCAGAAAGCATTTAGATGTGGCAGTTCAGGACCTAGTTTATGAGCTATGGACGTGTTGGGTTGACAGTTGGACTCGATGATCTTGGAGGTCTTTTCCAACCTTAAAGATTCAATGACTCAATGATTCTAGGACATAGTAATTGCCCTGACAGAGGTTCAGAGATTATTTTCAAGAACAGCAAGTGATGTTCCCTCCTCCTAAGCGACCTTTCTTCCTTCTCTGAAGAGCTCCAGGCACAGGAATGTGCCATGTACTGGTCTCTCTTCAGCATGTTCTCATCTGTCTTGGGTTTATATGCAACAGAAGAGCAGACTGGTGATGTTTGGCCCTGCAGCTTTCTGCTTCCTAGACAGCTGCTTGCTCCCCTCCTGCCACTTGATTTTATTTTATTTTTTTTTATTCCAGAAATGAATTTCAATTCCAGAATATTACAAGAGGGATCTTGTGCATTCACTTCTTGTCCTGGAGACAATTTCCCCCCACTACTGACTGCTGCACACAGGGCTGGTAAGTGACTGTCTGGCAGATGCCAGGAGCTGAGCTGAGCCCCCTCAGAGGGAGGTCAAGCCTGCACAAACAAGTGGTCACTTGTGTTTTGCAGGAGGCAAAAATGCAGCTGGGACATCTCCCCAGTGCAGCACAGACCCAGAAGCAGTTTTATTCCCCCTGTGATTGCTTCTGTACATCAGTTGCACTGCAGACTGAGAAATGCTTAACAGGCAGTGAAGCAAATCTGAGCACTTCTAAACTCTATTGCCACAAGTCCCACGTGGACTCGGACCCACAGCCATGCTGGGGATGGGCTGAGAAAACCCATCCAGCCCCAGCTTTGAGATGAATAGAAACAATGGTGGAGCTTGTAAAGCTCAAGGCTGACTTTTGTTTTCTGGTTCAGAGTCTTTGGCACAGGCTCATTCTCAATTTCCAGACTGGCTGTACACCATCAGAAAGGCCAGAATGTGGCTTCTCATTACAGTCCAATTCTCCCTGGGCTCACTAGCTGGGCTTTCAAGCAGCACCCTGGCAACTTCTTGCTCCCAGGAAGGTGGGATTCCCTGGGAAAAGCTAGAGTTGATTCACAGTGAGATGCAGCATCCTCTGAGGCCACAGTCTGTGGCATCTCCCACCTGTCCCACTGCAGTTTGCTGCTCCCAGGGTCTGCAGCTTCCATCATGCCCACCACTGTGTCTGGAGGAGATGTCATTTGGAAGAGAAGGATGGGGCCACTGAGTACCTGGGCTTTGGGATCAGGGATGTGGAGGGGGAGATTGTGTGTCCTGCCTGTGTAGGACCTTCAGCATGGAGTCATCTGAGGAGTGTCTGCAGAGTCCTGTGGGGTGTTGCAGGCTCACTGAGCATCTCCTTGAGGGCCATTTTTGGAGAAAACAGTCAATTCTCCAGAGAAAGGAATGCAGACACTGGGACAAGTGATGTCCATACTGTGTGGACAATGTATGTAAAGGGTGACAGCAGCTGAGCCCCATGGGGCACAAGCTGTGCTGAGCCCCACGCTCCAGGACAAGCTCTGCAATGGGCAGAGGAGATGTACCACGAGAAAGGGCAGTCAAGTGAGGGGATGGAGCTGCAGGGCCAGATGTGCATGTCTGTGTGCAAGCTGTCCAGCACATCTGTGGCTCAAAACAGCAGCACAGTGCTCTGATCCATTGCTGTGAGCATCTTGTCCTCTCATCTCCTGGAGGTGCTGATCTCCATCAACAGAAACCCTGGGGAGCAGGCAGGCTGGGAGGGGGAGTGCTCCCCTTAACCCTCCAGCACCAGCACAGTGTTAGGAACCAAAAAACCACTGGAGAGTTCCCCAAAGTGGAGCCATACTCCAGGGCAGGTTCAGACCTGGCATAGGAAAGGGAAGGAGGCACAGGTCAAACCCTGGCTGAGCCCCTGCCGCTGCGGGTTGCTCCAGGCTGCTCCCGTGGATGACTTTGGGAACAGGTTTTCCTTCTGCCACAGGGAGATGTGTGCTGCTCCATGCACAACACCTCCCACCTGATATTCTCAGGGCTTGCAAAGGTGTGCAGAGCAAGTAGGTCCTTGGCTGATGGATGCTGAGCCCCACTGCAAGGAGAGAAACACAGGGAGCCTGGAGAAATCCTTGGGGAGCAGCACCTTTGCTGCCTGTTGCCTGCTGTGGGCTTACCCAAGGCAGAAAGTCCCTGTAGTGAGTGCACTTGGCCCCTGCTGGTCCCCCCACACCAGCCCTCCAACTCACTTTCCTCCTCACCCTGCTACCCCGGAGCTGCCAGAGCCCCGGGTGAGGGATGACGGTGATTTATTTCGGAACATTTCTTGCCTGTTGAAAGCCTGACCTCAGATATGGAGAGACGACGTGGGGAAGATGTACGAGTGTCTCTCAGCAAAAGTGCATCAGAGAAATTGAGCGTGAGCTGCCATCAATCTGCCCAGCCCCAGCAGCCCCGCGCAACGGCGAGGGGGGACGGGGACTGGGAGGGATTCTGCGAAGGTCACCTGGGAGCTGACTCAGCCTCCGCTCCCCGCTCCTGCCATCCATCACTCCCGCCGGGGAAGAGGCAGGGAGCAGAGGCTGGAGGCAATCTCCTTCTCATCCCTCATCCCTTCCCCTTTACGGCTTCATTTAGGAGGCTGAAACGACACTGAGGCACAAGTGTCACCGGGGGGCACGGTCAGTGATGGTCTTTTGGCAGCCCTGAGAGGCATCGCCACAGCCCAGCCTCCTGCCCTGGGGGCGCTGGGGGATGCGACAAGGACAAGATGGATGAGGACAAAGGCGACAGGTGGGTTTTTCCCTCTCGATGGCTCCAGCTAGTCTAGCACCAGCATTTGCATAACCCGCAGGGTGTCCCCTAAAGCTAGTGAGGACTAGAGAAGACTTGAGCTCTTGGTTTTGGGGCTATCCAAAACCTGAGCAAGGCTGTTCCTGCCCATGGGGTAAACACCACAACACGTATTTGCTTTGCCAGACCTCTGCAAACTGACTTGAGCATCCTGTTGGCAAGTTTTATGTTTGACCTTCTAGGAAGTCCAGCCTCTTCAGGGACATCATCTTCCCTCAGGACTGCAGGAGATGTCAGACTGGGAGATGTCAGACTGTCAGATGTCAGGCTGGGAGAGCAGGTCAGCAGGGCTCACTCAGGTAAGGGAGCTCCAGGGACACAAGGCTCCAAACTAGTGTCAGAGTTGTGCAAAGGGCTCAGGAATGGCCTTGGGCATGGCTGGGTGGGGGTCACTGTTTAACAGACTCACAGACTGTCAGGAGCTGGAAGGGACCTCGAAGGATGACCCAGCCCAACCCCGCTGCCTGAGCAGGATCACCCAGGTTAGATCACCCCGGTTGGTGCTCAGACTGGCCTTGAATGTCTCCAGAGAAGGAGACTCCACAACCTCTCTGGGCAGCCTGTCCCAGGGCTCTGTCACCCTCACAGGGAAAGAGTTTTCCTTGCATTCAGATGGAACTTCTGATGTTCCAAGCAGTTCACAGGTGGCTGCCTGCACTCTTGCTCCCTGTACCTGCACTGATTTACAGAGATGGCTCCAGCAGGGAGATGATGCTGAATTCAAACCCCCAAAACCATGTCTTGGTTTCATCAGAGATAGAGTTAATTTTCTTCCTAGTAGCCAGTGTAGTGCCACCTCTTGGATTTTGTATGATAACAGCTTTGATAACACACTGAGGGTTTTAGTAGTTGTTGGCCACACTTTTCAGCTTCCCAGGACCTGCCAGGTGCAAAAGAAGCTGGAAGAGCACAGCCAGGACAGCTGATCCAGACTGGCCAGAAGGATATTCTGTGCATATCATATGATGCCACATACCACTGGGGAACCTAGCTGGGAGGTGGGATCACTTCTTGGGAAAAAGATGGGCATTGGGTTGGGTTTTTTCCTTCCTCTTAGGGTGAGCAGTTAGTGCATTACATTATATTATATTTTATATTATATATTAAAATTATTATTATCATCATCATTATCATCAACATCATTTTCATTTTTTATCCTATTAAACTGTCATTATCTCAGCCCACAAGGTTTTTTTCCATCCCTTAGGTAGAGAGATGAGCAAGCAGCTGCATGGTGCTTAGTTACCAGCTGGGGTTAAACCACCACAATCCACCGTGACAATCAACATTTTTTGATTTTTAACTTTCTGGGAAGAGCTTGCCCTGATGTTAACAAACAGATGGCTCCACATTAGGAAGAGCAGCACCTTTCTTCATTTTTAGGTATAAACAGAGAAGCCCAAAGCCAGCTGCAGTTTCTGGTTTAACTAAAAGCCCTCAGTGAAGTCAATGCAATGACTTCTACAAGAGAAGCCCATGCAATGCTCAGTGTTTACACCAGTAAAGTCCATGCAATGATCTACAGCAGCTATGGGCACCCACCCCCACACCCCACTCCCAGTGCTGAACTGCAGCAGGTTTCTCACAGCCCCCTATGAAGTCTGTACCCTCATCCTGTATCCTAATTCACAGCAGCATCATGTGTGAAGAGAGCAGCAGGAATGTTCATCACCAAGGGGACATCTCTCACCTATCCTGCAGCTGGTCACCTTCTGGTTACAGCAAACAGCACTTTTAAAGAGTTTTTTTCCATGTGTGATTAGGGACCATTGAGAGTCTGGCCCATCATAAGATTCCCAGAGCTCCAAGAGTGTACATCCCACTTTCTGGAAGGACCTGACCTTGTCTGAGCAAGAGTCCCTCAGACTTTTAATTACTGTCTTTGGAAAAGTGCAGAACAACACATCTGCAAAATGCATCTGGTGATTTCTGTCAAGTGCCTCTCTGCAGTGTCAGGCGCATTAATACCTCTGTGAATCCCGCCCCAGATTACCCTCATGTCTTTGCAGATTGGAAGCTGTGAGAGTAATTGATTCTTCACTTCATTAGTTAAACTGAAAAAGGAATTAAGAATTACTGAGGGTGAGACAAACTGGTTGACCAAACACTTCTTTTGCTGTGAACAGGTAAGCTTATTTACCTTTTCTTCTGATCAAATATGCAGGTTTTTGAAAAGAAAACACTAGGATTCATTACTTTTCAAAATTTCCTGTTGCTAAAATGATTCAACTTCTCTGTTACTTTGCAGGATTTTGGAAACAGATTAAGTCACAGCAATTATTTTTTTTCCTGGTGAATAAATTCAGCCAAAAGAAGCCACATGACTACACAGAGTTGGCTGTTGGTGAAGCCAAGTGGCCCCTCACTCACATAGGACCTTTGAAATTACCACTTCTGTGCTCCAAAGCACTAGTGACTAGTACAGCAAATCCTCCAGGGTCAGGCCAGTGGGGCATCACCTTGGCCACATCCCCCCCTGCCTGTCTGGAGGAGGGTCCTGACACCCAGATTCAAGTAACAAAGTGGGTGAGTCAGGCAGGGGCAGGTCACTCTGAGCCATCAGCTGTCACCACAACTCTGGAGCATGTCCAGAGAAGGGTGACAGAGCTGAGGAAGGGTCTGGAGTACAAGTCCTTTGAGGAGGCTGAGGGAGCTCTGGGGCTGTTGAGGCTGGAGAAGAGGAGGCTGAGGGGAGATCTTCTGGCTCTCTCCAAGTCCCTGCAAGGAGGGTGCAGAGAGGTGGGGTGGGTCTCTTCTCTCCAGTAACAAGTGACAGGACAGAGGAAATGGTCACAAACTGCCCCAGGGGAGATTGAGGTTGGACATCAGAAGAATTTCCCCCCTGAAAGGGTTGTCAGGCGTTGGAACAGGCTGCCCAGGGCAGTGGTGGAGTCCCCATCCCTGGAGGGATTGGAAAGGCCAAGAGATGAGGTGCTGCAGGACATGGTCTAGAGGTGGCCTGGGCAGGGTCATCCTGGGCTTGGACTCCATGAGCTTAAAGGTCTTCTCCAACCCAAGGGATTCTATTTTATTTTTTTTAGTAAAATAGCTCCTCAGTCCCTGAAGCTGTGGCGAGGACAAATCCACACTCTCACCCGCTGCCTGAGAGCTTCCTGCCTGTAATTTCCAGTGTAATTAGTCCTTTGTGCTGCTACACATCCTCCATGGAGGAGGGTTCTCCTCCCTTAGTGTAGATGTCTATGTTAGCTTTCAACATCAGAAATGAAGCTGCCAATCCTCTCTACAGCAGAGAGAACATCAGGACCAGCAGAAAGCATCCTGCCCCCCAGCACCTGCTGGAAGAGGTGCTGAGAGATGCTCAGGATGACACCAGCTCTTCTCTGCCCATTGCAATGTGAGATGGGACCCCCAGGAGCTTTCAAGGGCATCTCTTCCAGGTAGGGAAATGCCCAAAGCCCACCTCTGGTCTAGCAGCTCCAGTGCTGTGTCCAGGACATCCTCTGCCATGGGGATCCCAGCTCCTCACTGCACTGAGCACAACGTCACCCTCCCAGAGCATCACCAGCTCCCGGGGCTCCAAGGCAGATTGAGCAGTTTGTTTTGCCTTGTCTGTCTCTTTATGCATCCCCAAGTCCCCAGTGACTCTGATAGCAGCTTCCAACACTGAAGGAATCCTTGTTTTCATATATCTGTTAAATAAAATGTCAGCAGGTGACAACACATGCTTCATTGGTGCTGTTGTGTAATTTAACAGAGTTAAGAACGGATCAGAGCCTGACACCACGTTCAGATTTGAACACTGGTTTCAATTTTGGCACTATGTGATACAGACCCACTGTACTGTATCGTCCAGTGTCAGTGACAACATCTCCCTACTCAAGCTTAGCTCTGCACTGGTTAAATCCATGTCCAGGGACCTCTCACCTGTTGTAGGACAGCGCTCGTTCCTGTAGTCCTTGCCCAGCAGTGATGGGCTGGTCTGGCCTAGTGAACTCTCTTCCACTATTGTCATCTAGTGAACCTGACCCCAGGCCAGCAAGAATGAATCAGTGCTGAAGGATCTTCCAGTCATCTTCTCCAAAGGCTTCTTTTTCCTTTTCACCAAATCCAGGTATAATTTTGGTACAAACCATCACACTGTTCTCAGAGACTCCGTTCATTTGAGGCCAGTACAACACAACCTGCTCCTTTCTCTTGGATGTTTTCATTTAAGGATGACTTTCTCAGAACCTGAACTACCAACTAAGAACTTGCTCATACTGGGAGCAGGAGATGGGATTGTGTTGTGTGAGCCACTCATCAACAGCCAGTGACCTGTTTGTAGGGTCTCAGCCAAAGCTGCAGGGCTGTCAATCAGAGTCCATGTTTTGGGGAGAGTGCACAGATCTTTTTTTCTTTTCAAAGTGACAGGTACAAAACATATCCCTGGCCTTTGCTTCCCTGAGCTCTGCCTAATGCTCAGGAAGATCCCCACAGCCAGTGGTTGTCTCCAGGTGATCATTCAATTTATAAATCTTGAATATTGTAGCTGAAATCACACAGAAAAAAAATAATCTCTGCATTCTGCGTGTGGGGAGTGTTTGACACCATCCTCAAGCAATCCTTGCTTTCAACTGGCACTGCTCACCATGATTAAATATGAAACTTTTAATAGCAGTTACCATGGCCATGAACTTCTTTTCTATTGTAGTGCATTCACATCTTTTCTTTTGTTCATTCTGCAACACAGGAGCTACTGGACTCCTGACTGGCTGCCTGGTGGTAACCGAACTGCCCTGATATTCCCTTTAAAAGCAAGCAGAGAAAACCCATTTTTACATTTATCATTATTGTACTGTGGGTCTGTGAAATATCAATTAGCTGTGTTGATTTTTCAACCACCAAGCAAGCACAGTGGTGAGGGGCTTAACCCAGCTATCACCTTCCCACATCCTCTGTGGTGTTAATTTATTTCCAGACAGGTTATTTGCTGGAGCTGGATTGCTTAGCTCTAACTCAGTAGCTGGATTTATTCTGACTCTTTCAGAAACTTCTACACACTCAGATCACATTTTCTTCTGTTTCTTCAAAGATTAAAATATTGGCTATGCCAGCCTGGGTCCCATCAGAAATTGCTGGGAAAAAAAAACCCCAAACAAGTGGCAAACAATTGACTAAACACAGAGTGTCTTCCAACAGGCACCCAGAAGGTGCATGAAACCTTCTCTTTTTCAACCCACCCATCCCAGGATCCTGTTGAAGCAGCACAAACCTATAAGCATTAATCATCAGCCATTTCTCCACGAAACTCTTCTCTGCAGGTCATGGGAAATGTCCCCCTGTGACATAATCAGTTAATTAATTTGTGTCTATATGCATGAGAATAAATGAGTCTTTGGGTTTGTTTTTTTTTTCTTTTCCCTATGGTGTTTAGAGAGTATCTTCTTCACTCTGTTGGTCTGCCTGTGTACACAGGGATGAGCATCCCACCTTCACCTCTGCTGTGGGAGCAGGCAATCCAGGGAAAACTCAGGATTACATCCTTACACAGGTGTCTCCAGGCCCCTGTGTATGGTGGGTGCTTGCCATGACCTCCCTGCCTCAGCACCACACGTCCTCTGGTTCGGTCCCCTTGGCAAACTCAATTTGATTTATTTGAGAGCTCTGGAGTGTCTGTCCCAACACATTCCCAGCTCCTTGCCGCAGCTTAGCATCCCTCTGAGGTCCCCTTTACCATCCCCAAAACTGCAGAGCTCTTTGGAGAGGCAGGTTCCTCCTTGCTTACCCCTCCTTTTCGTGTTCTTTGTGACAAACATCTCTTTCAGAGGTTCATTATCACGTGAAGTGCAGCTCTCCACAGGAGCTGCTGCTGCCGTTTCACAATCTCCTCTGCTCGAGTTGGCTGAACACTATTAAAACCACCAAGTGCTTCAGAGCCAGCTATTGTCAGAAAACAGGGTTACCTCCCAAGAGCCTCCCTTTTGGCTGGCAGACAGAGCAAAGCACTGTTTAACCTTGTCCAGCTGCCCTCCGCCTTTCTGGAGAGCTTCAGCTCCGAGGGGCTGTTGACTTGACTCACCCATTCAGCACCATTTCTTGGCTCACTTTACTGCTGGCACGGTGGCCAAGCTCCAAGGAGGTCATGTTCCTGCTCACATTGATTCGTGTCCTACAGCACAGCCCTTGATGTGACACAATGGTTCACTCCAGTGCGGATGCAGAGGATCCCGCTTGGGCTGTGAGGATGGACCCTTTTCTTCATCCTTTCCCACATCCCTCAGCCATTTCTGCACGGATCCAGGCACTTCAGTGACTACTTGATATGAGCAAATCTGTCAAAAGGATGCAACTGTGTTGCTCTGCCCCGAGTTTGCACTGAGAGAGAAGAAATCCTGAGCTGGGCTCAGGAGGTGCCACGACGGGGGGAAGCTGCAAACCTGACACCCGGCTCTGCCAGGGGCTGCCTGTCTCCCAACCCTCTGTATTTTCACAGCTGTCACCACAACCCAGCCCCAGCCCTGCTCTCCTGAGCAGACAGAGGCTCTGTGCATCCAGCACGTCAAGCTGTCACCCTCTTGGAGTGACAGCCACTTTACAAGCCGTGAGACAGACAGGGCTCAGCACCCTGCCTTCTGAACCGGGGGCTCAGGGCATAGCAGGCAGGAGGATGAGCTCAGCTTATACTGGAGTTGAAACTAGGCCAGGAATTATACATGCAGCCCAGCTGCCCTCTTGGCTTGCTGGCAGCACACACCACAGACCCCGGGGCTGCAGACTGCCCCAGGGAGGCTCCCTTGACTTCTGCAGAGAGGACATCTCCAGCGACTTGTCCAAAGAACTGCTGTCCCAGCAAAGTGCATGCCTAAAACTCTCCTTTTCTTGGCTGAGTCATCCATCACTTCCACAGCTTCAGGTCAGGAATGTGGCTGTAGCTGGTTCTGCCTCTGCCAGTGCCTTCCTGGATGAGGGTGGCTGCCCAGTAACAGGTCAAGGTGACACACTTTGCACCTGTAGAGATACTTAGGGGCAACACAAGAAAATAAGGGTGTGAAAGCAAAGCATTGCAGAGCAAACCTCCTGCTTGGAGCATCCCAGGGTTGTTCATCCTCTGGAAAGGAAAAAAAAATACATGAAAACACTTCAAAGAAAACCCTCCAACAGCCAAAGCTGAGTTGGTGGAGAGCTGCCCTGGATCCCCAGATGTGAGAGCTCCTGAGCATCATGAGAGTGTCCCTACATCACAGCCACTGACTGTGGGAATCACACACTGTGCTGGATAATAAAGCACAGGGCAGCTCAGCACGGTCACCTCTATACCATGTGGGATGTGCTCAGCTTTACAGCTACAGCCCTACCCCTTGAACCATATCAGAGTGCAGATGTACTGCTGGGCCAGAAGAAAATTCATTAAAATATATTCCTCTGAAGGAATAGCACTGATATTAAGAGTCTATCAATAATGATTCACTAGGCCATGATAGCAACGAAATTGCAGTGATAAAGGGTGACAAAATATTATAAGATGTGTGCATTGAGGTTGCAGAGTAAATTATCTGATCTGAGAAGCAACATGTTATGATGTGCATGAAACCATCTGCTGCCCACAGCTAAGGCTATAGAAGGACATGGGGGATACACCAGACTGGTGAAACAGGGATTTTAGCTGAAGACTCCCATGGGATGGGGCTTGACCACAGCACAGTGCTTGCACAGTACCTCCCCAGGAGACCTTGCTCTGGCCATGTCCACAGGCTTCACTGCAATACATGCAATTAATCATTAATGACTGATGATGAAGAGCAGTACTCCTCACTTCCAAGTGCCCTGATATGCAGTCGCTTACAGTCCCCTGGGGCATTCCTGAGTGTCAGTAGTTGGACTTTGGGTTCCTCCTGTCATTTGCTCTAGGCACAAGCATGCAACAACCTGCAGCAGCAGCCAGACAGGACAGGCAAAAACCCTCTGAACGTCTTTGCCTCCAGCAGAGCCATGGAACGCTTGGCTGGCTGCAGAGGAGGTGCCCAGCCACGTGTGGTGGGACTGGGAGGAGCAGCAGGAGCCAGTCCAGGTCTCCACATCCTCCTTACAAACTCCCTCTCACCTTTCTCAGTGCTGCTCCCTCTTCAAGACAGCAATAAGCTGCGTCGTTGGTGCTGCTGAGGAGCCCTGAGCTGGCTGTGGCTGCACACCAAGCCCCACTGCAAGGCAGCAGCAGTGCAAATGAGCTGGGGAGGGGGAGCTCTCTGGATGGGAATCCCTTGGCAGCCCAAGCACACCCTATCCCAGTGACCCCTCTCCCAGCCTTCAGACCCCGATGCAGAGCAGCCTCTCCCCGTACCCCACACTCCTGCAGCCCAGTACCTGCTGCGCGCTGGCTGCTACCATCAAGCCCCTGAGTTTTTCCCTTGCTGCTTGCTCTGGATTGATGGGGTTTAGGATTGCAAGCAGTAAAAACGTGGTGCAGGAAACTGCAGAGCATAAAAGCTGCCCCATAAAGAGTAAAGGCTTCTTCTTTTCCTCCTTGTAACCTGTAAAACATCTAGTAAATCCCAGCAACGTGCTCCCGATGCAGCCCGGAGCCCTAATCCAAAAAGCCCAGGAATATCCCATGATTAGGTGTATGTTATGAGTAATGGGTTTAGTGAGGCCCAGTGCAAGCTCATCTCTGACTTGCTCACAGCTTATGTGATCTGAGTGGGGTTGGAGGGGGGAGGATCTCCCATACTGGAAACAAAGCCACCTGTCCGTGAGTCATTGCTCTGGTTACTCCACGGCGTTAAGGGAATGGGCTGGTGTTGGGATGGGGATAAACACCTCAGCCTGAGGCTGGCACAAGAAGCCAAGGGGGAGATGGGGAAGGAGAGTGCACTGGGAGCCACGCTGCTTTCTCCTTCCCCTAATGGACTTGATAATCGACTGGCAGTGGGAGTGAAAGTGCTCTGGCCAAACAGCGCATGGAGCGAGCTGGTCTCCTGCCAGCACACCATGATGAGGGAAGGAGGCAGCTCCAGCGAGGAACAGGCCAAAGGAGATGGCAGAGATGCTCAGGGATGCAGCAGGAGACCTGGAGGTCTGTGTGGGATTGCTGGAAGCAGCACATCAACCTCTGTGTCTTCTACCCATGGGAAAGATGTGTCAAGGGGGATTGCTGCAGTTCCGTCCTGCCTTGCTGATGTCTGTCCTGCCTTAGCCCTGCCAGATCAGCAGCGCTTTGTGGAGCTGTGAGGGAGGTTGGTAGATGCCAGGGTATGATGCCAGCCTGCAGACAGCTCTGACAAGTGTGCAGAGAAGCAGATGGATCCCTGGTGAAGGTGGCCATGGAAATCAACCTTTGAACTGAGGAGCCGTGCCCCCTTTCCCCTGATCCCCCTTACATAAAGCATCTGCTGAGGTCACTGCTATCCCCAGCTCCTCCATGGTGGCTCCTGGAGGGCCTCAACGACATGATTATCCCTCCTTAGCAGAGCATTTTCAAAGCCCAAGGAGGGCTTTGCTCACTAATCTGGCATTCAGTGCAGATAATAGGCTTTGAGAAGAAGCCCTCCTGGGGTCTATTTTAAGGTGGTTTTGTAGCATGTCGCCTGTCACAGCAAGACCCCCCCCTGCTGCTGTGCTCCTGGGACACACTCTGCCATGACATTGTCACTCTTGCCCATTGCTCCCTGACAGACATGCTCCTTCTCAGTGTCCATGTGTCTTTCCTCCAGCATGTGCAAGCTGAAGCAGAGTGTAACCTGTAAATGCCATCCCCATCCCTACAACTTCCCAGCCTTGCTGGGCTTCTGCCTTCCCCTTCCCTAAGAGCTCTGAGGGTGTCATCTCCCTTTGGTTTCCCTCAGCAAGGGGGTGCAGTTGGGAAGGGCATCAAGGGGTGATGGGTTTAAAATAGAGGGAGGGAGATTTAGATTGGATATTAGGAAAAAGTTCTTCCCTGTGAGAGTGGTGGAGCACTGGAACAGGTTGCCCAGGGAGGTGGTGGATGCCCCTGGATCCCTGGAGAAGTTCAAGGCCAGGTTGGATGAGGCCCTGAGCAACCTGATCTAGTTGGGGGTGTCCCTGCTTCTTGCAGGGGGGTTGGACTGGATGACCTCTGGGAGTCACTTCTAACCATTCTATGATTCTATGATTCTATCTCCCAACCCCAAAGCAGGGCTGGAGCAATGTGTTTGCTCAGCATCTTTGGCTGCAGGGAGTCACACTGTCAGGGGACACCTGCTCCAGCCCTGTGAGGTGGCCTGGGAAGAGGCCTTGAACATCTGTCCAGGAGTTCCTTCAGCAGCTGGGCAGCAGCTGAGGCTATTTTGGACGTGGAGGCTCCTTCTAGAAGCAGCTGGGAACACACAGTACTTCCCCCATCCTGGGTGGATGCAGGGGAGGGGGAGCCCACTCTCACTGGCATCCAGGCACACCTGGGATATGGGGACCCTCCTCTCCCCCATGACACTCTCCAGCCTGTTTCTGCTCCTGTTCCCCCTTCCACAGCCCTGCCTACCCCCACCTTCAGGTTCACATCACATATCACGCCACAAGACCGAGGAGAAAGGCCAGGGGACACGGCCAAGGCAGGTGAGGTGTCCCACCCCCCAGCTCACGCAGCTCTTGGCTCCCTGAGGGCTGCACAATCGGGATTTCCCAGCCTGCCCAAGTGGAGCATTAGCAGCAGCGTGTTGGAGCCCGGAGCCAGCTCGGCGCTGGGGGGAGGGATGACTAATCCGCTCTTTCTGCTCAGCCGGGAGCCAGGCTGGGAATTCTTCAGACAGGAGCTTTGTGCCAGCTTCCCAATTAGGGACAGGCTCAACCCCAGAAGTGCCACGGCCGTGGGGTGCTGTAGTCAGGCACCCAGGAGGGACCATGTCAGGGTGGGGTGAATGCTTTGCTGCCTGCACAGGGACCCCCCAATATGGGACCCCCTTCTCTCTGATGATGCCAGGAGGGCACAGGCAGGATCACTGCCCCACACTGTGCCTCTCTGTGGGGGGATTTATTAGCACAGGCAAGGCCAGGCCCACAGAGGAGCTGGGCTGTGGCAGGGATGTGAGAAGTTGTGTCTGGGGGTGGAGGGTTGCTCCATCCTTGAGGCTTGGTTTAGGGGTGCCACAGGAGGGAAAAGGTGCTGTGTCCCTGCAGAGCAGCTCCAGAGCACTTGGTGCTGGGAAAGCAAGAAGGGGCTGGGCTGGCAGAGGGGTGGCAGAGCTGCCTGGGTCTCCAGGGCTCTGTGATCCAGCCTGGAGTGCACTGGCAGAGCCACTGGGATTTGTGGACTGGAATAGCATGAAATGATGCTGAAAATCCAGGTTAATCTGAACTGGCTCCAGAGGCTGGCTCTGTGAGAGCTGCCTCTTTATCTCTAGTGTGAATCCAAATCCACTGTGGGCTTAACAAGGGTCTTGGCAGCTTTACATCAGCTCTGATTAGTTCACATCACCTTCTTTACAGCTTCCTGACCCACTGTCTCCAGATTTTCAATATTTTCTATTTATGTAACAGTGAAACCATCCTTGGGAAGGTTGTCCATGCAGGAAGGACAGCTCTCAAAAATACCACCTGGCCTCCTGTGGACCATTATCTGGAAGATGTTGTTCAGCATCCTCTGACAACCAGCTTGCACATGGAGTGACAGATCATCCTGCTCTCCTGAATCCACACCTAAATCTGACCCAGCCACGTGGAGCTGGCACCAGTTGAGCTGTTTTCTGATGGCTCATGCCCCATGGGGGGAGCTGGCAGCCAAACCATCCCCGTGGGACTGGCAGTGCCAGGCTCTGATGGACCCAATATGTTCTGTGATTTCCTGTGCAAATCAAGCAAGGGCATGAGGGGCAAGACCCAGCCTCATTGCTGCTGATGTGGGGCAAGGAGGCCTGGAGCAGGGGGGAGATCTGCTGAAGACCCTTAGCTGCAATCCCAATTGAGGCACTGAAGCCAAGATGAAGTGGTCAGCTCAGAGGTTCCCCATTCTGGGTTCCTCTGTGAGACCCTTGGGGGAGAAGGGACACTGCTTTGCTTACCAAAAAAAAAAAATAAGAAGAGGGGAGTGATGCTCAAGGAGCTTCATCAGAAAGAACCACAGAGCACTGGCAGGGTTCAGGCTGCTGTGGACAACCAGAAGTCCTTTATACTGGTCTCAGCTGAGTCATGACGCTGAGGAAAGTGTGAAGGTTTGAGCCAGACACCAGTAGGACCAGCATGAAGCAGGAAAGCAGAGATCATGTCAGCAGCTGGAACAGAAAGTGTAGATCCATGGATGCTGGCTGAGAAAATAAAGCTGCCATTAGCACCCTAAGCTATTCTTCCTTCTCTCTCCGCTGTGAGGTCCACGAGTGACTGTTCTGCTCCTTCCCTCCTCAAGCAGAGGTTAGTAATGTGCTGTAATTAAGTGGGCACAAGTCTCATCAGTCTGCAGTGGCATAGACACTTAGACAAATGCATTTCTAATCTCTGGTACCCCCCTGCTCCAGGGACAGGCAATCTGTTAAATTATGGCAAAGCACCAGTGAAGCACAGGGTGTTGCCTGGTGAGTTTTTTTTTCAAGGAGAACTGCTCCAGCTGCAAACACCAGTCTCTCAGTGTGTGCAGAAAGCAGCCCCTGAGCATGCCATGATGGGCAGGAGGAGCTGCAAGAGCCTAGCAAGGGGACAATGGGATTCAGTTCTGGCCTTGTCCCAAGGTTCTACAACAGGGAGCATCCTCAGAGGAGCGAGATGACAGCATCCCCAAGAGGGGAACACGCAGCCCCTGCGGACAGGCTGCAAGTGGCTGTCCTGCAGAGCAGGACTCTTGCTGTCTTTCTGCACCAAGAGTGCCTGCAGCAGGGTGCAGGGATCCATGAAGGCACCAGTCCTCCTTCCCCCAGCCCACTGCCCCTTCCCACCCCCCAGTGAGAACCAGAGCAGCAGAGGGGTTAAGAGAGTCTGTATCCTCCACCATCAATCCATCCTGCAAATCTGACGGCCCCATCTCTTCAACGGGCCCAGATTGATTTCTTGACTGGGAGCAATGAGCAGCTTCACATGAAAAATGAGGCTTTGCACCGTCAATAGAAGTTCTAATTACAACTTAAATCCAGGACATTCTTTACAGCACAGACCAGATTTACAGCGCTTGCAGGTGGGCGTGCAGCCCTTCCTAATTAAAAGCATCACGCATTGCAGATTGCTTCAGATGGGCCATTTCCAGCTACTCAGCACCACAAGGGCACAGGCAGCTTCTGGCATTGAGTTTGCAAGGGGGGGTACCAGGCACCCCAAGGGCACACAGCACCACTTGTTTTGGAGGAGTGGGGGAAGGATGGAAAGTTCCAGTTTCCTCCTTTCTTTTGTCTGTTCTGATGATGATTTGGTTGCCCACGCTGGGTGCTGGGCTTTGGCTGAACAGCCCTGCCCCCACAGCAACATCACCCTTGCCCCCCTCCCCCATTTCTTTGTTGCATGTACCATGCTGTGCTCAAAGGGCAGAACTGCTGGGTCTGACTGGGGGCATGTGCTGGGACATCATGGGAGGAAGCCTGAGAGTCTGTGGGTGCCCCCAAGGGACCACTCAGGGACCCAGTGTGACAGAGCCTGGTCTGAGGATGCTCTGTGGGACCTGTCACCAGGAGCTGGGGCAGGGTAAGTCCCAAAGTGATGACCAGGGCATGATGGCATCTCTTGAGCCTGGATATCTTGCATACCTTCCCAGAAAGGCATTACTGTGAGGAGTAACCACACTACTTGAGACAGGGACTTTCTGGGGACAACCAGTGCTTCTGCCCAGTGAGACCTCACAGTTGGTGCTCCATGTCCTCTGCACTGGCAGTCACTGCTCTGCACAGCGTGATGGTGTTTACAGGAGGCTGCTGGGCTGTTCCCTGCTGCTCTACAAGGCTGATCAGTAAGAACATGCTGCAGCCCATCAGCCCAGGGCATGCAAGAGAGCAGGACCCCTCTGCCAGACCCCTCTGAGCTTGCTCAGGTTGGACACCTGAGAACAGTGTTTCCTGGGATAGCCCCAAAAGGTGTGGGAGTTGGAGGAGGTCAGAGACAGTTGAGTGAGTCTCCATCATCTCCATCTGGGAGCAGCAAACTCCCAGTGTGTCTGAAAGAACAGGCTGCTGTGGTACCCTGCAAGGAAACCCATCACCAACCAGGAGACCAATTTGTAGCCAACAGCCACTGTCAACAGGGTGTGATGCTGCAAGTGGCCTGACAGCTCAAGAGAAGCCACAGATGCCTGTGAAATGTTAAGAGATAGGAACTCTGTTAGGATGAGACAGCAACTGGCCCCATGACTCCACCAGTCAGGACCCAGCCTTGCCTCAAACAGCTGTGGAGGCCTAGTGCATCTTGGATGAAGGCAAAACCTCAGGCTCCTCCCTCCTTGGTCTTTCAGATTTCCTGCCTAAAACAAGATAAAATAGGCCATGTCATCCAGGCCCTGATGTGGGCAAGCAAGGCCAGATGTGACCAGCTCCATCCTAACACGTCTGTTATGATTTATTAAAGCTGATGAGGATGCCAGGAAGGTTCATCAATGTGGTCCTTTCAATCCCATGTGGATTGGGAGTGTCCCATTGCTCTGAACCCATCAAGATATGATGGGTTCAGACCCTGAACCCATCAGGATATGATGGGTTCAGGGTCTATGTGTCACTGGATTAGACAGACCAAGGGAGACTCCCTCAAAGCTGACATACCTCAAACTTTCCTATTATTTCCCTTGAGTGGAACAACAGGAGAAATGGAGGGTGGTCAAAAGATGTCCAATTTCTGCAGCCCTCAGCGTGAAGGGGCCACGAAGGATGCTCAGGCACGGACTTGCAGGTCCTCCAGAAGATGATCAAGGCTGCCTGGGGGCAAGCAGAATTGTTGGTGATTGTGCATCATCTGCAGATCTCAAGAGCTGAGCTATGCTTTTCAGAAAAGTTTCTGTCTTTCCAACCAGCAAGGTTTCTCTCTGTGCTAACCTACCTCCCATATGTTTTTACTTTTATAGCTCTGCTGTGAAGTGACCCATGCTCAGATCAGGGTTTGGATGTGCCCATCAGCCACATCCCAGGCAGTAACTGTACCTGTCAAATGGAGCATCAGAGAAAGAGCTCTGCAGGAGCCCCTTTCCCAGGGATGTACTGCACAGGGCTCTTGTGAAGGGACCTTTTGGGGGATGACAGCATTTGTGAGACTTTGTGATACGAGTGAGAGGACACTTTGCAGCTAATGAACACATCAGGTGCAATTTCAATGGGGCAAAGACCCTGAAGATAAAATGAGGATTTAAAAAAAAAAATAAAAATAATTAATTTTTATCGCAGGTTCATTGCGTTCCCCGTCTCCCAGCTGAAATCATCCCTGTGCTGGGCTATGCAGAAGGCTGATAAGGAGGTAGAAAAGAGGAGCTGGTTTCCTGCACTCAGCAGACAACGCCTGTGCCTCCCTCTGCCTCTGCTTTTATGTAGTTTGGAAGTGCTCTGAAACTGCTGGGCACAGACACTTCTGAAGCAGCAGCAACTTTGCACGGCGCGTTTGTTTTATGTCTGAACTGTACATACAGCAGTGAATAGAGCTCATAAAAGATGGATGTATTCTTGTTCTTTTTGCTGGTTTTGATTTATTATTTACTTCACTTTTTTCAACTCTTCCGAAGTGCTGTAAATCATCTAAATCATTTTTCTCCTCTGCTTGGCTAGTTTCGGGGGGAGCTGAAGCGAGATTATTGTGCCTGGCTCCTCTGCATTGAAGGGTTTGCTGTGGGTTTTTCAGGGAGAGAGAGAGAGAACCAGGAAATTTGAGCTCTTATGTCTCTGCAAAATACCTTGGAAAGACTTAAAGGTTTCCTTCCTCCTGCTCATCGCCTTCCCAGAGGCTGTTTTGCTCAGCCCGCGCTCAGGTAGGCACTTGCTAACACAGGCAGACCTGTGGATGGTCCAAGGGCACAATCACCCACCACTCGTGCAAGGAAGGTTTTGCACAAGCTGCTCCTTGTGCAGATGGCTTGTTGCAGGTCAGGAGGGTCAGGGGTTTCCTCCCTGGGCTTTTAAAGGGAGCGCAGATGGGACGTTGGGTCTGGGGGCTTCAGAGATGGGGGGATATTTTTCAGCACTTGGTCATGGGGTCACTCCAGGGGAGCAGCTCGAGGCTGGGTGGGAAAGGTGTGGAGGGGTTTGTGTGGGGTCAGTTCAAAGCCAGATACTCCAGCCACTGGGCTTCTCCAGGAATGTCACCCTCGTCTCCTTCACGCTAGGGGAAACTGAGGAGGAGCTTCAGCACGTGGAAAAAAGCTGGAAAGTCTGTGTCCACAGCTGGAGAAGACCCCAGAGGGCAGATTTTAAAGGGCACTTAGCTGAGTATAATGATGTTGCAGGAGTTTATCACCCTTCATATACCAAACTTAGTCTGATGTGAACCCATGCCACACTGCTGAACTGGTTTCTTTGGAAACTCAGGACTAAGAGACTTCTGTGAGACCCAGGGCCTTGCTCCTCCATCATCTCCATCTGCATGCCCTGCAGCATGGGCACAGGATGGAGGAGTCCATTCACATTGCCTCTGAAGGAGCACTGGGGTGACCCCATTTTCACTGGATCTAGAGGGTTGTAGTCTGTGGTGACCCCTGGACTCAGGAGACATCCACCAAGCAGGGAACAAATACACCAATTCAAACCCAGGAGGAGCAGAGGATGTGGGAAGATGAGGAACCACACAGCAAAGCTCTGGAAGCAGAGAGGGATCCTGAAGAAGCAGAGGATGGTGTGAAGAGGAAAGCAGTGATCCCTCCATCCCTCTCTTGCAGGGGCTGTGTGGGTCAGGGAAGGATCAGAGGGCTCTTCTCACCTCCCCACGCTTTCAGCACGACCCAGGCTGTGCATCCCCTCAGCCAAGAGCACACCAAGCTGCTTTGGGCAGGATTCAGGGGTTCTTTCTCCTTCCTGTCACTTTGTGTGGGTTTTTTTTTTTGTTTTTTTTTCAAGGGGAATTCAGCTCTAGGGGGAGAAAATGAGCAGGCTGCTAATGAAAGGGCAGCTGCTGCTCTGTGTCAGGCGTGTGAGACCCTACTGGGAGCTCAGCTGGACACAGTGGGTGGCTGGACACCGTTTATTTTTACATTAGAGCTATTTTCCTCTCACCCTGTCTGCTCTGTGCTCTTTATTTCTGAGTCAGTTCATCTCCTGTCAGATGGACATCGATGCAGGATGTGAGCACAAACCTTCCCAGTAAAGGCTAATTTTAGGTTAAAAACTGATGGGGGAGGGAGGACGATCTTGGCTCGGCATCCATTAGCATCGATGGCAGAGCTGCCCTTGATGAATGGTGCCACCTGCCTTTGCCCAGTTCTTACCAACTCTGAGGCAAGCAAAGAGCCTGCAACAAGGGGCAGAAACTCACTGGTGCTGGCTCTAAAATGGATTGTCACGAATTTCTGCTCCCACAAACTTGTCAGGAACTGCCTGTGTGTTTATGAAGTGATCACCTGGGTCTGCTTTCCAGAGCAGAGGGTAGCTGCAAATGGGCAGGTGGGATGTAACAAGCCAAAGCTGTGTCCAAGGACAGGTAGCATCAGTCACAGGTTTGAGAGGGACAGGGGTGTCTGCAAACAGCCTCCTCATGAGTGGTCCAAACACTGAGCTGATAACATGAGTCCTGATCCTCACATCACCGACTGTATTTAAGAACATACCTCTTCCTCCTTCTGTTGGCTTTCTCTCCTGAACCCTTGAGGAAAAAAAAAAATAACACATCCATGTTGCCTCTGTGGCTGGTCAGAGGTAGGGGAAGCAAAGCACATGGATCTGGTGGTCACTGGAAATGCTGTGTCCCACATACAAGCAACAAGACCAACTGTGTGAGCTACCAGAAGCTGCACTAGTGAAAGGGAGAGGAAAACACAGCTGGAAGTTAAAACCTGCTATCAGGGTGCTGCAGCAACACTCCCAAACCTCCTGCCATGGGCTGGCTTTCTGCAGTACACTCACAGAAGTCTCCAGGGGAGAGATCACATTCAAAAGCATCAACTCAAGCAGCCTTTCTGCAGAGCTGCCTCCACAGCTTCAGCTCAGCCCTGATTGCCCCTGCAAAGGGACTGGGCAGATCTTTGGTCAGACCATGCACTGCAATGAGCATCATCAGCCCCATCTCTCTCACCCTGTGCTCCAGCAGCTGAGGGAAAGGTGTCCCCAGCCCCACTGGTGCATGTCTCCTGTGCATTCATTCACAACCAGGGCACTGCAAATCAGTTGTACTCACTCTGAGTATAGATGCTGCATCTAACAACAGCCTCACTTGGTGTTCTGAAATGCCCATGATGTCAGCAGAGAGCCCAGTGCCACCAGCCACCTCATGTTATCACCATTCTGCCATTCACTTTCTTTGTCTAGAAGGTGCTGGACCCCTTTTGAGAGACAAAACACAAAATATGACTGAAAACAGCCACAGCCCTGGGGTTACAAAGGGCATCATGGAGTTACCTCCTTCCCAAAGGAGCAGCTCTAGTCATGCATGGTGATGTGCTGCCTGTAGAGCAGCTCCAGGTGATCCCATACCTTTAACTCAAAGTGGACCAGCATCCCTTGGCACACAGACTGATGGAAGACACATGCTCCTTACAAAGCCCAAGCTGGGGCTGCAGTAACTGGCACATGGGCTCTCCAGTGGCCCAGGACAGAGGCTGTAAGAGCTGGGTGAAGCTCATTGCTCTCCCTGAGCATCCTGACTACCTGTGAGGTCACCAGAACAAAGTCTTCTTGGTGCAGGTGTGTTTCTGCAGAGCTGACTGTGCTCACACTAGTGCCCCAGGCATCAGCAGAGCTGGACATAGCAGAAAATTTTATTTCCATTAAAAATGGTGCTGAATCAGAAGGCAGGGAGAGCCCAGCTTTGCTCGAAGACAGTGATTAATCACGGGGACAGGGTGCCAGAGAAGCTGTGGATTCATCTCACCTCATTTCAGACATTTAGAAATCTAAGTTAGCCCTCTCTCAGCTCCCCCTAGGCTGAACAGAGAGAAATGGTCACTTCCAGAAGATGAGCCTCTGCAGAGCAAAGTGAAGTCAGAGCCAATTAGCACCGAAAGGTTTACGAGCTTAGTGCCAGGGGAGGCTCAGAGGTGGAGAGTGTGGCCCAGGAAGGGTGCAGAGTGACAGCAGGTGGCCAGTGGAAGAAGAGGGACAGAGGTAGTATTAAGGAGGATGATGCTAGGGTGAAGCTGAGTACCATGGGGACAGCATCAAGCCCTGTGAGCCCTCTGGATCCACTCACTCCTGGGGTGTGCAGGATGCTGACACATCTTAGCACTGCAGTGCCCCAGGACGGATGGGACCACGGTGCCCACGCTGCTCTGCACTGCATCAGCCTCAGAGCAGTCAGAGGAGTAACAGACTCAAACAGCACATTTTAAATGCCCATAAATTTGGAAACAAAGCCAGAGCTCTTTAATCTTGGTTCATTTTTTTTCATTTGTAACGAGATAACAAAGGAAACCAAGTGCTAGCTCGAGCCATGAATTATTTAGGGAGGACATATCCATCTCTGGTGGTTTGGGGCTTGCTCTGCCATCCTGGGGTGTGCTGGGTGAGCATCAGTTGGCTGAGGGTCAGCTGGATGTAGGATTTCCTCATCAGGGTTGTGAAGTCCTGTAGGCACTGAGGAGGTTTATTCCACCCCTGATGGACAGGGGAAGGTGCCAGGGCCCCAGGATGGTTGTGAGGCCTCAGGCAGCATTAGCCCCTCTCAGCCAGTTGTTCTCTGCATGGAGCACAACAGGCAGGGAACTTTCCTACTGGAAAGGGAGGGCATTATCTCCCCAGCAAAAGATATTTAGCAAATGTTTGGTTTGATACAGAGAATAGAAATTTTCCCCCAAGCAGAGGAAAACCCAAGCAAGATATCCCTGCATGAGCTGTCCCTCGAGCACGGCTGAGACCTTGTGACATATGGGAATGGCCCAGCATGCCCTGGCTGGTTTGGGGCTTGGAGTCCTCCAGCACCACATCCTTTCCCAAGGCATGGCACATCTCTGCAGAGGATGCCATGCCAAAGCACCAGCGTTGGAGGAGCTTAAGAAGGAAGTTTTCTCACCCTGTTCCAGAGCCCAGCGAGAAGGACGGAGGCTCCTGAGCAGCCTGGAGCTCCAATTTCATGGAAATCCATTTATCTCTGCTTCCTGCAACCCTCACGACATGAATAAATGATGATTGCAGAAGTGATGAACCTGCCCCTGTTTAGGTGTGAAATGAATGTTTACAGGCAGAGAATAAATCAAGTATCCCATGGGCGAGCAGCGGGATATTAAACCAAACACCTCTGTGTGCTTAGCACTTGCTGTTAGAGGCCAAGGGTTTGAAGCCTGGCCAGGTATTTCCATTAGCCCCAGTGTGACAGGCTCTGGGTACCCATTCAGCAAAGGCTGAAAGATCTTGAAGAACAGGAGGGAGCCTCGGGTGAGCAGCTTGTCTCCCATCTTCTCCACCTTCCCCCTCTGCTTCTCTACGTACCTCTCTCTCCCCACCCAACACTCCAATCTGCACAGGCTCTAAGAAGTCAGGAATACAATGCAAATTCGTGAGGGATTGGCAAGAAATTGCGTGTGTGCTGGTTGCCTGTCAGCAGGCAGAGTACTTCTAATCTTGTCACATAAATAATATGATTATGTAAAATATCAAGCAGTTGGAATAAACTTAAAAGCCACAATGTTCTAGTCACAGACTTAATAGAGGAAAAAAAAATATATATATAAGTAAAATCCCATTTTTCTGCAGCATGGAGGATATGGTGCCTCGCTGAGATCAACTGGAGCATCCCAGGGGATGAGGAGTTGGGAAGTGGTTGGTGAGACAGAGCTGTTCCTTAGGAGAGCTGAACACAGCCCCAGCCTTGCCTAGGTAGGACTGGTGAAGAGGAGTGACAGCAGAGCGATGGAGTGAGGAGGAGTCTCAAGGTCACTGAGGATTTTGGTGACATTCAGGACTGAGCTGGTGTGCCCTGACTTGCCACCCCCAGAAATCCACCAACGTGGTGCTACTGGCACGGGGACATCCCTTCCAACCGTAAGAATTATTCAAGTGAGAGGAAAACACTGATCCAAAATCCCCCTGGGCCAGTTGCACTGCACTCGCCCTTGCCCCCCAACCCCACCCCAGCCCAGCACCCATCCTGTGCTGGCTGCTGGGCCCGGGATGCGGTGCGGAGGCAGCCGGCAGGGAGAGATTCGAGCTCCTGGAGCTCAATTCCCCTCCTGACACCGCAGCGCTCTGCATTGCTAATGCTGCCCTCTATTTGTACCGCCTGCAGTGTTTCCAGCATCGCTCCGGGATGAGAGAGGAGGGAACGGTGCCCAGGGACCCGCCGGGAGGATTTTGCTACTGGCCCCAAGATCAAGAGCAGCATGAAAAGCCACCGTCCCTTTGTTAGACCTCGCTAAAGAGACCGGGCTGAGACTGAAAGCGAAATCCTCTCGTCTGGCTCCACGCTGGCACATGCACAGCCCAGGCTGTGCAAGCTCAGACCCCTCGTGTGCACCAGCACAGTTTATAACCAGGACCCCCAACCCCACCTGGGAGCTGAGGCTTGAACAGCCCTGGAGTTCACCTGCAGCTTCCCCGTGGTGTCCCTCGGGATCCACCTTCCCAGGACATCCCCCTCGCAGCACAGCCAAGGCAGGAGGGATCCTGCTGCTGCTCAGGAAGCACCAGCCTTAACAAGTGAGCTCATTCCTTGTCCAGCTTTGGGTGGAGCGTGGTGGAGGAGCTTTGTGGTGTGGACCACCTTCACAAGAGGCTCCAGGCAGCCCCAGCTGCACCATCCTCTGGGAGGCTGTGGAAACTTCTACCTGTGAAACAAAGGGTCCCTGAGCAGCCACAGCTTTGACTGCACTTGAACTGCAAGTCCCTGCCCTCCCCACCAACCAGTCCCCACAGCCTCCAGAGAAGTTTCTGTGATGGGAACAGATGAGATGTCAGGCCTTTGGGCCAGGGAAGACCATCCCTGTCTGCCAAAGCATCTGCACTTAGCTGAGGTCCCACTGCCCAGCTGGGAGAGCACTTACTGCATCGATGTGCCCTGCTGCACCTCACATGGGGTCATCACTGAGAACAACCTGCTGCTCCCAGACCTTGACAAGCTTTAGGAGACCCCTTCCCTTGGGACAAGGCCCTCCCTTTTCCCAGTCAAGCTCTGCAAATCTCTCTTGCATGACAGCCAGGCTCTGCCCTGCTGCCTGCAGCCCCCTGCTCTCGTGTGCCTGGGCAGCCAGGGACCCGTGGCCAAACCTGGTGTGGGGGCAGGGCCATGCCAGTGCAGCACTGCCAGTTTGCAGATGCTCACCCTGCTCGGGGCAGTGTGTAACTTACACACTGAGCTGCCCCTTCTGCTTAGGAGAAAGGCTTTGATGAGCCGAGCTGCAGGCAGGGCTCTTGCCTCTGCAGGGTTCACTACCCGAGAGGGCAGGCAGGCGCTTTCCCTGCCTGCCTGCTGCCTGTGACTCATGCCTGTCACCCTCCAGTTTGCCCTTTCTGCTGGGAAGACAGTCAAGGCCACTGCTTATGTGGTGAAGGAAACACTTTCTCTCACCAAATTGTGCTGGGTTTGAGGCATCCTCAAAAGAGGGAGCAGATCCCAGCTAAGCTGAGCAGACCTTCACACTGGGGACCGAGCATCTGTGGGAGACCCAAACCAATTTCTCTAAGGAAATCTTCCCTATAAGGGTCTGCTGCTCCACTTTTCTAGGCTGGAGTAGGCTGAGACCTGCCAGCTCATTGCACACATGGCAGAGCAGTGACCAAGCAGCAGGGGATTGCAAGTCACAACCCAGACAAGTCTCCTTGAATCAGTGCTCAGCCTTGGCCTTGCTCCTGCACTAATTCCTGGAGGAAAAGCCCTCTCTGTTGCCAGACAGCTGCACCTGATGCCCTTGTCTTGTCTCTGTTGCCACAGTGCCCAGGGGACCCTGGCTGGGGGAGCAGCTGCCTGCTCCATGTGTGCTTCTCTCCCCTCAGCTCCACAAACCTGGTCCACCTCCCCAGGCAAGGCAGCAACACAGGGTGCTTGAAGAAAAAGGAAAAAAGCCCTGCTAGGGCAGCACATGCCCTCCAACCCCCTCCTCACACACAATATCTCTCCTCTACCTCCACCAGTTGCCCTCCAGACCAGACCAGCAGCCCCATGGCTGGGAGCAGAATTGCTGTGGACACATCACACACCACCCATGACTCAACAGGACTTCAAATGACAAGACCCACTTGCCCCAGGGACCACTCATCTCCTCCTGCCACCACCCACCTCCCTCCAGCAGGATGTCTGGGACCCTCCCCATTGCTCTCCCATCAAGATCTGCAGCCTGCCCTGCTGCAAGAGAGGGGCAAACAACCCCTCCTCCTGCCCCTGGTGTCTAGGCTGTCCCTGGGAAGTTTGGTTTATTTTAATTCCCCTGTAACTGAGTTATCCCTCCCCAGCTCTCTGCAGACCACACTGCAAATACACCTGTGTCATACAGCCTCTCCCTGATGGGTTACTCAGCAAGGCAGCACTCTGGGACCTGTCCCCTGCTCTCTCCAAACTTATCAACCCTGTTACTGGCTTTGTGCAAATGCTGCTCAATTCCCTCAACTCCTGGCACACAGCTTGTTCCCTGCACTGCCCTGCAGACATGTCCTCTACAGCATAAGCCTCCATGGTCCCTGGCTGGCAGATGCTCCAGGATGACCTAGCACAGGAGAGCCCAGTCTAACACAGCTGTGAGCAACAGGTAATGCAGCCTCCAGGGCTGGGAAAATGGGTAGAAAGGGTTCAGATGCTCAGCAAGGCTGTACATGCAATAGCAAAGGGAAGATGGATTTTATTCTCCAGCCCCATGCAGTGGTGCTGGGACTCTGCCTTGCCTCACCCCTGAAATCTTTCTGCTCCCAGCAGCTTTTGGTGATCTCACTTCACAGCCAAGTGTATCCCTGGATGATGCTGTTTGAGTTCATTGGGAGCCTGGCCAAGACCTGCATTTCTTGGTTCACTGTTATTTCCCAAAACATGGGAGAATAGGGTACTGTGGTTGTCAGTGACAGCTCCTGGGCCTTCCAGCACACAAGGAGGAGGAGAAATACTTTATTTCACCTGATCACACTGTATTTATCCCTATGTTTGAAGTTCCCTTCCAGCCTGAAACCAAGTGCTATAAATCAGAGTATTTTAATGAAGCGCTCTAGCACTGAGCATTATTGTCTCCAATGAAAATCCCACCTTGCTTTTCCTCAGCACAAATACAGCCCTGAAGCAGAGGTGAGGCCACAAAGTTTTCCCACATCACCAACTGTGCCCTTTCACAGAAGGAAGACAAGGCTCCAGCCCAGCTTTGCTGGCACCAGAACCACCCCCATCCCTGCCACTGCAGCAGTGTCCAAGGACTCTTTTCCTCCAGCCCACTACATCCCACAAGAGTGCTCCTTGCCTCTCCAGCCATCAAACCTTTCCCCACTGACACAAGGTGAGAGGAGAAAGCCCATCAACACAGACTCACAAACAGGTTGGGGTTTTATGAGGCCTCAAAGACCACCTAGTTCATACCCCTGCCACAGGTGCTTCCACATCCTCCATCTCTGCATGCATCCAGCCCCTCCCCAACCACACACAGTGTCAGACCCCAGCACCAAACTATTGCCATTACTTAGAATCAGGGATTCCTCTTTCTGAGCAGGTAACAGCATCTTCCCAGCGCTGCCTCCCCTCACACATTATGAAGAGATACAGCTCCATAAATCTCATCTTAGCCAAGGGCATTACCCCATGCCAGTTAGCACTAGATCAAACCCAGGTTTATTCAGCCTCCCACTAATCCCTTTGCAACAAGAACCACCTGCAGTCTGGAGTCCAGGATTTAGCAGGGATCAGTGTGCAGGTGCCTCTGATTCAATCATCCCTTTGGAAACGGCTGCGCTCCGCAGCCAAGTGAAAAGCAGCCTGGGGAGGTGGGGGGGGAGAGCAGTGATGGGGGCAGCTGGGTGAGAAAGTGTGTCTGCAGGGGTGGAGAGAGCAGCAAGGGCTTGTGGTTTCCCTCTTGGATGCTTCTGAGAGGCCAATGCACATTGGAAAAAGATGGGGGGAGAGAAAGGGAAGAAATATCTTATTTTTAAGAATTCTGTGGTACTTAAAGGCTCGAGACCCGCAGGGGAAGCTAATAAATTTTAAATAGTTTGGAGAGTTGAGACCAGCAGTTTAACTTTGTGCTGCTGCTGAGTTGTTTTCCAAGTGTATTTAATGAAACCCTTCATTATGTTCAGATAATTATGATCTCCGTGTTTCTGTTGCTGCTGGAGTTTGCCATCTGTGCTTGCAGGTACACGCTCCATCTCGGCACAGTGGGCACCATGAGACACTTGTGCTGGGCTTCACTGGCAGCCTGTGGGGCTGGGACACATGTTCTGGAGTTGGGGATCCAGTCAGCATCCCTGGCTCTGTCCACCCTGGGAGTTCCATGCTGCAGCCACCAGCCCACCACTGGAGACATGGGCTGGATTGTGACCATCCCTGAGGGCTCTGTGAACACATTCCCCAGGGTCCTGCGTGGGGTTGGTCCCTTGATGCTCCCCTGGGATGATGGTGGGATGTAGGAGGGTCTCATGTGAACGTGTCCCTTTGGTCTGAGCAGGGTCCTGATGTCTCTCCTGCTCTTCCCTGATGTCCTGTCTGAGCATGTGAGTTTGCCTGGGAAGAAGTTTTGGCTGTCTGGGACAAACTCTGGGCTCTGCAGTGATAGGGTTTGATACCTCCATCTCCCTGCAGCATCGGGTATCCCTATCCCTCATGAGCTCCTTCCACCTGCCCACCACATCCCCAAACCCTCTTCCAGGGCTGCACCCCAGCAGGGACCCCTACCCAGCATCCCAGCTCCAAGACCTTCCAGGTTTGTCCTCCCCTGGTCCTCAGTGGGGTGTGGAACTGCAGGGTGCGGGCTGGGACTTCCACCTGAGCTTCAGTAGTGCCTGGGGGCTTCACCTCTGCTGCCCCACACTGCAGAGCTGGAATACCAGATGCTCCCAGCTGGCCCCACAGACATTCCTGACCTGATGGGGGGGGATCCAATGAAACTGGCTGTTGCTCACCCCAACTCTTCCTTCAACAGGAGGGTGAGTCACCCCAAGAGGATCTGGAGCCATCTGCAGAGCAGGCTCACGGGCTCCCACTGAGTCAGGCTCAGACACCCACTGAGCTTGGAGGTCACCCTGGCTCCCAACCTGGTGGGATGGGGCCTTCTACATGCTCACTTGCAGGGAGGGTGTCACTCAAGGGTGGGGTTACTGGGGCTGGGGGGATCTTCTGCTTGCAGTCCTCCATAAACACAGCCAGACTGGTGCACAGCATCCTTCTCCCAGGTGTTCCCTTGCAGGTCCTGCCCCAGGACCCCATGTGAGCCACAAGTGCAGGTCCCATCCCAGCCACTCTTGCCCTTCATGTCCCAGGCTGGGGTGGGATGGGAAACACCCTTATTCCTGTGGCTGCCCTGCTGTGATGTGCAGAGATGGCTCTTCTCTGGAGGGGGTGGGGAGGGGCTGGGGACAGCTGGGACCGAGTGGTCATGGTGAGCAGCCATGGCAGGAGCATGTCAGCCATGGGCTGTTTTGTAGATGCTGAAGGGAAACAGCAATTTGAGATGGAGCCAGTGGTGAGGGACAAGAAAGGGGACTGCAGCCCTGAGGGGGAGGAGGGCTGCTGGAGTACTGGGTGCTGCTCTCCCCACATGCCAACTGGGCACTTTTCCCCTGCTCTTAAATGTCAGCAATGATGTTTCCTGCCCAAGCCAGCTCTTCCCCTTGGGGACCAGCCAGCAGGGTCTGTTTTATACCCACTCCCAACAGCTTGGGTGGCTTGGGACTGGGGCTGCCGCCTGAGCCATGCCAAGTTGGCAGCATCACCAGGCTCCCCAGCCAGCTCCTCTCGGAGCCCACTCTCGCCCTGCTCCAGGACTCCAGCTTGCTGCTCTGGGGTTTCCTTCTGTGGTGGATTTCCACAGGCACTTTGGGAAAGCAGCAGGTATGGTTGGAAGGGAAAAAAATGAGGGCTGTGTGTCTGGAGATCACCCTCCTCTGGGGTGGGCAGAGCAGGATTGCTTCTGTACTGCCTTGGGAACAGTACCCCCTACTCTACATCCTGCCCCCCCAAGCATGAGGTGTCCCCCACAAAACCCTGAAGGAAGCCAAGCATCAAGGAAAAGCCCCAAATTTCTGCTCCCTGCCTAAAGCATCCCCCAGGAATCTGGCCCAGGGAGCCGGCAGCAAAACGTCAGCACTTGAGAGCAAGTGTTGGGAATGCCTTGAGGCTGCTGGGGCAGAGCTGCTCCCCTCGGTGCCCATGCAGTGCCTGGCGTAGTAGGGCTCCTGCTATAATGCACATAATTGTCACTTTCTTCCCTCCAGCATCCACAGGGTACAGAACTTAACAGCTCCAGCTGATTCCCTTATTTAGCTCAGAAGACATCTGCGCTGCTGCAGGGCATTCAGAGCAGCACCGGGGTTCACGGCGCTGGAGAACTTCTTGCACTTGGTTTCTACAGAGCTGGGAGTCAGCTGGTTGGGTGGCTGTGCCATGGGATGCTGGCAGCAGGGGTAGTTCCTGGGGTACATCTCTGGTAGGAAGGGAGTTTTGGGGACAGCCCTGCTGCTGTGGGTGTAAGGCAGGGCTGGTCTGTCACAGTTCTGCTTTAGGTGGACGTGTGATGGTGTTGCTGGGACCTCAAGGTGCAAAAAAATCAGGGCAATCATGCCAAGAGGGTGTGTTTTAATCAAAAAAATGCAACTTTTATTGTCTTCATGTGATAGGTAAAGGGAGGAAAAGTAAACAGAGGAAAGAGGTACCGAGTCCCAGCAGGGAGTCTGGGAAATGTGACTGAATGGGAGGAGGCACCACAGTATGGGGATGCTGCTCACTAGCAAAGGGACTGTGGATGTGTCTGCACAGGAGACTGTGCACCAGACAGATGCACAATCAGGGGAGCTCCAGGAAAGAAAAAAGATGTGGTGGTTTAATCTACCCCCACCCAGTTCACCACCCCTGCCAGGATGGGATGGATGTATAACACCCCACCTTGGGACAGATTGCACACAGCACCCTCCCATCCTCTGAGACTGTCCCATTACCATCCCACACACACCCTGCACCGAGGATACCCACCTCACACCCCTGGGGGACACAACTACCTGTCTGGTGTCCCTCCTTGAGCTGTGACTGCCTCTACATAGCAGAGCTGGAAGGGACAACGTGAGGCTGTGGCCAGCACACGAGCCGTGCTGGGTAGTGTCTTCCCTTGTCTGGCAGCTGCTGGGGGGAGCAGTGGGGAGGGGGGACACTTGGCACCTCAGCCTGCCACTCTGTCTGCTTGCACCAGGATTCCCAGAAAAGGTTCCCACCTCATGCTGGAGTGTCCTGGCTCCCTAAAATGTGAGGGAGGAGGAGTGGCAGCGAGGAGATGGAGAAAGACGCTCATAATGTGTAATGATCTTTTAATGCTCTCTCTGGCCCCCTCCCAACACATATGGGAGCTGGATGAGCCAATTAAACTGACACCAATTAAATCAGCATAAATCACATCCCGTAAACCAGAGGTGGGGCTCAGGCAAACACCCCTGCTGTGGAGGATGTCAGAGCTGGCCTGAGGCTGACCCCTCGCAGCTCAGCTCCCTTCCAGCTCAGAAAGCCAAGTCGTGGAGGCACCATCAGGGAGGGGAAAGGGATGAGTGGGGACCCATATCTGAAAAGAGGATGGCAGAGGGGATAGCAGGCTGATGGGCAGAGGTGGTTTCCCACCAGGAAGGGATGCCAGAGCTCAGGTACTACCTGGAACAGGTGTTTGTCTGCACTGGAGGTCTTCCCAAAAGGTCTCCAAAACCTGGTCTCCAAAGTGCAATAGTCCTCGTGCCAGTGCATCATGCATCCCCTCCCTTCCCAGGGCTCAGCCCTGTAGATATCCCCCCTGGAGTGGGTCCAGCAGCTCCAGGGTGCTGTGCAAGGTGGGCTCACTCTGGCCAGCTGTGTAGCTGACCTTGTGCACTCATCCCAAGCCTGACCTGAGCAACTGGGGTTGAAGCTGCCAACCAAGGGGATGGAAAAGTGTGAACCCAATTTCCCCTTCCAGCTCCTCTGCCCCCCCATGCTCATGCCCTTGCTTTGCTCTGACCTACATCCTTGCTCTCTACAAAGGGGCTTTCTCTGCTGGGTGCTGGCCAGGCCTCCACTCTCACCTTGGCTGAAAGACCCTTGTCCTGTCCCCTGGGGTTTCATGTCCCCCAGCCTCTCACAGCCAGGTAGCCCAGGGTCCAGGAGGTCTCAAGGAGGCTGCAAAGCCATTAGCAGAGCAGTCACGAGCGGCTGTAGCTCCCTGCGTGATGAGGGACCCAAATTGCTTCGGGGATGTCACATTGTCAGAGCTGCAAAGTGAGGTCTGGGGCACACAAGTGGAGTGGCAACTCTTGACTTAATCCAGACAACTGTCACTGAACCACAAAGGAGCAGGGACTCTAATTAAGTCCCGCAGCCCTTTGGGAAGTATCAAGCCAGAAAAACAGTTCGAAAGCTTTAGGCAGGGTGATTTTAAACAAATGAGAAAGTGCCTTAGAAACAGCTTAAGATGAAAGCTACCAAATTAAAATCCTTGCAATCAGTATGGAGGCTACTTATGCAACAACCTCCCGAGGAGGAATTGGTATCCCAGAGATAAAACTCTAAACAAATAAGAGACAGGAGATGAAGGAAAAAGAAATGAAACTTGGTCAAAATGTGGTATGTAAAGAGCTGCTTGAGCCACCTTTGAAAAAAAAAAAAGAAACTCAGCATCATGAAGAGTGCTTTTGCTAACAGGAAAACCCAATGCCAGGTAAATAGGGGAGTGTGAGGATGAAGAGGGTGTCCAGCTGTCCTGTATATTTGCTGCTAGCAGAGACCTTCCCTGAGCAATCAGGAATGTGGCTATAGAGGTCTCCATATGGTGTCAGGATGTCAGTGTGAACCCACAAGTCCTCATCAGATACTTTGGGAGAAGAAAACCCCCAGCAGAACATCTCCCCATCCTTGGAGTGGTGGGATATTGTCCTTTTACATGAGTTTTTGGCAAGTTTGATGGGTGTGAGTGGTGGCAGGTCCCATGGGTAACCTGGGAAGCCAGGGCAGCTCCAGCTTTAGGATAGTCCTGCCAACACACACCTTCTTCCAAGCTTTATCTAGAAAGAATAACCACAGTGTGAAACCCAAAATTCAAGCACAGATGCCTGAGACAAATCCCCAATGCTCCTCTGGGCTTCAAGAGCAGGGAGGGAAGAGACTGGAGAGCAGGGGAGTCCAGCCACACAGGACCACAGCACTGGGGGCTGAGTCCTTGCCACATCAGCACAGGAGTGTCCTGGAGGTGTGCATTTGCTCAGAGGGACCTTGTCTCTATGGAGAAGCAACTCACAGCCCTAATGTGCACTGGCTGCAGCCTGAAAGAGTTGCACACTGAGTGGTGTGCACTGGTTGTGTCCTTCAAGTCTGGAATGAAGCTGCTGTTGAGCCCTCAAAGGGACACCCTGGCTGAGGTTGGGGAACTCATCACAGGGTTCAGCATGTTGGAGAAACAGCTGGGGCACCAGTGGCAGCTGGGTGAGGCACAGCCAATGACACAGACATCCATTTCTGCTTGGGAAGTACATGAGGGCACAGGGCTGATGTCAGAATTGCCCAAAGCCAGAGGCCCAAAGGTGACTGTGAGGTGGGAGCCTTCCAAAATTTATAGGTCTCTGGGTTGTGTGCCCAAACCTCTGCTGAACTCCAGTTTTCAGACCATGATCAGATACTGGTTAAGAGCAAAACTCAAAGATCAAACACCCATCAAATCCCACCGTTTATATAAAATCAATAAACATCTTTTTAGTGGTAATTGGCAGAATTGCCCAAAGTCAGTGAGGGCATCTCGTGCCTCCCACAAGATGCCCTCACCTTGCTCCTGACCACAGCTTTGCAGGGCCAGGCTGTGCTGCCAGGTGCCTGGAGCCCACCCATATGCTATACAGAGGTACTGCCCATCTACACCCTGAGCTGTCAGCACACTGTCCCCAGCAGATGCAGGCACTGGGCACACAGTGATACAGGGACAGCACCCACCGTGGGTGTCTGAGCATCCCCAGGTCTGCAGCACGGTTGGATTTGCCCATCCTGCCAGCCCAGGAGCTGGGTGCAGGCAGAGCTCCACTTGCCAGCCCTGCCAGTAGATGGGCTGTGGTGGGCACACTGCCACCTCCCCTGCCCTGTAGGGGGAATTACACAGCATAGCAGCGATGGGAGAGGGGCTGGCAGCTCCATCAGACACTGCCAGCAGCCCTGGGGTACCTCCCCCCTCCCCATCCCTCTGCCGTGGGAGATGAGCGGTGGGCAGGAGCGTTTTGGGGCATGGAGAGGGGAGAGCTGCTGCCTTCACTCTCACTTCACATCTAACTGGAACAAGCTCGGGATATTAGAAGGATGGGAGGGGCAGAGAGGGATAAAATAAGATAAATAAAAATAAACCCCAAACCCTCCTTTCTTCTTTTGAGTCTTCTTGGGTTAGTTGGGGATTTTTTTTGGTTGTTTTGTTTTTTTTTTTTTTCACGCCAAGATTACTAA
>VXBZ01004564.1:84567-103215 GCA_013399135.1 Heliornis fulica | reverse complement strand
TTTACCGTCTCGGCAGCCGACAGGCAGTAAAAGACCCTTTGCAGTTGTCAAGGCAACGCCGTATCACGAAGACGGTGCCGTGAAGTGGCAGCAGCCGAGGGCTCCGCTCTCCATCTCTGCCGCGTCCCTCTCGAGGCCGCGGTGCCGCCGCCAGCGATGCCGCGCGGCGTGGGCGAGAGCCTCCCCGCGGGAAAGCGCCGGGTGGGTGGGCAGGAGGGGAGCTCCCACCCAGCCTGCCTGGCCTCGGTCCTGATGCTGGTGATGAAGGGATGGAGGTGGTGGGGACACCCTCTCCCCTATTCCACAACCCCCCACACCCTGCCATGGTTCCTGCCCCACTGTTTGCATCCCGCAAATCTCTGCTCAGCCCCACCACCCCACGGCAGTCGGCAGCCTGCACCAAAGGCATCTGCCTCTGCTGTAATGAGCCTTCTCCAAGTGGAAACAGTCCTTGGGGTACAGTGGGGAGCTGTTTGCATCCCACAAAACGGCTGCATGAAGCCCACAGCAAGCCCTGTCCCCCCCCCTCCTCACATGGAAGCTGATATGGATGAAGTCAAATGCCTCTGTGGGTGCCCTGGTAGGGAAAATCTCCCCACAGATCACCCCTTTCCCAGCCTGCAGGGAGACTGCAGCAGGGATCCTGTAGTTTGTCCTTGCACAGGCACTCTTCCAGGGGAAAATGCACCTTCTCCATCCTGACACCACCCCTGCTCCAGGGAAGAATATGCCTCCTGTTAGGGAAAACAAAACTTATCTTCTGGGCATGGTGAAGCAGGTGAATGAGACTTGCTTGGGTCTTTCTTACAGACCAGGCTCACCCAAAGAGAATGACAAACCCCTAGGACAAGGAAAGTTTCATGTGTTGGCAGCCCTCATGAAGAGAGCTCTTGGTACAGAGCCTGGGTGCCCCAGGAGATAATGGAGAGGAGAGGATTGAGGGATGGAGACATCTCATGGTCTCCACAGCATGTGCCTGGTAAACAGTGCCCCAGAGCCTTCCAGAGCATTCCCACTTCTCACCCCCTCTCAGGCCATGCCACGTGTGCCCGGCCCCGGTGCACATCCTACAGCACTTGGCACGGCTGCCCTGGCAGGAGCAGCTGGAGGCACACATCTGTCCCAGCTGCTGGCTCAGAGCATCCCCACACAGCGCTGCTGGGGAGCTCCAGGCCCAGGAGAGCGGAGCTGTGCTCCCACCCACCGTGGGAGCTGGCACGGGTGGACGCAGAGCCCGCACCAGAAGGGAGGTGGCACGTGCTCGCCCACGCCTGCCAGAGAGGCCCCTTCCCACAGAGCTGGGGGAGCCACACACACCCCTTAGGTGATCACAGTCTGAGCTCATCTCTTCACCTCCCCAAACCAGGGTGAGTACAGCCTGTCCCAGGTCCTTGCACACAGGAGCAAGCTCTGAGTAGTACCTGCAGCTGCAGCAGTCCAGAGCCATCATTTGGCATGTGCTCTCAAGGACATCTTTCCCAAGTCCTGGAGCAGAAGCACAGCAGGATCCCTGGGAGCCAGGCATCACCACCAAGTCCTGCTGTGGACACCCCAGATAGTCAGGGCTGGGTCCTGATGGGCTGAGATCTGAACACTTGCTCAGGTCCCTGTCAGGTCTCTGCTTCATTCAGTCTGTTGTGGGGCCACGGGAAGAGTCTGGGGGTCATTCCCATGGGAACAGGGTGTTTGGAGCAGAGTGGTGCAGTCACAGAGTCCATGGATGTGGGTAGGGGCCATGAGCCCAGACCAGGCACCCAGCACACCCATCTGCCTGGCTCCCCACATCACCCCATCTGACTCTTCCAGGCTGGAGTGTTTCCCAGCACCCCGAGAGACAGGTGCTAAAACGGGCCCCAAGAACCCAGCCAGCCTGGGTGCTAACAGTGCTCGGTGAAGGGGCTGCAGGAGCAGATGCTCATCCTCCATATATTTGGCATTTTTCATTTCTCTTGACTCCAGGGGAATGATTGCTCTGCTCTGAGGGATCTATAAATAGACATTGCCCTCCAACCTCTGCTCCCCGGGGGGGCAGCGACGTGGCAGAAACACGGCGATTGCTGCCAGAGCTGACGCCTCAGCCTCGGGCTGGGTCAGCACTATCTGCCAGACCTGCCCAGCCTTCTTCTGCCTTGGAGGAGGGAAGGAGACCATGGAAATGATTTTTCTGAGGCAGGCAATGTGGTTGTAGAGAAGACAGGATGAGGCACAGCACTTCTCTGCGGTGCACAGCTGCTCAGGGATGGCATCGACTTCAGTGTCACGTCACTCCTGGCTGAAGTCCCCTTCCCATGGGAGTGCTTTGCCCTGCCTGTGTTGGCAGCTGCCTGTGCCAGCAGGCAGATAGTGGGCAGGCACTGAGAGCCCCCTATTTTGTTCCTCATCAGGCCCTGGCAGAGATGTTCCCACTGTGCTGAGTGTGTTGCAGGCAGCTGCCTGTGGAGGAGCCTCTTCCCCTGGAGCAGAGCACTGGGCAGAGACAAATATGGACATCCCCCTGCTTTGCCACTCTCCTTTATGGGACAAGCAGTGGAAGGGACAGTGGAAGCAGAGGAGCCAATTGCTGTTTTCCTTCTGCTCTGACAGCATTAGGAAGCCCCAGCATCTGGCTTGTCCCAGAAGATGCTGTGGAGCATCATCTTCTTGGTACTACTGTGTCTCTTCCCTTCTGGAGGGTACTTAGACAGGGGGGCAGTGCTTGAGGAGACCTTCATGACAGGAGGTTGAGCAATCCCACCTCACAGTGAGATGTGGCCACATAGGCATCTGCCATCCATGGGGACAGCAATGCCAGCAGGTTCTCTGCACACTCAGGCAGTGATGGGCTTCAGCCCAGCTCTGCAGTTCTCTGGTCACTGTCCTCTTGTTGTCAGTTCTCTGGTCACTTGTCTTCATGCTCCTTGGCTGGAGCTGCATCTGCAACACGCCCAGGGCCTTGGCCAGTCTCATCCCCTGTCCATCTGCTCTGGGCAGCAGATTGCTCTGGGCAAGAGCAGCTCAAAGAGCTGCTCTTGCCCCAGGTATGTGCTGCCCCACAAACCTCAAACAGCTGGTCCCGTGTCTCAGGGAAGGTGCTGGAAGGTGACACCTTTCCCTTCTACCCTCTGCAACCACATCTGGGGTGAAGATAGCCATCCCTTCCCATGAAATGGCCAGAGATTTCCAGATCAGTCCCAGGCAGGGCTGGGATGAAAGCCAGACTTTTTTCCATGGGAAGTGACAGTGCTGAGGAAGAACCCACAATCATCCAGTATCTGGAGACTCACTGGCATGTAGGATGCAAGTTCAGGTCTTGGTGAACACCAAGCTGCCCATCCCCGAGGCCTGGGGTCAGCAAGGGACATGGCTTCATGAGGATTCTCTCCCCCAACAGCAGTTCAGCTCTGAGGCTCATTTTGGGCACATTTTCCTCAGGCTGCTCCAGGGTTTCTCTGGACCAGGCAGGAAGAAGCTTCCCGCAGCACCAGCCATGCCAATACTATCACCAGGGCCAAGCTCTGCCCTCACTGGCAGTGGTGGAAGGGGAAGGGACCTCAGTGGGGTTAATGCAGCTGCCAGAGACAGGCAGGATGAGTCCAGGGGGTGATGCTTGGCGAAGAGGCCCTTGCCAGGAGGGTGAGGGAGGCTGTGTCAGCGGCAGGAGGCTTTCATTAATGCATCTCCCACAGTGTCCCTGCCCAGATGACGAGCTTCCTCGGAGAGGAGGGGAGGAGACGACCTCCCCACCCTGCCAGCTTGGAAAACCTCACCCAAGCGATGCCAGGATGTGTTGTATCACGTTGCCATGGCAACTGACATCTTAGGATGCTGAAGCAGGCGTATGCGGAGTCACGGCACATGAATCACACGGATCATCTGACCTCGGCGTGATGGGGACAGACAAAGAGCAGAGATGCACTCGTTGGAGATGACCTCCTGGGCTTGGACTCAGTCACTACTGCAGGGGTGGGTGCAGGGGAGGAGGGGTGGCACCGGTGAGGGCAGCAGCACTGAGCCCACCTTCAGCACGAGTCCAGAGCCCCACCTGAGGGCCAGCGGGGGCAGGGACCTGTAGGGATATTGGGTGCAGAGCAACCTCACACTGGGGATGTGTGGGGCAATGAGCACAGAGGGGCTGCACAATGCACATCCCTGTGTGCTGGGATGGGTGAAGGAGCTGCTGGCATCTCCCTTCTGCAGTGCAGGGATGATCCTGACCGGTGCTGAGTATCTCTCCCTGCACTCACCATCTTCACAGCTTCCCTCACCCACAGAAAATCAGATTCCTTCCTAGACTCTTCCAAGTAAGTTTTAGACACACCAGGTTTTTCTGCCTGGGTAGGAAGCACCCAGGCACACCCGTGGTTTGACTTTGGGAGGTTGTTCCCCCAGGGAATATGACCCAAGTTCCCTTTCCAAACCCTGAATGTCCACGTGTTCCTCCTGACTGGCTCAGGGATGTGCTGCCCCAGTGTGAGTTGTTCCTCCTGGGATGTTTTGGCACCGGGGACTTCTCTCCGTGGGTGGATTCGAGGGAGGAGGAGTCTGCTTCCGTCTGTCATGTCATGTAAGTGACACCTACTAGGCATCAAAGTCAAGGAGACCAAATTTTTCCATCTCAACTTGTTAGAGAGCTGAAATGTTCTCAACCCAGCAGTGGAATATTATCCCCTCTCCTCCCAGATGGAGTGATTACAGTTTTCCTCCAAAAAAAAAAAAAAATGAGGATGAAAATTAGCCTGTGAGTTTGCTATCACTTCATTTCCCTTCTCCTTTTCTTGGGGTGGAAAAAGTGATGGAAAGGGAGAAGGCTAAAGGTTTGTAGAGAAAAATGCCTAAACCCCAAAATCTGTGTTTAATTTAATGAAAAATATTGGGATTGGGGAAGGGGGAATGTGCATCTATATGTTCCTTTCCTTTAAAAACGAGTAACTTCTTACCCACCAGCCTCATGTGAGAGAAAGGTGGCACAGACTTTCCCCAGTCAACCTCTCCTGGAGCTCTGGTTCTCGTGTCAGCAGTGATTCTCAACAGAAATCCATTTCCTAGCAAAATGTCCTGCTGGTGGAGTCTTCCCCATGTCACAGCAGCGTTTTGCAATCTGTGAAGCCTCTGAAGTCCTGGTTTACAAACAGAGTCGTTTCTCCAGTCAAGGAACAGGCATGCTACCAGGGGATGACCCTGATCCACTGTACATCATGCAGAGAGGACAGCCAAAAGTGCTGCTGAGATGCAGAGCTTTGTACAGTACAAATCTTGTCTGGGGATACTTAGCCCTGGAAAAATAAATAAATAAAAAGGAAAAGAATAATTTCTCTTCTAGCCAATTTATCCTGCTGCATCCACCCAGCTCCAGTGAGAACTCACTGGAGGCATCAGGGTGGGGATGCAGAAACAAGAGGGAGTGAAATCTGCTCTTCTGGAAGCAATAAATTTCTCCTTCCTTTGACAGGCAGTTTCTGACCTTGCTGCAGCTGATGGGCAAGTTTATGATCTTGCATTTTAGCTAAATGGATGAGGCAATTATTATTCCTTTTGGATTAAAGTGACTTTGGGAACAGAAATGTTAAACAAGGGAAAACCCCAGCAAAAGCCGACCTGGGGGGTCTCCTTGGAGAGCAACAAGAGGTGAAAGGGCTGAAAGAAAGCACAGGAGTGATGCTGGCTTCAGCAGGAGGAGCAAGGCAGCAGGACTTAATGGCCAAGCAGCCACAGGCACTGGTGGCCGGGGAATTTGTGTTTGTACCATCCCAGGACTGGTGAAGCTGTTCCCTGTCTCCAATGCATCAATAAAGGGCTCTGCCGGGGAAATCCCTGCTCCTTCAGTGCTAGGAACAGGGCATCCAGTCTACCGCAGCCTCAGGGCTTGCACATCACTCAGAGTAAGGTGATAACTACTCAGAAAATCCCCGATGCGTTTCAGCTTCCCTCCCCCGGTGAGCTGGAGGCTTCCCCTCTCCTCTGCTTGCAGGATCTTGGCCACCAGCTCCTCTCCAGCTTTCACCCCAGAGGAAGATGCATTCAGCACTGATGAACTCAGGAAGAAGAAAGAAGGCTCTGAGCTCATCTGAGCAGGACTTGGGCACAGCTCAGGGATCAGTGGCCTTATGAGCCCTGGAGCAGGGGGAATCCAGGGCAGATTTCATATGAACATGAGTTCTCACATCCTCTCCACACACACTCCCACCCGTCAGAAGAAGTCAGCAGTGAGTATTTGGGCAGCTTTTTCCACTCACCCAGCCTGGGGAAAATTTCTGCTTCTTTGGTCCAAAATAAAAGCAAAGATGAATTAGTGTGAATTTCTCTGCAGACCAGTTTCTGACCTGGACCTTAAAACTGTCAACTGGAACATGCCAGGGCTCTGCTGTCCTTCCCCAGAGCAACACTGAAGCGTGGCTTGTCTTTACGCTTCGCTCTTCCCCCCCTGAGGACACACTCAACCCTGAGCATCTTTTTCCTCCCTTTTCTTTGCATTAACTGCCGGTGTTTCTGATCCATTGTTTCTGCAACAGTGATACCATCTGTAAGCGGCTCCCTGGGAGAGAGATGTGGCCACAGGGTGAAGATGCAGGAGCACAGGGACTTGGGGATGCCTGTTATTAATATTTCTTGGAACACAGGAAAACCTTTTGTGAGGCATTTGCTTGTTAGAGCCTCTCCAAATGATTCTGACCAAGATCTCATCACCTGGGTCAAGATCCTCTGGCTGTACACACACACACCCAGCACACCCTCACATGCACAGAAGCTGCATGTGAGGGTGCAGTGTGTACATACATGACCCCTGGTACACATACATGCTCCCAGGCACACATACCTTCCCACAAAGACACGCTCCCACACGTAGACCAGAGCAGAAAACCAGTTTGTGATGGGAAGTGTTTCATGCTGTAAGCCCAGAGCCCGACCCCCTCCAGCCAGGGGGGTTGTCTGAGCATGGAGGCAGCCAGGATGCCCTTGGCATCAGGTGGGTGAACGAGCAAGGGTGTAAGAGATGCACTGAGTTCCCAGCACTGTTCACACACCAGCAGCTGTGCCCATGCTGCAGGGGCAGGAGCGACTGACCGTGACTGACAGCCCCTGGTAAGGAGATATCACTCTCCAAGGGGTCACTGGCTCTTTTCCTGAGGGCACAGACAGACTGACGTCCTGCAGTCCTCACTGCCACACGCTCTCCCAGCTGTAGCAAGACATGGTGCTGCTGTCATCATGGCCAGGCACAGACTTGTCCCTTCTGAGGCTGCCTGGAAGAGATGTTTCCTCTACAGAAAAGTTCAAGCGAATAATGACACTTGGATTGAGATATTTTTCTTTTGGCAGCGAAAAGGTTCAAAGCAAATATATTTTTAATAAACATTTTGACTGAAATTGAGCTCTTCCCCTGCAGCAATTTGATTTTTTGTCATTTTTCAGCAGGAAAAATGTCTGGTTGAGTGACTCAGATATCACTGAGCATCGCAGTTCGGCTGGCCAGGCCCTGCAGATGTGAGCAAAGGCTCTGGGCATGACACTGCTGCCTGCCCGGTGCAGTCTGGCAAGGAGAGGGGCAGGGCTGGCTTGCTGCCAGCTGCCCCCCCTATTTCCAGCACTGCAGGTAAGAACAAGGACAGGTCATGGCCCTGTTTCCCCCAGGCATGCAGCTGCCTGCATCCCTGCCTGCCCTGACATGCTGCATGGTGGGGGGCTGTGCATGGGGCCACATCCCACACAGAAACCTGTGTCCTGCTCTGTGTACAGCCCCAGGAACACTACACACCTGCCTGTGCCTGGCCTCCAGCTCTCCTCCCTAAAGCTGATCATATCAGCCCTCCAGTTCAGTGGGTCTTGCTGAACTGTGTGTACTGGGAGCCCTGGACTGGCCACAGGCTGGATCAAAGTCTCCTGGGACCATAACTACTCAACATCTAAAGCTGCTGCCAAGGAAATGGCTGATGTTCCTCTTAGGACCACGCTGACTGAAGGCAGCTCATCTCTTTCTGTGTGCTTGGCTTTCTCTCTCCTCCCAAAAAAAAGCTTCTTCCCCTTCCCCAGCCAGGTCCAGCCTGTTCAGGCTGCACTGAGACGGGACATGTGGCCTTCGTGCCCCCGGGGGAGGCAAGTTTGGGGGGGGGGGTGAGCTGCTTCGCTCTCCTCGGGTCCTGGAGAGAGCAACCTCACGCGATGCTCGGGCTTGCTGGTAGCTCGGAGGCCTGATGGTAATAAATGAGTCAGGAGCACATCTGCACGCAGCGGAGACGCTCCCTGCCAAGTCGCTGCACTGCAGGACCACTCTCATCTGTCTCTCTTTAACAGGAACAAATGGAAATGAGCGAATCAATTAACACAGCACATTAGCAAAATGTCAGAGCCTCCCAATCGCACTTAACCCTTCCCTCTGCCAGCCCATGCCAGCAGCCCAGCATGGGCTGAGTCAGCAGCAGGGGGTCATCCTGGCCAGCTCCTCTGTCTCAGCCAGTGGGACCTCTCCTGATGTGCCCAGGCATCAGAGCAGAGCTGAGATCACAGCAGGGAACACCTCCCTTGGGGATGTCACAGAGGGAGGGGTCTGGGCAGGGTGGCTCACTGCCATGTGGACCACAGTGCAGCAGGCTTGCATCTCCCATGGACCCCTCCTCGACTGCACAGAGGCAGCTGGGAGCAGGTTTCCTCTGGGTCAGGGCCAGGAGAGGGAGATATCTGGGACCCAGCTCCTTCATTCTCCCCCAGGCTCATTCTTGCCTGGAGAAACCCTGGAGAGTGCATGATGTGGCCAAGGCATCCTGCGTGTGCTGAAGCCTGTGTGGATGGAGAACAGCGCTGAGCAGGGTTAAGTCAGGCCAGATAACCAGTATGGGGCTGGGCTTTCCTGCTGAGGGATGCATTACAGCCCTGACTCCTCCACCCCTGGACAGCTGGGACAAGGGCTTACAGGCTCTGTAGATCACTTGTTCCTGCACAACAATGCCTGCACGTGGGTGAGCAACAGGAGCATCAAGTCCTTTCTTCTTTTCTTTGCCAGTAAGTGTCACAGGCAACAGGAGAGCTGCACTGAGAAGTGATAAACCCTCATCAGCTAATTAATAATTAGAGACACTTGTGCCTGAAATCCTGGCTCCACTGGTGGGATGATGCACCTCAGCTCTCCTGCCAGGCACAAGCATCGAATTCTCCAAACTGTGCTGGACCTCAGAGATGATGTATGTGGTCCTGGTCTGCAGGACACTGAGGTCTGCAGGACACTGCAGGACACTGCAGGACACTGCAGGACACTATGTCCTAAACTCATTCACAGTGGCAAGGATGTCTCACTTGCATTTGTTTAGGTGCAAGACCCTGGCCTGGGTGTCCACTCTTGGGAAGGGTCTCCCCTCACCAAGAAGAAAAAGGGTATGGCCATGTGGGAAGCATGAAATTCAAGGTATTCCCTCCTTCCAAAGGGATGGAAGCAAGGCTCCAAATTCCAACATCATGCTGAAATGGTGGTCCCACACATGATGTCCCTACTGAGCTCTGGCCTGAAGGAAGCAGCCAGGCAGGGGCAGTGGTGCCTGGCATCTACATCCACCAGCTGGGTACGTGTGCTTGAACTTAATGAAGATCTTTGGGGTGGAAATAAAACACAACTTGCAGCATCAGTAAGAGAAGAGCGTGGATGTTGTCAGCAATGGCTGGTTCTTTGGTGGGTGTCTCAGCACAGCTCTGTTGTCACCCTGTTTCTCAGCAAGGGACCAATACACTCACACCCACATGTGCACGCAGACCCCGTGCTGCCAAGCTCAGACCCACCTCTGCACTCACGCACCGGCGTGCACTCACTCTCCAACAGTGCTGCCAAGTGCTGCACCTCCCAGCTCAAAGGGAGATGGAAACTTTCTGAGAGCCACTCAGAAACACTGGAAAAAAATTCTGTAAATAGCCTGGGGTTCAGCACACTTGAAGGAGGAGAGAACAGAGCTGTCTTCGAATACACTAGCTGTCATCTCGCACACCCGGCGGTGCCAGCGATGGCAGGATGCTCTGGCACGGAGGTGAGGATTTGGGGAAGAGCCTGGGGCCTCTTGCCTGGGTCTGTCCATCCTCTTCTGCCTGAGAAATCAAGGCAAAGCCTTGATAAGCCCCAGGAAGCCAAGGTCTGAATGACTGGGACACCTTCCCAGCTCCTCATTACTCACCAGCCATCACCACCTCTGCCCAGCTCAGGGCCACCACAGACCCGCCACATCTCTGCCCCACAGACACGGGTGTGGGGCTGTTTGCAGCCAGGGCTGGATCACACCAGGTCCTTCCAGCATTATTTTGCCTGCTTTTGTTCTTGCTTCAGGAACAGCCCAAAGACAGCACAGGATGTGTCCCATAATGCCCAAAGGGATCCTTTGAAATGCTCCAAAGGAACAAGCAGGGAGGAGCCCTTCTGAGCAGACACTCCGGAGCAATCCCACCAATTCCCACACTGTGGTTGTGGAGCGATTACCCTCCATCAATGGCCCCTAATCCACTGCCACTGATTCCCACCGGAGCTCCTGCCCCCGGGCTCCCTGCTGCATACAAATCCCTCCTGCAGAATAGGGATGGATTGTCAAGGCATCACCTCGATTATGCGAGGTGGCCCTGATAGCTCAGGGGACTTTGTGTCCAAGACTCCCCGGGTCCCGGAGAGCGTGGGGTGTGAGAACTGCAAGGCAAAGCCGAGGGCACCGAAACAATCCCTGTCATGAATTAATAATGTTCTGTGTGTCTCTGGGCTCTTCCAGCTGGAGATTTCAAAGCACTTCACCGTCACGAATGAGGGCTGACACAGTCGTGGAAGGAGGGGCTCAAGCTGAGAGTGCTGCCGGGTAGTGATGCTCCGGGATGCTCCTGTCCTCGGTCCTGTCCTCGGTCCCTCCCCGTTCTGAGACGCTCTGGGCAGCCTGTGTGTGTGTCTCGGTGGGTGCATCGGTAATTTGTGCTTGTGCTCCCCATTTCGGCCCTGTCGTGCTCCTCTGCGGGGGGCTGTCAGGACGCAGGGCCGGTTTGCATCAGCGCTGTGGTTAATGGGCATGGCAGGGGCCCGGCTGTGCTGACTGACGCATCAGACATCGGAGCTGTGTGAGACCTGGCAGCGCCGGCACGGAGCTGTGTGCCAGCCTTCCTCCAGTCCTGGGCAGACACTGCCTCCTCCTCCCCTTGTAATTGCTGGACATGAGACCAGTATGAGTGAAGGGAACTGGTCCAGACTGACCAGGGGTGCTGCAGGCACGGGGGAGGTGAGTGACCGAGTGGTCCCTCACCTCCCTGTGCCTGCAGCATCCCTGTGCAGCACAGTGGCCTCCTGAAAGCCTGAGTCTACCTGAGGACAGGGATGAGGCACTGGCCTCAGTGCATGTTGCTCTGGGTTCAGCCCTTCCCTGTCATTCAACCAGCCACGGCACGAGACAAGGAAGAACTTGGGCTCCAGTGCAGCCTGCAGAATGGCTCCAGAGTCATTCCTGCAGTTTGGAGGATGACCCTCCTCTCCCAGTGAGCCTGAATGATGTCCAGAGATGTCTACAGGCTTTGGATAAGGAGCCAAAACACACCAACCCTGTGGATCCAGATTTATTCCTCTATGGCTGCAGCTGCAAACCTGCAAGGAGTCTCCCTGCACAGAGCAGGGTGCATGCCTGCCTGCCCTGCCTGCATCTTGCACCCCTGGTAGCAGAAAACATGCAGACTGAGTGAGAAAGTTGAAGACAGAGGCAGGACAGGAGATGCTATGAGTATCAGTCTCCTGGGTACCTGTGACAGACTGANGCCTGCCTGCCCTGCCTGCATCTTGCACCCCTGGTAGCAGAAAACATGCAGGCAGACAAAGAGGGGTGAAGACAGAGGCATGAGAGGAGATGCTATAAGTCTCCTGGGTATTTGTGACAGACTGGCTGGTGGCTCCAGATTGATGCTATGGGGCAGCCAGCCCTACCCAGGGCCAAAGCAAGGACTGCTGAGAAAGATGATTTCTTGGCCAAGGGAGACAGTGCTGCCTTCTTGGTCCAGTGTCACCTGTCCATGTGGTGTCACCAGGAGATGGAGTTAGTTTGAAGATGTGATCTCCCTCCATGCTCAGTGCCCCTCTCTGGTCTCCCAGCTGAGGAGCAATGTTGGTGGTGCTGGCCCCCGTGGCAGTGTAGGTGTGGGTGCAGGATGTCAGAGTTGGGCCAACAATGCTTAGAGTCTCCTGTCTCTTCACCCTGGACCCCCATGCTGGGAGTATCACACTCTACTGACCCTTTAGCAGCAGCACCTCAGGGGTTGCTGAGCCCCTGTCCCAGGGAAGGACAAGGGTTTCCTTGTTCACCAGCATCTCACCAGCTCCAACTGCTGCCTTTCCTGCCTGCCACGTGACTCTGTTCACTCACAATAACAGCAAGGTATATAAATATGTATATATTTATTTATACATCTCTCAGTAACAAGCCTGTCTGCAACCTCTCCAAGTCCTCCAAAGGATGGTAGAGGAGAGCATGTCTGGATAGCTCTTGACCCCTAGGCAGGCTCCTTCCAAACTCAGGGCTGTCTGTCCACCCACCACGCCGTGTCTGTCCAGATGCCCATCCTCTGCAGCACTGCAAGGCAGCAGCATCCAATGCAGAGATGTAAATCCAGCCCCACTGGGGCCTGTGCTCCACAAGTGATTATGCACAACCTCTTAAAAAAAAAAAAAAAAAAAGCAAAAAGCAAACCAAAACAACTGAAAAACAACTTGGAGAGATTCTTATTTCCAAGCATGTTCACAGCCCTCGACTAATCTGTTTCTCCAGTCATATTTTTTATCTATCCATCTATCCATCTCTCTAGCCTTCCCCCCTCTCTCCAGCGCTTCATCCTACCTCTCTCCACAAAGATTTTTCCCCACATCCAGTATGTCTGTATGGAGCCATCTGTTTGTCTGTCTCTCTAGCCATCTGGGTGTCTGCCTACAATGTTTGCTGTGTCTCTAAAGCATATACAGGCTGCATGTATAGATCTATCAATTGGAGGTCTACTTGCCAGTCTCTCTAAGCTGTGTTCTGTGGGCTTCATTAACATGCAAATTAGCAAGATCTGACTGGCTCACTTAGCTGCTACTTCTCTTAGACAGCCATGCAACAATGCAAATACTAATGAGGCTCTGGAAATGGCACTTGCTCTATTGCTAAGCAAGCATGCACACAGAGCAAGCTTTGGCAATTTCAGGCATGCCATCCATCCTCACACCTGCTGGAGGACTCTGGACAGAAGGGATGGGTGATGGATGGATGATTAGGGGCACCCATGCGGAAAAAGAGGCGAGAATTCCCACTCAGTTGGGGATGCCAGAGCTCCCAGCCCCAGGATCCTTGGCTCCAAAATCCCTTTGTCCTCATTGCTACATGCCACTGCTCTGGACTGCAGGCACTGCTGGGATCCCCCTGCTCAGGAGGGCATCAGCCCCACCACCCCAGCAGACACTGATCTCTCACTGGCTTCCCACCAGCACTTCCAGCCTCTCTAGGGTGCAAAGGCTCTGATGTCCCTGGGTTATATATCTCCTCTCCACTCTGTGCTCTCTGTCCCCAGACAGGAGATGAGGAGCTGGAAAACTGTGGCATGGCTGCTCTTGCAAACCCACCTCTAAGCAAGGAGGGTGCAGAAAAGCTCTGTGACAGCTGAGTTCAGCCAGACTCTGCTGCAGGGCTCCTGAGCTGCCCCTGCCTCCTGGTTCCCCAGTCAAAGAGCTGTGCCAGCTCCTGTGCTCTCCTGCTCTTCTCCCTGCAAGCACATGAGTCCAGGTCGCCATGGGGGAACTTTTCTGTTACTTTTCAGCTCCATCGCCTCCTCTAATGATAATTCAACCATACACCTCCTTGTAAAACATCTAAAATGATCAAACACTGTGCAGCAAGATGAAGGCACTGCATCTTAGGAACCTGGTTTCAGTATTCCTTTTTATCCTGGAGATAAAATAAAGAACCATTTGCTCTGGCTGCTGCTGCAGTCTCCTGCCTCTCCTCACCCACACCACTCCCCACCCTCTTGGGAAGTAACACCACAACAAACCCAAGCTGCTTTATCCCCCCAAGTCCTTTTCATCTCGACCCTGATTGCTGTCACAAGAGAAGCACAGACCAGCTCTTGCAAGTGCTCACCAGGGTCCAGAGGGATGTCCCTGTCTCCCCTCTGACAAGGTGATGTTATCACATGGGTTCCCTAAGGATGCTTCCCTGTGGAAAGCCAGAGAAGCCTCTGTGCATGTCTTTCTCCACCTAAGGACAGCACTTCACTCCTGTGCCAAAAGATGTTCACCACTGCCTTGGGTGCTGGGATGAGGGAGGAAAAGCAGCCTGGGACAGGGGAGGTGGAGTGTTTTAGGGGGAATGGAGATGAGGCCAGGACAGCTGCTCTGGAGCTTGGAGATGAAGCACACATGAGAACCAGGTGGCTAAATGGGGAGGATGACAAACCATATTCAGGAAGGGTGGCTTGAGCTGTCTAGAGAGCACCATGGTCCATGGGAAGAGCCACAGTTCAGTGAGGGAGAGGTGAGGTTCCCCAGGGCTTTGAACACCCCACAAAGGGTCAGGGCATCTGGTGGAGTTGACGAAGCCAATGGAAGCCTCACTGAGTGAAGAAGGGTGAGTGCAGCCCTGTTGGGTTGGGAAGAACCAACTCAAAGCATTTGGGCTGGGGAAGAGCCAGGACAGAGGTTGTTGGGTCAGACGGGCAGGAGTCTATTTCACAGAGCTGCTCACCAGAGGATGAGGTTGAGATGAGGTTCAACTTCCATGCTGAAGCCAGAGTAATTTCAGGGGGCAGTTGAGAAGCGTGGTGGCAGGAGGGTCTGCTCTTGGCTTGAACAAGTTTAGGGCAGTGCCTAGAATATTGCATGGGGTGGAAAAATCTTTCCCAGCAGGAATTTGGAGATCAACAGACCCGGAAAGAAGGTGGTGAACACTGGCATCCCCCCTTGCACAGCTCCTCCTAACACACACATACCCACTGGGCTGGAGCTAGATGACTTCTACCTGAAGACAAAACCTCTGAGAAGCTTGTCAGTCATTTAGAGCCTGTAAAACAACAAGGGAGGGAGGAAAGCAAGCGACACCTTCATTTCAGCTCCTGATCTCCGACAGCCGGAGACGGGGCAGAATAAAACATCTGCTTAATTTGACCTGTCGACTCTTCAGGCAGAATTCGAAGGTCACCTCATTAAGAGGAGAGAGAGCCGAGTCCCCGACCTGGGGGAGGCTGGGTGGCTCCAGCCTGCTGAAGGATGACCTTTTCTGCAGGCGCGCACGGCGCGGGAGGAGACGGGGCCTGCTCCGACCCAGATGGCAGTTAGTTCCGCAGACACTTACACGTCCCAAGCACCGGTTTTGAACTTTTCATCCTCACAAGCTTGTCAGCTCTTGAAAGCTGGAAGTGCCTGAGGTGTCTACTCTCTCGCTGATGGGGTGAGCGTGATGCTGGTGTGAAAAAAATTCCTTCCTTTGCTGGCAGGGTTAAGGGAGAGCAGGAGCAGGCCCGACATCCCCATCCATGGAAGGGTGGAGGTGCATTTTGGGCCCACCTTGGGTGGATCTTTCTTACTGCTGAGTGTCTGAGCTGAGTTGTGTCTCACAGGGGCTGGATGTGACCCTGGGGTGTCCAATGTGTGGCCCATGGAGAGGCAGCATGTGTGCACCACTCCCCAGAGCAGCCCGGCTTGCGGTGCAGAGCAAACAAGGGAGTGGGTGCCTGATGGGACCCTGGGTGCAAGGCCTTCACCCCACCCCCAGCACTCTTCATCTAACCCCACTCTTTGCCAAGCCTCATCCCCAAGGGCTGCAGGACATGGCAAGGCCAGCAGCAGCATCTGTGTTGCAGGGAAGCAAATGGTGCCTTGTTTCTCCTCTTGCCTCTGAGGGGATTTTTTTGGGGGTTGTGATTTTTTTTTTGCCTTTCATGTTATCAGCTAGCTGGGGAAGGAGAACATCAATGTTTCTTGCCAGTTAGCACAGTGTTGGGACCTCCACTCTCCTCCAGCAGCTTGGCAGAGCATGCTGGACTGCACACCTCCCTGGAGAGCTGCCCTCCCACCCCTTCCCAGAGCAGGAGAGGAGAGACATGCTCGCCTCCTCCCTTGTGCTGCCCTCCACAGACCTTTAATTCTTCCTCCTCTGATGTTAATCTTGGAGGTGGTGCACAGGTCAAGTTTAATATGCTATCCTGGGGGAGTTTCATTTAGAACCAGTGAGAGAGACTGGGGATTCAATTAGGGTTTCCCATGTAGTCCAAGAGCATCACCAGCTTCTAAAGGCAGCAGGCTGTGCTCAGCAGATGCCAATGGAGGCAGACTCCCCCCAATCTGGCTGTTACCCATGGCTCTTGCCTGCACCTGCTGCCTCCCTGCCCTGCAGCACTGTGCCCAGCACACAGCCCACACTCTGCCATCCCTGATGCCAATGCCATCCCTGGCACATGCCCATGCACACGAGTGTGCCCACATCCAGCCCTGCATGCTGAGGGGAAGAGCTGGCTGCAATCCCCGTGGCATGTCCTCCATTCATCATTCATCCTCCCTGCCTCAGTTTCCCTAACTGGCGAGTAGGAACCAAAAGGGATGGGAGGGCACTTACAAATGGTTCTCCTGGGGGGGTCAGTGGGGTGGATGCACACAGAACACATGGGAATAGAGGTATCTGTCAGCAGAGGTATTTGTTGGAGGTGTCAAGGGGTTGCCTATGGCTCCAGCCAGCCATGTCCCCCAGTGCAGACAGAGAGACCCCATCCCCATCCCCTGCTTGGCCACGTGGCAGCATCACCGCCTGTAATGCGAAAGGACAGGCAGTAAAAGACTGTGATGGGGATCATAAATATCAATTAAACCAGCTTTTAATCTATCCTGCTAACAACAGGGATGCCAGTGAGTGAGAGACAGGAGCCTGGCAGGCTGTGTGCAGGGAGCAGGTGGCACACAGGCAGCAGGGCATGGCAGCATCCCACCACAGGCTCTCGCTGCCCAGGGAAAGGATGAGCCACCTCTGCAGAGCGTGGAGCCAGGAGCAGTGCCCAGGATGGGAGGGCACAATGCCACGTCATTTTCTCTGCAGAAAGAGCCCAGCACACAGCCCTGGGCACCAGCTGCATGAGACCTGACATGGATTCGATTTGTCAGGGGGAAACACAGTCTGCACCCAGGTGAGAAGGTGTAGCCACAACCCCTCTTCCACCAGCATTGCTCCAGCAAAGGAGAAAGCAGGTCCAGCCTTCCCTCAGTGCTGGAGAGCAGAACCATGTCCCAGCCCTTGGATGTTGGTGGGTTTTGGAGGGAAAAACACTGGCTCCTCTCCATCACACCCCAAACAAAACCCCTCGAGAAAACCCTTGTACCATGTACTCCTGGTACACAGACCTGTCTCTTGCATCCAGCCTGTCCTGCTCTCCAGTGACAACAAAGCTCCTCTGGATAACAAGGACATCTTCTTTCCTAACCCCTATTTATGAGTTTCCACTTTGTGTACAACATCTTCACCTTCCTCCCTGCCAGTGCTGCCACTCACTATTTATGGTTGTACAGCACGGAGCAGGTCACATCTGGTGTCCTTCCTCTGGCTTCAGCATAGAACAAAGTGTCCCTGGGTTGCTGCTCCTTCTGCCACGATGCTCTTTCCTGGAGCCAGCTGCAAGATGGCAGCTCCCTCCCCTGGGAACCCAGGGTCTTCCCAGTGCAGATTTTCCACGACACACCAATGTTGGGTGGGGGGGGAAGTGGAGGAAAATTCCACCCAGAAATATCACAATGTTTAGCTGGGTTTTGTTGCTGCTGAATCATTAAACAGTGGAATGCTAGATAGAATAGAAATGTAGATTTGAAGTAACACGATAATATAAAAGCCCAAATGGAATGAAACCAAATGATAATGTCAAATTGAAATGTTCATCTCTCATTGGAAAGAATCCTTTCAACGTTATTGAAACAAAATGTGAAAGTTGAAATCATTTGATTTGACACTTCTCCATAGAAAAAAAAAATAATAAAAAAATCATCAGGATCGACATGTTCCCAGGAGATGTTCAGATTTTAAAAGCTACTCTGCTGGAAAAATGTTGCCAGACAGAAATAAGACAGAGCAAAGGAGCCAGTTTCTCCCTCTGCCCCCTCGCTGAGCCAGTGGTTTGACACGGAGGGAAGATTAATGCGAGGGATGCTTGAAAGGGACAGAGCAGGTTCTGCCCTCGGCTCCATCCTTCACCAAGCTGCGCCCCGGCTCCGTGCCCAGGGAGAGCAGCTGGCCGGAGCCTGACCCTGCTCCATCCCTGCCAGGGCCTGACCAGCCAGAGACTCGTGTCTCACCCTGCTCCCCCTGCCTGTGCCTTTCACCGCTCCTTACCGCAGGCGTTCTCACAGGAGGCTGTGCTGCACCAGCTCCCTGGTGCTCTGGGATTTCACCGACCATCGGCTTGCCCAGTTCCTCTCAGCATTTCTGTGTGTTTTTCATGACCACTCTCAAGCCAGGCACACATGATGGAGCAAGACCTGCTCTGAGATGCTGACCTGGGTGGTTTGATCTCCTCCAGATACTCCTGACTTGCCCAGTGTAGAGGGGAGAGGTGCCCAAAGCAGTGATGACCCATAAATAAATGAGATCCACCCCCCTCTGCACGTGCTTTCACAACCTGGCATCTGCCTCCAGAAAATGCTGCCCTTGGGGTGTGCAGAGCCCCCAGCCAGGATCA